>CAWVNO010000773.1:0-317995 GCA_963930645.1 Salticus scenicus
CGCAGACCTTCGGCAGCCGTTCCTACGCTCCGAAAATTTTTTTCGAGTTTCACATGCCCATCTTCAAACGACGATTCCAAAGCAACTAAAAGAGCCTAACGATCGCAATCACTTTCAGAATCTGCGAAATATATTCTAGTTTCATAATAACACCATCGGGAAGTTTGCACGTTGAACCATTTGGCCCGGGGGCCTTTTTACGCAGACCTTCGGCAGCCGTTCCTACGCTCCGAAAATTTTTTTCGAGTTTCACATGCCCATCTTCAAACGACGATTCCAAAGCAACTAAAAGAGCCTAACGATCGCAATCACTTTCAGAATCTGCGAAATATATTCTAGTTTCATAATAACACCATCGGGAAGTTTGCACGTTGAACCATTTGGCCCGGGGGGCCTTTTTACGCAGACCTTCGGCAGCCGTTCCTACGCTCCGAAAAATTTTTTCGAGTTTCACATGCCCATCTTCAAACGACGATTCCAAAGCAACTAAAAGAGCCTAAAGATCGCAATCACTTTCAGAATCTGCCAAATATATTCTAGTTTCATAATAAAACAATCGGGAAGTTTGCACGTTGAACCATTTGGCCCGGGGGGCCTTTTTACGCAGACCTTCGGCAGCCGTTCCTACGCTCCGAAAATTTTTTCGAGTTTCACATGCCCATCTTCAAACGACGATTCCCAAGCAACTAAAAGAGCCTAACGATCGCAATCACTTTCAGAATCTGCGAAATATATTCTAGTTTCATAATAACACCATCGGGAAGTTTGCACGTTGAACCATTTGGCCCGGGGGGCCTTTTTACGCAGACCTTCGGCAGCCGTTCCTACGCTCCGAAAATTTTTTTCGAGTTTCACATGCCCATCTTCAAACGACGATTCCAAAGCAACTAAAAGAGCCTAAAGATCGCAATCACTTTCAGAATCTGCCAAATATATTCTAGTTTCATAATAAAACAATCGGGAAGTTTGCACGTTGAACCATTTGGCCCGGGGGCCTTTTTACGCAGACCTTCGGCAGCCGTTCCTACGCTCCGAAAATTTTTTTCGAGTTTCACATGCCCATCTTCAAACGACGATTCCCAAGCAACTAAAAGAGCCTAACGATCGCAATCACTTTCAGAATCTGCGAAATATATTCTAGTTTCATAATAACACCATCGGGAAGTTTGCACGTTGAACCATTTGGCCCGGGGGCCTTTTTACGCAGACCTTCGGCAGCCGTTCCTACGCTCCGAAAATTTTTTTCGAGTTTCACATGCCCATCTTCAAACGACGATTCCAAAGCAACTAAAAGAGCCTAAAGATCGCAATCACTTTCAGAATCTGCCAAATATATTCTAGTTTCATAATAAAACAATCGGGAAGTTTGCACGTTGAACCATTTGGCCCGGGGGGCCTTTTTACGCAGACCTTCGGCAGCCGTTCCTACGCTCCGAAAATTTTTTTCGAGTTTCACATGCCCATCTTCAAACGACGATTCCCAAGCAACTAAAAGAGCCTAACGATCGCAATCACTTTCAGAATCTGCGAAATATATTCTAGTTTCATAATAACACCATCGGAAGTTTGCACGTTGAACCATTTGGCCCGGGGGGCCTTTTTACGCAGACCTTCGGCAGCCGTTCCTACGCTCCGAAAATTTTTTTCGAGTTTCACATGCCCATCTTCAAACGACGATTCCCAAGCAACTAAAAGAGCCTAACGATCGCAATCACTTTCAGAATCTGCGAAATATATTCTAGTTTCATAATAACACCATCGGGAAGTTTGCACGTTGAACCATTTGGCCCGGGGGGCCTTTTTACGCAGACCTTCGGCAGCCGTTCCTACGCTCCGAAAATTTTTTTCGAGTTTCACATGCCCATCTTCAAACGACGATTCCAAAGCAACTAAAAGAGCCTAACGATCGCAATCACTTTCAGAATCTGCGAAATATATTCTAGTTTCATAATAACACCATCGGGAAGTTTGCACGTTGAACCATTTGGCCCGGGGGGCCTTTTTACGCAGACCTTCGGCAGCCGTTCCTACGCTCCGAAAATTTTTTTCGAGTTTCACATGCCCATCTTCAAACGACGATTCCCAAGCAACTAAAAGAGCCTAACGATCGCAATCACTTTCAGAATCTGCGAAATATATTCTAGTTTCATAATAACACCATCGGGAAGTTTGCACGTTGAACCATTTGGCCCGGGGGGCCTTTTTACGCAGACCTTCGGCAGCCGTTCCTACGCTCCGAAAATTTTTTTCGAGTTTCACATGCCCATCTTCAAACGACGATTCCAAAGCAACTAAAAGAGCCTAAAGATCGCAATCACTTTCAGAATCTGCCAAATATATTCTAGTTTCATAATAAAACAATCGGGAAGTTTGCACGTTGAACCATTTGGCCCGGGGGGCCTTTTTACGCAGACCTTCGGCAGCCGTTCCTACGCTCCGAAAATTTTTTTCGAGTTTCACATGCCCATCTTCAAACGACGATTCCCAAGCAACTAAAAGAGCCTAACGATCGCAATCACTTTCAGAATCTGCGAAATATATTCTAGTTTCATAATAACACCATCGGGAAGTTTGCACGTTGAACCATTTGGCCCGGGGGCCTTTTTACGCAGACCTTCGGCAGCCGTTCCTACGCTCCGAAAATTTTTTTCGAGTTTCACATGCCCATCTTCAAACGACGATTCCAAAGCAACTAAAAGAGCCTAAAGATCGCAATCACTTTCAGAATCTGCCAAATATATTCTAGTTTCATAATAAAACAATCGGGAAGTTTGCACGTTGAACCATTTGGCCCGGGGGGCCTTTTTACGCAGACCTTCGGCAGCCGTTCCTACGCTCCGAAAATTTTTTTCGAGTTTCACATGCCCATCTTCAAACGACGATTCCCAAGCAACTAAAAGAGCCTAACGATCGCAATCACTTTCAGAATCTGCGAAATATATTCTAGTTTCATAATAACACCATCGGGAAGTTTGCACGTTGAACCATTTGGCCCGGGGGGCCTTTTTACGCAGACCTTCGGCAGCCGTTCCTACGCTCCGAAAATTTTTTTCGAGTTTCACATGCCCATCTTCAAACGACGATTCCCAAGCAACTAAAAGAGCCTAACGATCGCAATCACTTTCAGAATCTGCGAAATATATTCTAGTTTCATAATAACACCATCGGGAAGTTTGCACGTTGAACCATTTGGCCCGGGGGGCCTTTTTACGCAGACCTTCGGCAGCCGTTCCTACGCTCCGAAAATTTTTTTCGAGTTTCACATGCCCATCTTCAAACGACGATTCCAAAGCAACTAAAAGAGCCTAAAGATCGCAATCACTTTCAGAATCTGCCAAATATATTCTAGTTTCATAATAAAACAATCGGGAAGTTTGCACGTTGAACCATTTGGCCCGGGGGCCTTTTTACGCAGACCTTCGGCAGCCGTTCCTACGCTCCGAAAATTTTTTTCGAGTTTCACATGCCCATCTTCAAACGACGATTCCCAAGCAACTAAAAGAGCCTAACGATCGCAATCACTTTCAGAATCTGCGAAATATATTCTAGTTTCATAATAACACCATCGGGAAGTTTGCACGTTGAACCATTTGGCCCGGGGGCCTTTTTACGCAGACCTTCGGCAGCCGTTCCTACGCTCCGAAAATTTTTTTCGAGTTTCACATGCCCATCTTCAAACGACGATTCCAAAGCAACTAAAAGAGCCTAAAGATCGCAATCACTTTCAGAATCTGCCAAATATATTCTAGTTTCATAATAAAACAATCGGGAAGTTTGCACGTTGAACCATTTGGCCCGGGGGGCCTTTTTACGCAGACCTTCGGCAGCCGTTCCTACGCTCCGAAAATTTTTTTCGAGTTTCACATGCCCATCTTCAAACGACGATTCCAAGCAACTAAAAGAGCCTAACGATCGCAATCACTTTCAGAATCTGCGAAATATATTCTAGTTTCATAATAACACCATCGGGAAGTTTGCACGTTGAACCATTTGGCCCGGGGGCCTTTTTACGCAGACCTTCGGCAGCCGTTCCTACGCTCCGAAAATTTTTTTCGAGTTTCACATGCCCATCTTCAAACGACGATTCCCAAGCAACTAAAAGAGCCTAACGATCGCAATCACTTTCAGAATCTGCGAAATATATTCTAGTTTCATAATAACACCATCGGGAAGTTTGCACGTTGAACCATTTGGCCCGGGGGGCCTTTTTACGCAGACCTTCGGCAGCCGTTCCTACGCTCCGAAAATTTTTTTCGAGTTTCACATGCCCATCTTCAAACGACGATTCCAAAGCAACTAAAAGAGCCTAAAGATCGCAATCACTTTCAGAATCTGCCAAATATATTCTAGTTTCATAATAAAACAATCGGGAAGTTTGCACGTTGAACCATTTGGCCCGGGGGGCCTTTTTACGCAGACCTTCGGCAGCCGTTCCTACGCTCCGAAAATTTTTTTCGAGTTTCACATGCCCATCTTCAAACGACGATTCCCAAGCAACTAAAAGAGCCTAACGATCGCAATCACTTTCAGAATCTGCGAAATATATTCTAGTTTCATAATAACACCATCGGGAAGTTTGCACGTTGAACCATTTGGCCCGGGGGCCTTTTTACGCAGACCTTCGGCAGCCGTTCCTACGCTCCGAAAATTTTTTTCGAGTTTCACATGCCCATCTTCAAACGACGATTCCCAAGCAACTAAAAGAGCCTAACGATCGCAATCACTTTCAGAATCTGCGAAATATATTCTAGTTTCATAATAACACCATCGGGAAGTTTGCACGTTGAACCATTTGGCCCGGGGGGCCTTTTTACGCAGACCTTCGGCAGCCGTTCCTACGCTCCGAAAATTTTTTTCGAGTTTCACATGCCCATCTTCAAACGACGATTCCCAAGCAACTAAAAGAGCCTAACGATCGCAATCACTTTCAGAATCTGCGAAATATATTCTAGTTTCATAATAACACCATCGGGAAGTTTGCACGTTGAACCATTTGGCCCGGGGGGCCTTTTTACGCAGACCTTCGGCAGCCGTTCCTACGCTCGGAAAATTTTTTTCGAGTTTCACATGCCCATCTTCAAACGACGATTCCAAAGCAACTAAAAGAGCCTAAAGATCGCAATCACTTTCAGAATCTGCCAAATATATTCTAGTTTCATAATAAAACAATCGGGAAGTTTGCACGTTGAACCATTGGCCCGGGGGGCCTTTTTACGCAGACCTTCGGCAGCCGTTCCTACGCTCCGAAAATTTTTTTCGAGTTTCACATGCCCATCTTCAAACGACGATTCCCAAGCAACTAAAAGAGCCTAACGATCGCAATCACTTTCAGAATCTGCGAAATATATTCTAGTTTCATAATAACACCATCGGGAAGTTTGCACGTTGAACCATTTGGCCCGGGGGCCTTTTTACGCAGACCTTCGGCAGCCGTTCCTACGCTCCGAAAATTTTTTTCGAGTTTCACATGCCCATCTTCAAACGACGATTCCAAAGCAACTAAAAGAGCCTAACGATCGCAATCACTTTCAGAATCTGCGAAATATATTCTAGTTTCATAATAACACCATCGGGAAGTTTGCACGTTGAACCATTTGGCCCGGGGGGCCTTTTTACGCAGACCTTCGGCAGCCGTTCCTACGCTCCGAAAATTTTTTTCGAGTTTCACATGCCCATCTTCAAACGACGATTCCCAAGCAACTAAAAGAGCCTAACGATCGCAATCACTTTCAGAATCTGCGAAATATATTCTAGTTTCATAATAACACCATCGGGAAGTTTGCACGTTGAACCATTTGGCCCGGGGGCCTTTTTACGCAGACCTTCGGCAGCCGTTCCTACGCTCCGAAAATTTTTTCGAGTTTCACATGCCCATCTTCAAACGACGATTCCAAAGCAACTAAAAGAGCCTAAAGATCGCAATCACTTTCAGAATCTGCCAAATATATTCTAGTTTCATAATAAAACAATCGGGAAGTTTGCACGTTGAACCATTTGGCCCGGGGGGCCTTTTTACGCAGACCTTCGGCAGCCGTTCCTACGCTCCGAAAATTTTTTTCGAGTTTCACATGCCCATCTTCAAACGACGATTCCCAAGCAACTAAAAGAGCCTAACGATCGCAATCACTTTCAGAATCTGCGAAATATATTCTAGTTTCATAATAACACCATCGGGAAGTTTGCACGTTGAACCATTTGGCCCGGGGGCCTTTTTACGCAGACCTTCGGCAGCCGTTCCTACGCTCCGAAAATTTTTTTCGAGTTTCACATGCCCATCTTCAAACGACGATTCCAAGCAACTAAAAGAGCCTAAAGATCGCAATCACTTTCAGAATCTGCCAAATATATTCTAGTTTCATAATAAAACAATCGGGAAGTTTGCACGTTGAACCATTTGGCCCGGGGGGCCTTTTTACGCAGACCTTCGGCAGCCGTTCCTACGCTCCGAAAATTTTTTTCGAGTTTCACATGCCCATCTTCAAACGACGATTCCCAAGCAACTAAAAGAGCCTAACGATCGCAATCACTTTCAGAATCTGCGAAATATATTCTAGTTTCATAATAACACCATCGGGAAGTTTGCACGTTGAACCATTTGGCCCGGGGGCCTTTTTACGCAGACCTTCGGCAGCCGTTCCTACGCTCCGAAAATTTTTTTCGAGTTTCACATGCCCATCTTCAAACGACGATTCCAAAGCAACTAAAAGAGCCTAAAGATCGCAATCACTTTCAGAATCTGCCAAATATATTCTAGTTTCATAATAAAACAATCGGGAAGTTTGCACGTTGAACCATTTGGCCCGGGGGCCTTTTTACGCAGACCTTCGGCAGCCGTTCCTACGCTCCGAAAATTTTTTTCGAGTTTCACATGCCCATCTTCAAACGACGATTCCCAAGCAACTAAAAGAGCCTAACGATCGCAATCACTTTCAGAATCTGCGAAATATATTCTAGTTTCATAATAACACCATCGGGAAGTTTGCACGTTGAACCATTTGGCCCGGGGGGCCTTTTTACGCAGACCTTCGGCAGCCGTTCCTACGCTCCGAAAATTTTTTTCGAGTTTCACATGCCCATCTTCAAACGACGATTCCCAAGCAACTAAAAGAGCCTAACGATCGCAATCACTTTCAGAATCTGCCGAAATATATTCTAGTTTCATAATAACACCATCGGGAAGTTTGCACGTTGAACCATTTGGCCCGGGGGGCCTTTTTACGCAGACCTTCGGCAGCCGTTCCTACGCTCCGAAAATTTTTTTCGAGTTTCACATGCCCATCTTCAAACGACGATTCCAAAGCAACTAAAAGAGCCTAAAGATCGCAATCACTTTCAGAATCTGCCAAATATATTCTAGTTTCATAATAAAACAATCGGGAAGTTTGCACGTTGAACCATTTGGCCCGGGGGCCTTTTTACGCAGACCTTCGGCAGCCGTTCCTACGCTCCGAAAATTTTTTTCGAGTTTCACATGCCCATCTTCAAACGACGATTCCCAAGCAACTAAAAGAGCCTAACGATCGCAATCACTTTCAGAATCTGCGAAATATATTCTAGTTTCATAATAACACCATCGGGAAGTTTGCACGTTGAACCATTTGGCCCGGGGGCCTTTTTACGCAGACCTTCGGCAGCCGTTCCTACGCTCCGAAAATTTTTTTCGAGTTTCACATGCCCATCTTCAAACGACGATTCCCAAGCAACTAAAAGAGCCTAACGATCGCAATCACTTTCAGAATCTGCGAAATATATTCTAGTTTCATAATAACACCATCGGGAAGTTTGCACGTTGAACCATTTGGCCCGGGGGGCCTTTTTACGCAGACCTTCGGCAGCCGTTCCTACGCTCCGAAAATTTTTTTCGAGTTTCACATGCCCATCTTCAAACGACGATTCCCAAGCAACTAAAAGAGCCTAACGATCGCAATCACTTTCAGAATCTGCGAAATATATTCTAGTTTCATAATAACACCATCGGGAAGTTTGCACGTTGAACCATTTGGCCCGGGGGGCCTTTTTACGCAGACCTTCGGCAGCCGTTCCTACGCTCCGAAAATTTTTTTCGAGTTTCACATGCCCATCTTCAAACGACGATTCCAAAGCAACTAAAAGAGCCTAAAGATCGCAATCACTTTCAGAATCTGCCAATATATTCTAGTTTCATAATAAAACAATCGGGAAGTTTGCACGTTGAACCATTTGGCCCGGGGGGCCTTTTTACGCAGACCTTCGGCAGCCGTTCCTACGCTCCGAAAATTTTTTTCGAGTTTCACATGCCCATCTTCAAACGACGATTCCCAAGCAACTAAAAGAGCCTAACGATCGCAATCACTTTCAGAATCTGCGAAATATATTCTAGTTTCATAATAACACCATCGGGAAGTTTGCACGTTGAACCATTTGGCCCGGGGGGCCTTTTTACGCAGACCTTCGGCAGCCGTTCCTACGCTCCGAAAATTTTTTTCGAGTTTCACATGCCCATCTTCAAACGACGATTCCAAAGCAACTAAAAGAGCCAAAGATCGCAATCACTTTCAGAATCTGCCAAATATATTCTAGTTTCATAATAAAACAATCGGGAAGTTTGCACGTTGAACCATTTGGCTCGGGGGGCCTTTTTATGCAGACCTTCGGCAGCCGTTCCTACGCTCCGAAAATTTTTTTCGAGTTTCACATGCCCATCTTCAAACGACGATTCCCAAGCAAGTAAAAGAGCCCTAACGATCGCAATCACTTTCAGAATCTGGCGAAATATATTCTAGTTTCATAATAACACCATCGGGAAGTTTGCACGTTGAACCATTTGGCCCGGGGGGCCTTTTTACGCAGACCTTCGGCAGCCGTTCCTACGCCTCCGAAAATTTTTTTCGAGTTTCACATGCCCATCTTCAAACGACGATTCCCAAGCAACTAAAAGAGCCTAACGATCGCAATCACTTTCAGAATCTGCGAAATATATTCTAGTTTCATAATAACACCATCGGGAAGTTTGCACGTTGAACCATTTGGCCCGGGGGGCCTTTTTACGCAGACCTTCGGCAGCCGTTCCTACGCTCCGAAAATTTTTTTCGAGTTTCACATGCCCATCTTCAAACGACGATTCCAAAGCAACTAAAAGAGCCTAAAGATCGCAATCACTTTCAGAATCTGCCAAATATATTCTAGTTTCATAATAAACAAATCGGGAAGTTTGCACGTTGAACCATTTGGCCCGGGGGGCCTTTTTACGCAGACCTTCGGCAGCCGTTCCTACGCTCCGAAATTTTTTTCGAGTTTCACATGCCCATCTTCAAACGACGATTCCCAAGCAACTAAAAGAGCCTAACGATCGCAATCACTTTCAGAATCTGCGAAATATATTCTAGTTTCATAATAACACCATCGGGAAGTTTGCACGTTGAACCATTTGGCCGGGGGCCTTTTTACGCAGACCTTCGGCAGCCGTTCCTACGCTCCGAAAATTTTTTTCGAGTTTCACATGCCCATCTTCAAACGACGATTCCAAAGCAACTAAAAGAGCCTAAAGATCGCAATCACTTTCAGAATCTGCCAAATATATTCTAGTTTCATAATAAAACAATCGGGAAGTTTGCACGTTGAACCATTTGGCCCGGGGGGCCTTTTTACGCAGACCTTCGGCAGCCGTTCCTACGCTCCGAAAATTTTTTTCGAGTTTCACATGCCCATCTTCAAACGACGATTCCCAAGCAACTAAAAGAGCCTAACGATCGCAATCACTTTCAGAATCTGCGAAATATATTCTAGTTTCATATTACTATCGGGAAGTTTGCACGTTGAACCATTTGGCCCGGGGGGCCTTTTTACGCAGACCTTCGGCAGCCGTTCCTACGCTCCGAAAATTTTTTTCGAGTTTCACATGCCCATCTTCAAACGACGATTCCCAAGCAACTAAAAGAGCCTAACGATCGCAATCACTTTCAGAATCTGCGAAATATATTCTAGTTTCATAATAACACCATCGGGAAGTTTGCACGTTGAACCATTTGGCCCGGGGGGCCTTTTTACGCAGACCTTCGGCAGCCGTTCCTACGCTCCGAAAATTTTTTTCGAGTTTCACATGCCCATCTTCAAACGACGATTCCAAAGCAACTAAAAGAGCCTAAAGATCGCAATCACTTTCAGAATCTGCCAAATATATTCTAGTTTCATAATAAAACAATCGGGAAGTTTGCACGTTGAACCATTTGGCCCGGGGGGCCTTTTTACGCAGACCTTCGGCAGCCGTTCCTACGCTCCGAAAATTTTTTTCGAGTTTCACATGCCCATCTTCAAACGACGATTCCCAAGCAACTAAAAGAGCCTAACGATCGCAATCACTTTCAGAATCTGCGAAATATATTCTAGTTTCATAATAACACCATGGGGAAGTTTGCACGTTGAACCATTTGGCCCGGGGGCCTTTTTACGCAGACCTTCGGCAGCCGTTCCTACGCTCCGAAAATTTTTTTCGAGTTTCACATGCCCATCTTCAAACGACGATTCCCAAGCAACTAAAAGAGCCTAACGATCGCAATCACTTTCAGAATCTGCGAAATATATTCTAGTTTCATAATAACACCATCGGGAAGTTTGCACGTTGAACCATTTGGCCCGGGGGGCCTTTTTACGCAGACCTTCGGCAGCCGTTCCTACGCTCCGAAAATTTTTTTCGAGTTTCACATGCCCATCTTCAAACGACGATTCCCAAGCAACTAAAAGAGCCTAACGATCGCAATCACTTTCAGAATCTGCGAAATATATTCTAGTTTCATAATACCACCATCGGGAAGTTTGCACGTTGAACCATTTGGCCCGGGGGGCCTTTTTACGCAGACCTTCGGCAGCCGTTCCTACGCTCCGAAAATTTTTTTCGAGTTTCACATGCCCATCTTCAAACGACGATTCCAAAGCAACTAAAAGAGCCTAAAGATCGCAATCACTTTCAGAATCTGCCAAATATATTCTAGTTTCATAATAAAACAATCGGGAAGTTTGCACGTTGAACCATTTGGCCCGGGGGGCCTTTTTATGCAGACCTTCGGCAGCCGTTCCTACGCTCCGAAAATTTTTTTCGAGTTTCACATGCCCATCTTCAAACGACAATTCCCAAGCAACTAAAAGAGCCTAACGATCGCAATCACTTTCAGAATCTGCGAAATATATTCTAGTTTCATAATAATACCATCGGGAAGTTTGCACGTTGAACCATTTGGCCCGGGGGCCTTTTTACGCAGACCTTCGGCAGCCGTTCCTACGCTCCGAAAATTTTTTTCGAGTTTCACATGCCCATCTTCAAACGACGATTCCAAAGCAACTAAAAGAGCCAAAAGATCGCAATCACTTTCAGAATCTGCCAAATATATTCTAGTTTCATAATAAAACAATCGGGAAGTTTGCACGTTGAACCATTTGGCCCGGGGGGCCTTTTTACGCAGACCTTCGGCAGCCGTTCCTACGCTCCGAAAATTTTTTTCGAGTTTCACATGCCCATCTTCAAACGACGATTCCCAAGCAACTAAAAGAGCCTAACGATCGCAATCACTTTCAGAATCTGCGAAATATATTCTAGTTTCATAATAACACCATCGGGAAGTTTGCACGTTGAACCATTTGGCCCGGGGGGCCTTTTTACGCAGACCTTCGGCAGCCGTTCCTACGCTCCGAAAATTTTTTTCGAGTTTCACATGCCCATCTTCAAACGACGATTCCCAAGCAACTAAAAGAGCCTAACGATCGCAATCACTTTCAGAATCTGCGAAATATATTCTAGTTTCATAATAACACCATCGGGAAGTTTGCACGTTGAACCATTTGGCCCGGGGGGCCTTTTTACGCAGACCTTCGGCAGCCGTTCCTACGCTCCGAAAATTTTTTTCGAGTTTCACATGCCCATCTTCAAACGACGATTCCAAAGCAACTAAAAGAGCCTAAAGATCGCAATCACTTTCAGAATCTGCCAAATATATTCTAGTTTCATAATAAAACAATCGGGAAGTTTGCACGTTGAACCATTTGGCCCGGGGGGCCTTTTTACGCAGACCTTCGGCAGCCGTTCCTACGCTCCGAAAATTTTTTTCGAGTTTCACATGCCCATCTTCAAACGACGATTCCCAAGCAACTAAAAGAGCCTAACGATCGCAATCACTTTCAGAATCTGCGAAATATATTCTAGTTTCATAATAACACCATCGGGAAGTTTGCACGTTGAACCATTTGGCCCGGGGGGCCTTTTTACGCAGACCTTCGGCAGCCGTTCCTACGCTCCGAAAATTTTTTTCGAGTTTCACATGCCCATCTTCAAACGACGATTCCAAAGCAACTAAAAGAGCCTAAAGATCGCAATCACTTTCAGAATCTGCCAAATATATTCTAGTTTCATAATAAAACAATCGGGAAGTTTGCACGTTGAACCATTTGGCCCGGGGGGCCTTTTTACGCAGACCTTCGGCAGCCGTTCCTACGCTCCGAAAATTTTTTTCGAGTTTCACATGCCCATCTTCAAACGACGATTCCCAAGCAACTAAAAGAGCCTAACGATCGCAATCACTTTCAGAATCTGCGAAATATATTCTAGTTTCATAATAACACCATCGGGAAGTTTGCACGTTGAACCATTTGGCCCGGGGGGCCTTTTTACGCAGACCTTCGGCAGCCGTTCCTACGCTCCGAAAATTTTTTTCGAGTTTCACATGCCCATCTTCAAACGACGATTCCCAAGCAACTAAAAGAGCCTAACGATCGCAATCACTTTCAGAATCTGCGAAATATATTCTAGTTTCATAATAACACCATCGGGAAGTTTGCACGATGAACCATTTGGCCCGGGGGGCCTTTTTACGCAGACCTTCGGCAGCCGTTCCTACGCTCCGAAAATTTTTTTCGAGTTTCACATGCCCATCTTCAAACGACGATTCCAAAGCAACTAAAAGAGCCTAAAGATCGCAATCACTTTCAGAATCTGCCAAATATATTCTAGTTTCATAATAAAACAATCGGGAAGTTTGCACGTTGAACCATTTGGCCCGGGGGGCCTTTTTACGCAGACCTTCGGCAGCCGTTCCTACGCTCCGAAAATTTTTTTCG
This sequence comes from Salticus scenicus, assembly GCA_963930645.1. Lineage (NCBI taxonomy): Eukaryota > Metazoa > Arthropoda > Arachnida > Araneae > Salticidae > Salticus > Salticus scenicus. Next base: position 13,084 of record CAWVNO010000773.1, read on the forward strand.
AGTTTCACATGCCCATCTTCAAACGACGATTCCCAAGCAACTAAAAGAGCCTAACGATCGCAATCACTTTCAGAATCTGCGAAATATATTCTAGTTTCATAATAACACCATCGGGAAGTTTGCACGTTGAACCATTTGGCCCGGGGGCCTTTTTACGCAGACCTTCGGCAGCCGTTCCTACGCTCCGAAAATTTTTTTCGAGTTTCACATGCCCATCTTCAAACGACGATTCCAAAGCAACTAAAAGAGCCTAAAGATCGCAATCACTTTCAGAATCTGCCAAATATATTCTAGTTTCATAATAAAACAATCGGGAAGTTTGCACGTTGAACCATTTGGCCCGGGGGGCCTTTTTACGCAGACCTTCGGCAGCCGTTCCTACGCTCCGAAAATTTTTTTCGAGTTTCACATGCCCATCTTCAAACGACGATTCCCAAGCAACTAAAAGAGCCTAACGATCGCAATCACTTTCAGAATCTGCGAAATATATTATAGTTTCATAATAACACCATAGGGAAGTTTGCACGTTGAACCATTTGGCCCGGGGGGCCTTTTTACGCAGACCTTCGGCAGCCGTTCCTACGCTCCGAAAATTTTTTTCGAGTTTCACATGCCCATCTTCAAACGACGATTCCCAAGCAACTAAAAGAGCCTAACGATCGCAATCACTTTCAGAATCTGCGAAATATATTCTAGTTTCATAATAACACCATCGGGAAGTTTGCACGTTGAACCATTTGGCCCGGGGGGCCTTTTTACGCAGACCTTCGGCAGCCGTTCCTACGCTCCGAAAATTTTTTTCGAGTTTCACATGCCCATCTTCAAACGACGATTCCAAAGCAACTAAAAGAGCCTAAAGATCGCAATCACTTTCAGAATCTGCCAAATATATTCTAGTTTCATAATAAAACAATCGGGAAGTTTGCACGTTGAACCATTTGGCCCGGGGGGCCTTTTTACGCAGACCTTCGGCAGCCGTTCCTACGCTCCGAAAATTTTTTTCGAGTTTCACATGCCCATCTTCAAACGACGATTCCCAAGCAACTAAAAGAGCCTAACGATCGCAATCACTTTCAGAATCTGCGAAATATATTTTAGTTTCATAATAACACCATCGGGAAGTTTGCACGTTGAACCATTTGGCCCGGGGGCCTTTTTACGCAGACCTTCGGCAGCCGTTCCTACGCTCCGAAAATTTTTTTCGAGTTTCACATGCCCATCTTCAAACGACGATTCCAAAGCAACTAAAAGAGCCTAAAGATCGCAATCACTTTCAGAATCTGCCAAATATATTCTAGTTTCATAATAAAACAATCGGGAAGTTTGCACGTTGAACCATTTGGCCCGGGGGGCCTTTTTACGCAGACCTTCGGCAGCCGTTCCTACGCTCCGAAAATTTTTTTCGAGTTTCACATGCCCATCTTCAAACGACGATTCCCAAGCAACTAAAAGAGCCTAACGATCGCAATCACTTTCAGAATCTGCGAAATATATTCTAGTTTCATAATAACACCATCGGGAAGTTTGCACGTTGAACCATTTGGCCCGGGGGGCCTTTTTACGCAGACCTTCGGCAGCCGTTCCTACGCTCCGAAAATTTTTTTCGAGTTTCACATGCCCATCTTCAAACGGCGATTCCCAAGCAACTAAAAGAGCCTAACGATCGCAATCACTTTCAGAATCTGCGAAATATATTCTAGTTTCATAATAACACCATCGGAAAGTTTGCACGTTGAACCATTTGGCCCGGGGGGCCTTTTTACGCAGACCTTCGGCAGCCGTTCCTACGCTCCGAAAATTTTTTTCGAGTTTCACATGCCCATCTTCAAACGACGATTCCCAAGCAACTAAAAGAGCCTAACGATCGCAATCACTTTCAGAATCTGCGAAATATATTCTAGTTTCATAATAACACCATCGGGAAGTTTGCACGTTGAACCATTTGGCCCGGGGGGCCTTTTTACGCAGACCTTCGGCAGCCGTTCCTACGCTCCGAAAATTTTTTTCGAGTTTCACATGCCCATCTTCAAACGACGATTCCCAAGCAACTAAAAGAGCCTAACGATCGCAATCACTTTCAGAATCTGCGAAATATATTCTAGTTTCATAATACCACCATCGGGAAGTTTGCACGTTGAACCATTTGGCCCGGGGGGCCTTTTTACGCAGACCTTCGGCAGCCGTTCCTACGCTCCGAAAATTTTTTTCGAGTTTCACATGCCCATCTTCAAACGACGATTCCAAAGCAACTAAAAGAGCCTAAAGATCGCAATCACTTTCAGAATCTGCCAAATATATTCTAATTTCATAATAAAACAATCGGGAAGTTTGCACGTTGAACCATTTGGCCCGGGGGGCCTTTTTACGCAGACCTTCGGCAGCCGTTCCTACGCTCCGAAAATTTTTTTCGAGTTTCACATGCCCATCTTCAAACGACAATTCCCAAGCAACTAAAAGAGCCTAACGATCGCAATCACTTTCAGAATCTGCGAAATATATTCTAGTTTCATAATAACACCATCGGGAAGTTTGCACGTTGAACCATTTGGCCCGGGGGCCTTTTTACGCAGACCTTCGGCAGCCGTTCCTACGCTCCGAAAATTTTTTTCGAGTTTCACATGCCCATCTTCAAACGACGATTCCAAAGCAACTAAAAGAGCCAAAAGATCGCAATCACTTTCAGAATCTGCCAAATATATTCTAGTTTCATAATAAAACAATCGGGAAGTTTGCACGTTGAACCATTTGGCCCGGGGGGCCTTTTTACGCAGACCTTCGGCAGCCGTTCCTACGCTCCGAAAATTTTTTTCGAGTTTCACATGCCCATCTTCAAACGACGATTCCCAAGCAACTAAAAGAGCCTAACGATCGCAATCACTTTCAGAATCTGCGAAATATATTCTAGTTTCATAATAACACCATCGGGAAGTTTGCACGTTGAACCATTTGGCCCGGGGGGCCTTTTTACGCAGACCTTCGGCAGCCGTTCATACGCTCCGAAAATTTTTTTCGAGTTTCACATGCCCATCTTCAAACGACGATTCCAAAGCAACTAAAAGAGCCTAAAGATCGCAATCACTTTCAGAATCTGCCAAATATATTCTAGTTTCATAATAAAACAATCGGGAAGTTTGCACGTTGAACCATTTGGCCCGGGGGGCCTTTTTACGCAGACCTTCGGCAGCCGTTCCTACGCTCCGAAAATTTTTTTCGAGTTTCACATGCCCATCTTCAAACGACGATTCCCAAGCAACTAAAAGAGCCTAACGATCGCAATCACTTTCAGAATCTGCGAAATATATTCTAGTTTCATAATAACACCATCGGGAAGTTTGCACGTTGAACCATTTGGCCCGGGGGGCCTTTTTACGCAGACCTTCGGCAGCCGTTCCTACGCTCCGAAAATTTTTTCCGAGTTTCACATGCCCATCTTCAAACGACGATTCCAAAGCAACTAAAAGAGCCTAAAGATCGCAATCACTTTCAGAATCTGCCAAATATATTCTAGTTTCATAATAAAACAATCGGGAAGTTTGCACGTTGAACCATTTGGCCCGGGGGGCCTTTTTACGTAGACCTTCGGCAGCCGTTCCTACGCTCCGAAAATTTTTTTCGAGTTTCACATGCCCATCTTCAAACGACGATTCCCAAGCAACTAAAAGAGCCTAACGATCGCAATCACTTTCAGAATCTGCGAAATATATTCTAGTTTCATAATAACACCATCGGGAAGTTTGCACGTTGAACCATTTGGCCCGGGGGGCCTTTTTACGCAGACCTTCGGCAGCCGTTCCTACGCTCCGAAAATTTTTTTCGAGTTTCACATGCCCATCTTCAAACGACGATTCCCAAGCAACTAAAAGAGCCTAACGATCGCAATCACTTTCAGAATCTGCGAAATATATTCTAGTTTCATAATAACACCATCGGGAAGTTTGCACGATGAACCATTTGGCCCGGGGGGCCTTTTTACGCAGACCTTCGGCAGCCGTTCCTACGCTCCGAAAATTTTTTTCGAGTTTCACATGCCCATCTTCAAACGACGATTCCAAAGCAACTAAAAGAGCCTAAAGATCGCAATCACTTTCAGAATCTGCCAAATATATTCTAGTTTCATAATAAAACAATCGGGAAGTTTGCACGTTGAACCATTTGGCCCGGGGGGCCTTTTTACGCAGACCTTCGGCAGCCGTTCCTACGCTCCGAAAATTTTTTTCGAGTTTCACATGCCCATCTTCAAACGACGATTCCCAAGCAACTAAAAGAGCCTAACGATCGCAATCACTTTCAGAATCTGCGAAATATATTCTAGTTTCATAATAACACCATCGGGAAGTTTGCACGTTGAACCATTTGGCCCGGGGGCCTTTTTACGCAGACCTTCGGCAGCCGTTCCTACGCTCCGAAAATTTTTTTCGAGTTTCACATGCCCATCTTCAAACGACGATTCCAAAGCAACTAAAAGAGCCTAAAGATCGCAATCACTTTCAGAATCTGCCAAATATATTCTAGTTTCATAATAAAACAATCGGGAAGTTTGCACGTTGAACCATTTGGCCCGGGGGGCCTTTTTACGCAGACCTTCGGCAGCCGTTCCTACGCTCCGAAAATTTTTTTCGAGTTTCACATGCCCATCTTCAAACGACGATTCCCAAGCAACTAAAAGAGCCTAACGATCGCAATCACTTTCAGAATCTGCGAAATATATTATAGTTTCATAATAACACCATAGGGAAGTTTGCACGTTGAACCATTTGGCCCGGGGGCCTTTTTACGCAGACCTTCGGCAGCCGTTCCTACGCTCCGAAAATTTTTTTCAAGTTTCACATGCCCATCTTCAAACGACGATTCCCAAGCAACTAAAAGAGCCTAACGATCGCAATCACTTTCAGAATCTGCGAAATATATTCTAGTTTCATAATAACACCATCGGGAAGTTTGCACGTTGAACCATTTAGCCCGGGGGGCCTTTTTACGCAGACCTTCGGCAGCCGTTCCTACGCTCCGAAATTTTTTTTCGAGTTTCACATGCCCATCTTCAAACGACGATTCCAAAGCAACTAAAAGAGCCTAAAGATCGCAATCACTTTCAGAATCTGCCAAATATATTCTAGTTTCATAATAAAACAATCGGGAAGTTTGCACGTTGAACCATTTGGCCCGGGGGGCCTTTTTACGCAGACCTTCGGCAGCCGTTCCTACGCTCCGAAAATTTTTTTCGAGTTTCACATGCCCATCTTCAAACGACGATTCCCAAGCAACTAAAAGAGCCTAACGATCGCAATCACTTTCAGAATCTGCGAAATATATTCTAGTTTCATAATAACACCATCGGGAAGTTTGCACGTTGAACCATTTGGCCCGGGGGCCTTTTTACGCAGACCTTCGGCAGCCGTTCCTACGCTCCGAAAATTTTTTTCGAGTTTCACATGCCCATCTTCAAACGACGATTCCAAAGCAACTAAAAGAGCCTAAAGATCGCAATCACTTTCAGAATCTGCCAAATATATTCTAGTTTCATAATAAAACAATCGGGAAGTTTGCACGTTGAACCATTTGGCCCGGGGGGCCTTTTTACGCAGACCTTCGGCAGCCGTTCCTACGCTCCGAAAATTTTTTTCGAGTTTCACATGCCCATCTTCAAACGACGATTCCCAAGCAACTAAAAGAGCCTAACGATCGCAATCACTTTCAGAATCTGCGAAATATATTCTAGTTTCATAATAAAACAATCGGGAAGTTTGCACGTTGAACCATTTGGCCCGGGGGGCCTTTTTACGCAGACCTTCGGCAGCCGTTCCTACGCTCCGAAAATTTTTTTCGAGTTTCACATGCCCATCTTCAAACGACAATTCCCAAGCAACTAAAAGAGCCTAACGATCGCAATCACTTTCAGAATCTGCGAAATATATTCTAGTTTCATAATAACACCATCGGGAAGTTTGCACGTTGAACCATTTGGCCCGGGGGCCTTTTTACGCAGACCTTCGGCAGCCGTTCCTACGCTCCGAAAATTTTTTTCGAGTTTCACATGCCCATCTTCAAACGACGATTCCAAAGCAACTAAAAGAGCCAAAAGATCGCAATCACTTTCAGAATCTGCCAAATATATTCTAGTTTCATAATAAAACAATCGGGAAGTTTGCACGTTGAACCATTTGGCCCGGGGGGCCTTTTTACGCAGACCTTCGGCAGCCGTTCCTACGCTCCGAAAATTTTTTTCGAGTTTCACATGCCCATCTTCAAACGACGATTCCCAAGCAACTAAAAGAGCCTAACGATCGCAATCACTTTCAGAATCTGCGAAATATATTCTAGTTTCATAATAACACCATCGGGAAGTTTGCACGTTGAACCATTTGGCCCGGGGGGCCTTTTTACGCAGACCTTCGGCAGCCGTTCATACGCTCCGAAAATTTTTTTCGAGTTTCACATGCCCATCTTCAAACGACGATTCCAAAGCAACTAAAAGAGCCTAAAGATCGCAATCACTTTCAGAATCTGCCAAATATATTCTAGTTTCATAATAAAACAATCGGGAAGTTTGCACGTTGAACCATTTGGCCCGGGGGGCCTTTTTACGCAGACCTTCGGCAGCCGTTCCTACGCTCCGAAAATTTTTTTCGAGTTTCACATGCCCATCTTCAAACGACGATTCCCAAGCAACTAAAAGAGCCTAACGATCGCAATCACTTTCAGAATCTGCGAAATATATTCTAGTTTCATAATAACACCATCGGGAAGTTTGCACGTTGAACCATTTGGCCCGGGGGGCCTTTTTACGCAGACCTTCGGCAGCCGTTCCTACGCTCCGAAAATTTTTTCCGAGTTTCACATGCCCATCTTCAAACGACGATTCCAAAGCAACTAAAAGAGCCTAAAGATCGCAATCACTTTCAGAATCTGCCAAATATATTCTAGTTTCATAATAAAACAATCGGGAAGTTTGCACGTTGAACCATTTGGCCCGGGGGGCCTTTTTACGTAGACCTTCGGCAGCCGTTCCTACGCTCCGAAAATTTTTTTCGAGTTTCACATGCCCATCTTCAAACGACGATTCCCAAGCAACTAAAAGAGCCTAACGATCGCAATCACTTTCAGAATCTGCGAAATATATTCTAGTTTCATAATAACACCATCGGGAAGTTTGCACGTTGAACCATTTGGCCCGGGGGGCCTTTTTACGCAGACCTTCGGCAGCCGTTCCTACGCTCCGAAAATTTTTTTCGAGTTTCACATGCCCATCTTCAAACGACGATTCCCAAGCAACAAAAAGAGCCTAACGATCGCAATCACTTTCAGAATCTGCGAAATATATTCTAGTTTCATAATAACACCATCGGGAAGTTTGCACGATGAACCATTTGGCCCGGGGGGCCTTTTTACGCAGACCTTCGGCAGCCGTTCCTACGCTCCGAAAATTTTTTTCGAGTTTCACATGCCCATCTTCAAACGACGATTCCAAAGCAACTAAAAGAGCCTAAAGATCGCAATCACTTTCAGAATCTGCCAAATATATTCTAGTTTCATAATAAAACAATCGGGAAGTTTGCACGTTGAACCATTTGGCCCGGGGGGCCTTTTTACGCAGACCTTCGGCAGCCGTTCCTACGCTCCGAAAATTTTTTTCGAGTTTCACATGCCCATCTTCAAACGACGATTCCCAAGCAACTAAAAGAGCCTAACGATCGCAATCACTTTCAGAATCTGCGAAATATATTCTAGTTTCATAATAACACCATCGGGAAGTTTGCACGTTGAACCATTTGGCCCGGGGGCCTTTTTACGCAGACCTTCGGCAGCCGTTCCTACGCTCCGAAAATTTTTTTCGAGTTTCACATGCCCATCTTCAAACGACGATTCCAAAGCAACTAAAAGAGCCTAAAGATCGCAATCACTTTCAGAATCTGCCAAATATATTCTAGTTTCATAATAAAACAATCGGGAAGTTTGCACGTTGAACCATTTGGCCCGGGGGGCCTTTTTACGCAGACCTTCGGCAGCCGTTCCTACGCTCCGAAAATTTTTTTCGAGTTTCACATGCCCATTTTCAAACGACGATTCCCAAGCAACTAAAAGAGCCTAACGATCGCAATCACTTTCAGAATCTGCGAAATATATTATAGTTTCATAATAACACCATAGGGAAGTTTGCACGTTGAACCATTTGGCCCGGGGGCCTTTTTACGCAGACCTTCGGCAGCCGTTCCTACGCTCCGAAAATTTTTTTCGAGTTTCACATGCCCATCTTCAAACGACGATTCCCAAGCAACTAAAAGAGCCTAACGATCGCAATCACTTTCAGAATCTGCGAAATATATTCTAGTTTCATAATAACACCATCGGGAAGTTTGCACGTTGAACCATTTAGCCCGGGGGGCCTTTTTACGCAGACCTTCGGCAGCCGTTCCTACGCTCCGAAAATTTTTTTCGAGTTTCACATGCCCATCTTCAAACGACGATTCCAAAGCAACTAAAAGAGCCTAAAGATCGCAATCACTTTCAGAATCTGCCAAATATATTCTAGTTTCATAATAAAACAATCGGGAAGTTTGCACGTTGAACCATTTGGCCCGGGGGGCCTTTTTACGCAGACCTTCGGCAGCCGTTCCTACGCTCCGAAAATTTTTTTCGAGTTTCACATGCCCATCTTCAAACGACGATTCCCAAGCAACTAAAAGAGCCTAACGATCGCAATCACTTTCAGAATCTGCGAAATATATTCTAGTTTCATAATAACACCATCGGGAAGTTTGCACGTTGAACCATTTGGCCCGGGGGCCTTTTTACGCAGACCTTCGGCAGCCGTTCCTACGCTCCGAAAATTTTTTTCGAGTTTCACATGCCCATCTTCAAACGACGATTCCAAAGCAACTAAAAGAGCCTAAAGATCGCAATCACTTTCAGAATCTGCCAAATATATTCTAGTTTCATAATAAAACAATCGGGAAGTTTGCACGTTGAACCATTTGGCCCGGGGGGCCTTTTTACGCAGACCTTCGGCAGCCGTTCCTACGCTCCGAAAATTTTTTTCGAGTTTCACATGCCCATCTTCAAACGACGATTCCCAAGCAACTAAAAGAGCCTAACGATCGCAATCACTTTCAGAATCTGCGAAATATATTCTAGTTTCATAATAACACCATCGGGAAGTTTGCACGTTGAACCATTTGGCCCGGGGGGCCTTTTTACGCAGACCTTCGGCAGCCGTTCCTACGCTCCGAAAATTTTTTTCGAGTTTCACATGCCCATCTTCAAACGGCGATTCCCAAGCAACTAAAAGAGCCTAACGATCGCAATCACTTTCAGAATCTGCGAAATATATTCTAGTTTCATAATAACACCATCGGGAAGTTTGCACGTTGAACCATTTGGCCCGGGGGGCCTTTTTACGCAGACCTTCGGCAGCCGTTCCTACGCTCCGAAAATTTTTTTCGAGTTTCACATGCCCATCTTCAAACGACGATTCCAAAGCAACTAAAAGAGCCTAAAGATCGCAATCACTTTCAGAATCTGCCAAATATATTCTAGTTTCATAATAAAACAATCGGGAAGTTTGCACGTTGAACCATTTGGCCCGGGGGGCCTTTTTACGCAGACCTTCGGCAGCCGTTCCTACGCTCCGAAAATTTTTTTCGAGTTTCACATGCCCATCTTCAAACGACGATTCCCAAGCAACTAAAAGAGCCTAACGATCGCAATCACTTTCAGAATCTGCGAAATATATTCTAGTTTCATAATAACACCATCGGGAAGTTTGCACGTTGAACCATTTGGCCCGGGGGCCTTTTTACGCAGACCTTCGGCAGCCGTTCCTACGCTCCGAAAATTTTTTTCGAGTTTCACATGCCCATCTTCAAACGACGATTCCAAAGCAACTAAAAGAGCCTAAAGATCGCAATCACTTTCAGAATCTGCCAAATATATTCTAGTTTCATAATAAAACAATCGGAAAGTTTGCACGTTGAACCATTTGGCCCGGGGGGCCTTTTTACGCAGACCTTCGGCAGCCGTTCCTACGCTCCGAAAATTTTTTTCGAGTTTCACATGCCCATCTTCAAACGACGATTCCCAAGCAACTAAAAGAGCCTAACGATCGCAATCACTTTCAGAATCTGCGAAATATATTCTAGTTTCATAATAACACCATCGGGAAGTTTGCACGTTGAACCATTTGGCCCGGGGGGCCTTTTTACGCAGACCTTCGGCAGCCGTTCCTACGCTCCGAAAATTTTTTTCGAGTTTCACATGCCCATCTTCAAACGACGATTCCCAAGCAACTAAAAGAGCCTAACGATCGCAATCACTTTCAGAATCTGCGAAATATATTCTAGTTTCATAATAACACCATCGGGAAGTTTGCACGTTGAACCATTTGGCCCGGGGGGCCTTTTTACGCAGACCTTCGGCAGCCGTTCCTACGCTCCGAAAATTTTTTTCGAGTTTCACATGCCCATCTTCAAACGACGATTCCAAAGCAACTAAAAGAGCCTAAAGATCGCAATCACTTTCAGAATCTGCCAAATATATTCTAGTTTCATAATAAAACAATCGGGAAGTTTGCACGTTGAACCATTTGGCCCGGGGGGCCTTTTTACGCAGACCTTCGGCAGCCGTTCCTACGCTCCGAAAATTTTTTTCGAGTTTCACATGCCCATCTTCAAACGACGATTCCATAGCAACTAAAAGAGCCTAACGATCGCAATCACTTTCAGAATCTGCGAAATATATTCTAGTTTCATACTAACACCATCGGGAAGTTTGCACGTTGAACCATTTGGCCCGGGGGCCTTTTTACGCAGACCTTCGGCAGCCGTTCCTACGCTCCGAAAATTTTTTTCGAGTTTCACATGCCCATCTTCAAACGACGATTCCAAAGCAACTAAAAGAGCCTAAAGATCGCAATCACTTTCAGAATCTGCCAAATATATTCTAGTTTCATAATAAAACAATCGGGAAGTTTGCACGTTGAACCATTTGGCCCGGGGGGCCTTTTTACGCAGACCTTCGGCAGCCGTTCCTACGCTCCGAAAATTTTTTTCGAGTTTCACATGCCCATCTTCAAACGACGATTCCCAAGCAACTAAAAGAGCCTAACGATCGCAATCACTTTCAGAATCTGCGAAATATATTCTAGTTTCATAATAACACCATCGGGAAGTTTGCACGTTGAACCATTTGGCCCGGGGGGCCTTTTTACGCAGACCTTCGGCAGCCGTTCCTACGCTCCGAAAATTTTTTTCGAGTTTCACATGCCCATCTTCAAACGACGATTCCCAAGCAACTAAAAGAGCCTAACGATCGCAATCACTTTCAGAATCTGCGAAATATATTCTAGTTTCATAATAACACCATCGGGAAGTTTGCACGTTGAACCATTTGGCCCGGGGGGCCTTTTTACGCAGACCTTCGGCAGCCGTTCCTACGCTCCGAAAATTTTTTTCGAGTTTCACATGCCCATCTTCAAACGACGATTCCAAAGCAACTAAAAGAGCCTAAAGATCGCAATCACTTTCAGAATCTGCCAAATATATTCTAGTTTCATAATAAAACAATCGGGAAGTTTGCACGTTGAACCATTTGGCCCGGGGGGCCTTTTTACGCAGACCTTCGGCAGCCGTTCCTACGCTCCGAAAATTTTTTTCGAGTTTCACATGCCCATCTTCAAACGACGATTCCCAAGCAACTAAAAGAGCCTAACGATCGCAATCACTTTCAGAATCTGCGAAATATATTCTAGTTTCATAATAACACCATCGGGAAGTTTGCACGTTGAACCATTTGGCCCGGGGGCCTTTTTACGCAGACCTTCGGCAGCCGTTCCTACGCTCCGAAAATTTTTTTCGAGTTTCACATGCCCATCTTCAAACGACGATTCCCAAGCAACTAAAAGAGCCTAACGATCGCAATCACTTTCAGAATCTGCGAAATATATTCTAGTTTCATAATAACACCATCGGGAAGTTTGCACGTTGAACCATTTGGCCCGGGGGGCCTTTTTACGCAGACCTTCGGCAGCCGTTCCTACGCTCCGAAAATTTTTTTCGAGTTTCACATGCCCATCTTCAAACGACGATTCCCAAGCAACTAAAAGAGCCTAACGATCGCAATCACTTTCAGAATCTGCGAAATATATTCTAGTTTCATAATAACACCATCGGGAAGTTTGCACGTTGAACCATTTGGCCCGGGGGGCCTTTTTACGCAGACCTTCGGCAGCCGTTCCTACGCTCCGAAAATTTTTTTCGAGTTTCACATGCCCATCTTCAAACGACGATTCCAAAGCAACTAAAAGAGCCTAAAGATCGCAATCACTTTCAGAATCTGCCAAATATATTCTAGTTTCATAATAAAACAATCGGGAAGTTTGCACGTTGAACCATTTGGCCCGGGGGGCCTTTTTACGCAGACCTTCGGCAGCCGTTCCTACGCTCCGAAAATTTTTTTCGAGTTTCACATGCCCATCTTCAAACGACGATTCCCAAGCAACTAAAAGAGCCTAACGATCGCAATCACTTTCAGAATCTGCGAAATATATTCTAGTTTCATAATAACACCATCGGGAAGTTTGCACGTTGAACCATTTGGCCCGGGGGCCTTTTTACGCAGACCTTCGGCAGCCGTTCCTACGCTCCGAAAATTTTTTTCGAGTTTCACATGCCCATCTTCAAACGACGATTCCAAAGCAACTAAAAGAGCCAAAAGATCGCAATCACTTTCAGAATCTGCCAAATATATTCTAGTTTCATAATAAAACAATCGGGAAGTTTGCACGTTGAACCATTTGGCCCGGGGGGCCTTTTTACGCAGACCTTCGGCAGCCGTTCCTACGCTCCGAAAATTTTTTTCGAGTTTCACATGCCCATCTTCAAACGACGATTCCCAAGCAACTAAAAGAGCCTAACGATCGCAATCACTTTCAGAATCTGCGAAATATATTCTAGTTTCATAATAACACCATCGGGAAGTTTGCACGTTGAACCATTTGGCCCGGGGGGCCTTTTTACGCAGACCTTCGGCAGCCGTTCCTACGCTCCGAAAATTTTTTTCGAGTTTCACATGCCCATCTTCAAACGACGATTCCCAAGCAACTAAAAGAGCCTAACGATCGCAATCACTTTCAGAATCTGCGAAATATATTCTAGTTTCATAATAACACCATCGGGAAGTTTGCACGTTGAACCATTTGGCCCGGGGGGCCTTTTTACGCAGACCTTCGGCAGCCGTTCCTACGCTCCGAAAATTTTTTTCGAGTTTCACATGCCCATCTTCAAACGACGATTCCAAAGCAACTAAAAGAGCCTAAAGATCGCAATCACTTTCAGAATCTGCCAAATATATTCTAGTTTCATAATAAAACAATCGGGAAGTTTGCACGTTGAACCATTTGGCCCGGGGGGCCTTTTTACGCAGACCTTCGGCAGCCGTTCCTACGCTCCGAAAATTTTTTTCGAGTTTCACATGCCCATCTTCAAACGACGATTCCCAAGCAACTAAAAGAGCCTAACGATCGCAATCACTTTCAGAATCTGCGAAATATATTCTAGTTTCATAATAACACTATCGGGAAGTTTGCACGTTGAACCATTTGGCCCGGGGGGCCTTTTTACGCAGACCTTCGGCAGCCGTTCCTACGCTCCGAAAATTTTTTTCGAGTTTCACATGCCCATCTTCAAACGACGATTCCAAAGCAACTAAAAGAGCCTAAAGATCGCAATCACTTTCAGAATCTGCCAAATATATTCTAGTTTCAAAATAAAACAATCGGGAAGTTTGCACGTTGAACCATTTGGCCCGGGGGGCCTTTTTACGCAGACCTTCGGCAGCCGTTCCTACGCTCCGAAAATTTTTTTCGAGTTTCACATGCCCATCTTCAAACGACGATTCCCAAGCAACTAAAAGAGCCTAACGATCGCAATCACTTTCAGAATCTGCGAAATATATTCTAGTTTCATAATAACACCATCGGGAAGTTTGCACGTTGAACCATTTGGCCCGGGGGCCTTTTTACGCAGACCTTCGGCAGCCGTTCCTACGCTCCGAAAATTTTTTTCGAGTTTCACATGCCCATCTTCAAACGACGATTCCAAAGCAACTAAAAGAGCCTAAAGATCGCAATCACTTTCAGAATCTGCCAAATATATTCTAGTTTCATAATAAAACAATCGGGAAGTTTGCACGTTGAACCATTTGGCCCGGGGGGCCTTTTTACGCAGACCTTCGGCAGCCGTTCCTACGCTCCGAAAATTTTTTTCGAGTTTCACATGCCCATCTTCAAACGACGATTCCCAAGCAACTAAAAGAGCCTAACGATCGCAATCACTTTCAGAATCTGCGAAATATATTCTAGTTTCATAATAACACCATCGGGAAGTTTGCACGTTGAACCATTTGGCCCGGGGGGCCTTTTTACGCAGACCTTCGGCAGCCGTTCCTACGCTCCGAAAATTTTTTTCGAGTTTCACATGCCCATCTTCAAACGACGATTGCCAAGCAACTAAAAGAGCCTAACGATCGCAATCACTTTCAGAATCTGCGAAATATATTCTAGTTTCATAATAACACCATCGGGAAGTTTGCACGTTGAACCATTTGGCCCGGGGGGCCTTTTTACGCAGACCTTCGGCAGCCGTTCCTACGCTCCGAAAATTTTTTTCGAGTTTCACATGCCCATCTTCAAACGACGATTCCAAAGCAACTAAAAGAGCCTAAAGATCGCAATCACTTTCAGAATCTGCCAAATATATTCTAGTTTCATAATAAAACAATCGGGAAGTTTGCACGTTGAACCATTTGGCCCGGGGGGCCTTTTTACGCAGACCTTCGGCAGCCGTTCCTACGCTCCGAAAATTTTTTTCGAGTTTCACATGCCCATCTTCAAACGACGATTCCCAAGCAACTAAAAGAGCCTAACGATCGCAATCACTTTCAGAATCTGCGAAATATATTCTAGTTTCATAATAACACCATCGGGAAGTTTGCACGTTGAACCATTTGGCCCGGGGGCCTTTTTACGCAGACCTTCGGCAGCCGTTCCTACGCTCCGAAAATTTTTTTCGAGTTTCACATGCCCATCTTCAAACGACGATTCCCAAGCAACTAAAAGAGCCTAACGATCGCAATCACTTTCAGAATCTGCGAAATATATTCTAGTTTCATAATAACACCATCGGGAAGTTTGCACGTTGAACCATTTGGCCCGGGGGGCCTTTTTACGCAGACCTTCGGCAGCCGTTCCTACGCTCCGAAAATTTTTTTCGAGTTTCACATGCCCATCTTCAAACGACGATTCCCAAGCAACTAAAAGAGCCTAACGATCGCAATCACTTTCAGAATCTGCGAAATATATTCTAGTTTCATAATAACACCATCGGGAAGTTTGCACGTTGAACCATTTGGCCCGGGGGGCCTTTTTACGCAGACCTTCGGCAGCCGTTCCTACGCTCCGAAAATTTTTTTCGAGTTTCACATGCCCATCTTCAAACGACGATTCCAAAGCAACTAAAAGAGCCTAAAGATCGCAATCACTTTCAGAATCTGCCAAATATATTCTAGTTTCATAATAAAACAATCGGGAAGTTTGCACGTTGAACCATTTGGCCCGGGGGGCCTTTTTACGCAGACCTTCGGCAGCCGTTCCTACGCTCCGAAAATTTTTTTCGAGTTTCACATGCCCATCTTCAAACGACGATTCCCAAGCAACTAAAAGAGCCTAACGATCGCAATCACTTTCAGAATCTGCGAAATATATTCTAGTTTCATAATAACACCATCGGGAAGTTTGCACGTTGAACCATTTGGCCCGGGGGCCTTTTTACGCAGACCTTCGGCAGCCGTTCCTACGCTCCGAAAATTTTTTTCGAGTTTCACATGCCCATCTTCAAACGACGATTCCAAAGCAACTAAAAGAGCCAAAAGATCGCAATCACTTTCAGAATCTGCCAAATATATTCTAGTTTCATAATAAAACAATCGGGAAGTTTGCACGTTGAACCATTTGGCCCGGGGGGCCTTTTTACGCAGACCTTCGGCAGCCGTTCCTACGCTCCGAAAATTTTTTTCGAGTTTCACATGCCCATCTTCAAACGACGATTCCCAAGCAACTAAAAGAGCCTAACGATCGCAATCACTTTCAGAATCTGCGAAATATATTCTAGTTTCATAATAACACCATCGGGAAGTTTGCACGTTGAACCATTTGGCCCGGGGGGCCTTTTTACGCAGACCTTCGGCAGCCGTTCCTACGCTCCGAAAATTTTTTTCGAGTTTCACATGCCCATCTTCAAACGACGATTCCCAAGCAACTAAAAGAGCCTAACGATCGCAATCACTTTCAGAATCTGCGAAATATATTCTAGTTTCATAATAACACCATCGGGAAGTTTGCACGTTGAACCATTTGGCCCGGGGGGCCTTTTTACGCAGACCTTCGGCAGCCGTTCCTACGCTCCGAAAATTTTTTTCGAGTTTCACATGCCCATCTTCAAACGACGATTCCAAAGCAACTAAAAGAGCCTAAAGATCGCAATCACTTTCAGAATCTGCCAAATATATTCTAGTTTCATAATAAAACAATCGGGAAGTTTGCACGTTGAACCATTTGGCCCGGGGGGCCTTTTTACGCAGACCTTCGGCAGCCGTTCCTACGCTCCGAAAATTTTTTTCGAGTTTCACATGCCCATCTTCAAACGACGATTCCCAAGCAACTAAAAGAGCCTAACGATCGCAATCACTTTCAGAATCTGCGAAATATATTCTAGTTTCATAATAACACCATCGGGAAGTTTGCACTTTGAACCATTTGGCCCGGGGGCCTTTTTACGCAGACCTTCGGCAGCCGTTCCTACGCTCCGAAAATTTTTTTCGAGTTTCACATGCCCATCTTCAAACGACGATTCCAAAGCAACTAAAAGAGCCTAAAGATCGCAATCACTTTCAGAATCTGCCAAATATATTCTAGTTTCATAATAAAACAATCGGGAAGTTTGCACGTTGAACCATTTGGCCCGGGGGGCCTTTTTACGCAGACCTTCGGCAGCCGTTCCTACGCTCCGAAAATTTTTTTCGAGTTTCACATGCCCATCTTCAAACGACGATTCCCAAGCAACTAAAAGAGCCTAACGATCGCAATCACTTTCAGAATCTGCGAAATATATTCTAGTTTCATAATAACACCATCGGGAAGTTTGCACGTTGAACCATTTGGCCCGGGGGGCCTTTTTACGCAGACCTTCGGCAGCCGTTCCTACGCTCCGAAAATTTTTTTCGAGTTTCACATGCCCATCTTCAAACGACGATTCCCAAGCAACTAAAAGAGCCTAACGATCGCAATCACTTTCAGAATCTGCGAAATATATTCTAGTTTCATAATAACACCATCGGGAAGTTTGCACGTTGAACCATTTGGCCCGGGGGGCCTTTTTACGCAGACCTTCGGCAGCCGTTCCTACGCTCCGAAAATTTTTTTCGAGTTTCACATGCCCATCTTCAAACGACGATTCCAAAGCAACTAAAAGAGCCTAAAGATCGCAATCACTTTCAGAATCTGCCAAATATATTCTAGTTTCATAATAAAACAATCGGGAAGTTTGCACGTTGAACCATTTGGCCCGGGGGGCCTTTTTACGCAGACCTTCGGCAGCCGTTCCTACGCTCCGAAAATTTTTTTCGAGTTTCACATGCCCATCTTCAAACGACGATTCCCAAGCAACTAAAAGAGCCTAACGATCGCAATCACTTTCAGAATCTGCGAAATATATTCTAGTTTCATAATAACACCATCGGGAAGTTTGCACGTTGAACCATTTGGCCCGGGGGCCTTTTTACGCAGACCTTCGGCAGCCGTTCCTACGCTCCGAAAATTTTTTTCGAGTTTCACATGCCCATCTTCAAACGACGATTCCCAAGCAACTAAAAGAGCCTAACGATCGCAATCACTTTCAGAATCTGCGAAATATATTCTAGTTTCATAATAACACCATCGGGAAGTTTGCACGTTGAACCATTTGGCCCGGGGGGCCTTTTTACGCAGACCTTCGGCAGCCGTTCCTACGCTCCGAAAATTTTTTTCGAGTTTCACATGCCCATCTTCAAACGACGATTCCCAAGCAACTAAAAGAGCCTAACGATCGCAATCACTTTCAGAATCTGCGAAATATATTCTAGTTTCATAATAACACCATCGGGAAGTTTGCACGTTGAACCATTTGGCCCGGGGGGCCTTTTTACGCAGACCTTCGGCAGCCGTTCCTACGCTCCGAAAATTTTTTTCGAGTTTCACATGCCCATCTTCAAACGACGATTCCAAAGCAACTAAAAGAGCCTAAAGATCGCAATCACTTTCAGAATCTGCCAAATATATTCTAGTTTCATAATAAAACAATCGGGAAGTTTGCACGTTGAACCATTTGGCCCGGGGGGCCTTTTTACGCAGACCTTCGGCAGCCGTTCCTACGCTCCGAAAATTTTTTTCGAGTTTCACATGCCCATCTTCAAACGACGATTCCCAAGCAACTAAAAGAGCCTAACGATCGCAATCACTTTCAGAATCTGCGAAATATATTCTAGTTTCATAATAACACCATCGGGAAGTTTGCACGTTGAACCATTTGGCCCGGGGGCCTTTTTACGCAGACCTTCGGCAGCCGTTCCTACGCTCCGAAAATTTTTTTCGAGTTTCACATGCCCATCTTCAAACGACGATTCCAAAGCAACTAAAAGAGCCAAAAGATCGCAATCACTTTCAGAATCTGCCAAATATATTCTAGTTTCATAATAAAACAATCGGGAAGTTTGCACGTTGAACCATTTGGCCCGGGGGGCCTTTTTACGCAGACCTTCGGCAGCCGTTCCTACGCTCCGAAAATTTTTTTCGAGTTTCACATGCCCATCTTCAAACGACGATTCCCAAGCAACTAAAAGAGCCTAACGATCGCAATCACTTTCAGAATCTGCGAAATATATTCTAGTTTCATAATAACACCATCGGGAAGTTTGCACGTTGAACCATTTGGCCCGGGGGGCCTTTTTACGCAGACCTTCGGCAGCCGTTCCTACGCTCCGAAAATTTTTTTCGAGTTTCACATGCCCATCTTCAAACGACGATTCCCAAGCAACTAAAAGAGCCTAACGATCGCAATCACTTTCAGAATCTGCGAAATATATTCTAGTTTCATAATAACACCATCGGGAAGTTTGCACGTTGAACCATTTGGCCCGGGGGCCTTTTTACGCAGACCTTCGGCAGCCGTTCCTACGCTCCGAAAATTTTTTTCGAGTTTCACATGCCCATCTTCAAACGACGATTCCAAAGCAACTAAAAGAGCCTAAAGATCGCAATCACTTTCAGAATCTGCCAAATATATTCTAGTTTCATAATAAAACAATCGGGAAGTTTGCACGTTGAACCATTTGGCCCGGGGGGCCTTTTTACGCAGACCTTCGGCAGCCGTTCCTACGCTCCGAAAATTTTTTTCGAGTTTCACATGCCCATCTTCAAACGACGATTCCCAAGCAACTAAAAGAGCCTAACGATCGCAATCACTTTCAGAATCTGCGAAATATATTCTAGTTTCATAATAACACCATCGGGAAGTTTGCACGTTGAACCATTTGGCCCGGGGGGCCTTTTTACGCAGACCTTCGGCAGCCGTTCCTACGCTCCGAAAATTTTTTTCGAGTTTCACATGCCCATCTTCAAACGACGATTCCCAAGCAACTAAAAGAGCCTAACGATCGCAATCACTTTCAGAATCTGCGAAATATATTCTAGTTTCATAATAACACCATCGGGAAGTTTGCACGTTGAACCATTTGGCCCGGGGGCCTTTTTACGCAGACCTTCGGCAGCCGTTCCTACGCTCCGAAAATTTTTTTCGAGTTTCACATGCCCATCTTCAAACGACGATTCCAAAGCAACTAAAAGAGCCAAAAGATCGCAATCACTTTCAGAATCTGCCAAATATATTCTAGTTTCATAATAAAACAATCGGGAAGTTTGCACGTTGAACCATTTGGCCCGGGGGGCCTTTTTACGCAGACCTTCGGCAGCCGTTCCTACGCTCCGAAAATTTTTTTCGAGTTTCACATGCCCATCTTCAAACGACGATTCCCAAGCAACTAAAAGAGCCTAACGATCGCAATCACTTTCAGAATCTGCGAAATATATTCTAGTTTCATAATAACACCATCGGGAAGTTTGCACGTTGAACCATTTGGCCCGGGGGGCCTTTTTACGCAGACCTTCGGCAGCCGTTCCTACGCTCCGAAAATTTTTTTCGAGTTTCACATGCCCATCTTCAAACGACGATTCCCAAGCAACTAAAAGAGCCTAACGATCGCAATCACTTTCAGAATCTGCGAAATATATTCTAGTTTCATAATAACACCATCGGGAAGTTTGCACGTTGAACCATTTGGCCCGGGGGGCCTTTTTACGCAGACCTTCGGCAGCCGTTCCTACGCTCCGAAAATTTTTTTCGAGTTTCACATGCCCATCTTCAAACGACGATTCCAAAGCAACTAAAAGAGCCTAAAGATCGCAATCACTTTCAGAATCTGCCAAATATATTCTAGTTTCATAATAAAACAATCGGGAAGTTTGCACGTTGAACCATTTGGCCCGGGGGGCCTTTTTACGCAGACCTTCGGCAGCCGTTCCTACGCTCCGAAAATTTTTTTCGAGTTTCACATGCCCATCTTCAAACGACGATTCCCAAGCAACTAAAAGAGCCTAACGATCGCAATCACTTTCAGAATCTGCGAAATATATTCTAGTTTCATAATAACACCATCGGGAAGTTTGCACGTTGAACCATTTGGCCCGGGGGCCTTTTTACGCAGACCTTCGGCAGCCGTTCCTACGCTCCGAAAATTTTTTTCGAGTTTCACATGCCCATCTTCAAACGACGATTCCAAAGCAACTAAAAGAGCCTAAAGATCGCAATCACTTTCAGAATCTGCCAAATATATTCTAGTTTCATAATAAAACAATCGGGAAGTTTGCACGTTGAACCATTTGGCCCGGGGGGCCTTTTTACGCAGACCTTCGGCAGCCGTTCCTACGCTCCGAAAATTTTTTTCGAGTTTCACATGCCCATCTTCAAACGACGATTCCCAAGCAACTAAAAGAGCCTAACGATCGCAATCACTTTCAGAATCTGCGAAATATATTCTAGTTTCATAATAACACCATCGGGAAGTTTGCACGTTGAACCATTTGGCCCGGGGGGCCTTTTTACGCAGACCTTCGGCAGCCGTTCCTACGCTCCGAAAATTTTTTTCGAGTTTCACATGCCCATCTTCAAACGACGATTCCCAAGCAACTAAAAGAGCCTAACGATCGCAATCACTTTCAGAATCTGCGAAATATATTCTAGTTTCATAATAACACCATCGGGAAGTTTGCACGTTGAACCATTTGGCCCGGGGGGCCTTTTTACGCAGACCTTCGGCAGCCGTTCCTACGCTCCGAAAATTTTTTTCGAGTTTCACATGCCCATCTTCAAACGACGATTCCAAAGCAACTAAAAGAGCCTAAAGATCGCAATCACTTTCAGAATCTGCCAAATATATTCTAGTTTCATAATAAAACAATCGGGAAGTTTGCACGTTGAACCATTTGGCCCGGGGGGCCTTTTTACGCAGACCTTCGGCAGCCGTTCCTACGCTCCGAAAATTTTTTTCGAGTTTCACATGCCCATCTTCAAACGACGATTCCCAAGCAACTAAAAGAGCCTAACGATCGCAATCACTTTCAGAATCTGCGAAATATATTCTAGTTTCATAATAACACCATGGGGAAGTTTGCACGTTGAACCATTTGGCCCGGGGGCCTTTTTACGCAGACCTTCGGCAGCCGTTCCTACGCTCCGAAAATTTTTTTCGAGTTTCACATGCCCATCTTCAAACGACGATTCCCAAGCAACTAAAAGAGCCTAACGATCGCAATCACTTTCAGAATCTGCGAAATATATTCTAGTTTCATAATAACACCATCGGGAAGTTTGCACGTTGAACCATTTGGCCCGGGGGGCCTTTTTACGCAGACCTTCGGCAGCCGTTCCTACGCTCCGAAAATTTTTTTCGAGTTTCACATGCCCATCTTCAAACGACGATTCCCAAGCAACTAAAAGAGCCTAACGATCGCAATCACTTTCAGAATCTGCGAAATATATTCTAGTTTCATAATAACACCATCGGGAAGTTTGCACGTTGAACCATTTGGCCCGGGGGGCCTTTTTACGCAGACCTTCGGCAGCCGTTCCTACGCTCCGAAAATTTTTTTCGAGTTTCACATGCCCATCTTCAAACGACGATTCCAAAGCAACTAAAAGAGCCTAAAGATCGCAATCACTTTCAGAATCTGCCAAATATATTCTAGTTTCATAATAAAACAATCGGGAAGTTTGCACGTTGAACCATTTGGCCCGGGGGGCCTTTTTACGCAGACCTTCGGCAGCCGTTCCTACGCTCCGAAAATTTTTTTCGAGTTTCACATGCCCATCTTCAAACGACAATTCCCAAGCAACTAAAAGAGCCTAACGATCGCAATCACTTTCAGAATCTGCGAAATATATTCTAGTTTCATAATAACACCATCGGGAAGTTTGCACGTTGAACCATTTGGCCCGGGGGCCTTTTTACGCAGACCTTCGGCAGCCGTTCCTACGCTCCGAAAATTTTTTTCGAGTTTCACATGCCCATCTTCAAACGACGATTCCAAAGCAACTAAAAGAGCCTAACGATCGCAATCACTTTCAGAATCTGCGAAATATATTCTAGTTTCATAATAACACCATCGGGAAGTTTGCACGTTGAACCATTTGGCCCGGGGGGCCTTTTTACGCAGACCTTCGGCAGCCGTTCCTACGCTCCGAAAATTTTTTTCGAGTTTCACATGCCCATCTTCAAACGACGATTCCCAAGCAACTAAAAGAGCCTAACGATCGCAATCACTTTCAGAATCTGCGAAATATATTCTAGTTTCATAATAACACCATCGGGAAGTTTGCACGTTGAACCATTTGGCCCGGGGGGCCTTTTTACGCAGACCTTCGGCAGCCGTTCTTACGCTCCGAAAATTTTTTTCGAGTTTCACATGCCCATCTTCAAACGACGATTCCAAAGCAACTAAAAGAGCCTAAAGATCGCAATCACTTTCAGAATCTGCCAAATATATTCTAGTTTCATAATAAAACAATCGGGAAGTTTGCACGTTGAACCATTTGGCCCGGGGGGCCTTTTTACGCAGACCTTCGGCAGCCGTTCCTACGCTCCGAAAATTTTTTTCGAGTTTCACATGCCCATCTTCAAACGACGATTCCCAAGCAACTAAAAGAGCCTAACGATCGCAATCACTTTCAGAATCTGCGAAATATATTCTAGTTTCATAATAACACCATCGGGAAGTTTGCACGTTGAACCATTTGGCCCGGGGGGCCTTTTTACGCAGACCTTCGGCAGCCGTTCCTACGCTCCGAAAATTTTTTTCGAGTTTCACATGCCCATCTTCAAACGACGATTCCAAAGCAACTAAAAGAGCCTAAAGATCGCAATCACTTTCAGAATCTGCCAAATATATTCTAGTTTCATAATAAAACAATCGGGAAGTTTGCACGTTGAACCATTTGGCCCGGGGGGCCTTTTTACGCAGACCTTCGGCAGCCGTTCCTACGCTCCGAAAATTTTTTTCGAGTTTCACATGCCCATCTTCAAACGACGATTCCCAAGCAACTAAAAGAGCCTAACGATCGCAATCACTTTCAGAATCTGCGAAATATATTCTAGTTTCATAATAACACCATCGGGAAGTTTGCACGTTGAACCATTTGGCCCGGGGGCCTTTTTACGCAGACCTTCGGCAGCCGTTCCTACGCTCCGAAAATTTTTTTCGAGTTTCACATGCCCATCTTCAAACGACGATTCCAAAGCAACTAAAAGAGCCTAAAGATCGCAATCACTTTCAGAATCTGCCAAATATATTCTAGTTTCATAATAAAACAATCGGGAAGTTTGCACGTTGAACCATTTGGCCCGGGGGGCCTTTTTACGCAGACCTTCGGCAGCCGTTCCTACGCTCCGAAAATTTTTTTCGAGTTTCACATGCCCATCTTCAAACGACGATTCCCAAGCAACTAAAAGAGCCTAACGATCGCAATCACTTTCAGAATCTGCGAAATATATTCTAGTTTCATAATAACACCATCGGGAAGTTTGCACGTTGAACCATTTGGCCCGGGGGGCCTTTTTACGCAGACCTTCGGCAGCCGTTCCTACGCTCCGAAAATTTTTTTCGAGTTTCACATGCCCATCTTCAAACGACGATTCCCAAGCAACTAAAAGAGCCTAACGATCGCAATCACTTTCAGAATCTGCGAAATATATTCTAGTTTCATAATAACACCATCGGGAAGTTTGCACGTTGAACCATTTGGCCCGGGGGGCCTTTTTACGCAGACCTTCGGCAGCCGTTCCTACGCTCCGAAAATTTTTTTCGAGTTTCACATGCCCATCTTCAAACGACGATTCCAAAGCAACTAAAAGAGCCTAAAGATCGCAATCACTTTCAGAATCTGCCAAATATATTCTAGTTTCATAATAAAACAATCGGGAAGTTTGCACGTTGAACCATTTGGCCCGGGGGGCCTTTTTACGCAGACCTTCGGCAGCCGTTCCTACGCTCCGAAAATTTTTTTCGAGTTTCACATGCCCATCTTCAAACGACGATTCCCAAGCAACTAAAAGAGCCTAACGATCGCAATCACTTTCAGAATCTGCGAAATATATTCTAGTTTCATAATAACACCATCGGGAAGTTTGCACGTTGAACCATTTGGCCCGGGGGCCTTTTTACGCAGACCTTCGGCAGCCGTTCCTACGCTCCGAAAATTTTTTTCGAGTTTCACATGCCCATCTTCAAACGACGATTCCCAAGCAACTAAAAGAGCCTAACGATCGCAATCACTTTCAGAATCTGCGAAATATATTCTAGTTTCATAATAACACCATCGGGAAGTTTGCACGTTGAACCATTTGGCCCGGGGGGCCTTTTTACGCAGACCTTCGGCAGCCGTTCCTACGCTCCGAAATTTTTTTTCGAGTTTCACATGCCCATCTTCAAACGACGATTCCCAAGCAACTAAAAGAGCCTAACGATCGCAATCACTTTCAGAATCTGCGAAATATATTCTAGTTTCATAATAACACCATCGGGAAGTTTGCACGTTGAACCATTTGGCCCGGGGGTCCTTTTTACGCAGACCTTCGGCAGCCGTTCCTACGCTCCGAAAATTTTTTTCGAGTTTCACATGCCCATCTTCAAACGACGATTCCAAAGCAACTAAAAGAGCCTAAAGATTGCAATCACTTTCAGAATCTGCCAAATATATTCTAGTTTCATAATAAAACAATCGGGAAGTTTGCACGTTGAACCATTTGGCCCGGGGGGCTTTTTTACGCAGACCTTCGGCAGCCGTTCCTACGCTCCGAAAATTTTTTTCGAGTTTCACATGCCCATCTTCAAACGACGATTCCCAAGCAACTAAAAGAGCCTAACGATCGCAATCACTTTCAGAATCTGCGAAATATATTCTAGTTTCATAATAACACCATCGGGAAGTTTGCACGTTGAACCATTTGGCCCGGGGGCCTTTTTACGCAGACCTTCGGCAGCCGTTCCTACGCTCCGAAAATTTTTTTCGAGTTTCACATGCCCATCTTCAAACGACGATTCCAAAGCAACTAAAAGAGCCAAAAGATCGCAATCACTTTCAGAATCTGCCAAATATATTCTAGTTTCATAATAAAACAATCGGGAAGTTTGCACGTTGAACCATTTGGCCCGGGGGGCCTTTTTACGCAGACCTTCGGCAGCCGTTCCTACGCTCCGAAAATTTTTTTCGAGTTTCACATGCCCATCTTCAAACGACGATTCCCAAGCAACTAAAAGAGCCTAACGATCTCAATCACTTTCAGAATCTGCGAAATATATTCTAGTTTCATAATAACACCATCGGGAAGTTTGCACGTTGAACCATTTGGCCCGGGGGGCCTTTTTACGCAGACCTTCGGCAGCCGTTCCTACGCTCCGAAAATTTTTTTCGAGTTTCACATGCCCATCTTCAAACGACGATTCCCAAGCAACTAAAAGAGCCTAACGATCGCAATCACTTTCAGAATCTGCGAAATATATTCTAGTTTCAAAATAACACCATCGGGAAGTTTGCACGTTGAACCATTTGGCCCGGGGGGCCTTTTTACGCAGACCTTCGGCAGCCGTTCCTACGCTCCGAAAATTTTTTTCGAGTTTCACATGCCCATCTTCAAACGACGATTCCAAAGCAACTAAAAGAGCCTAAAGATCGCAATCACTTTCAGAATCTGCCAAATATATTCTAGTTTCATAATAAAACAATCGGGAAGTTTGCACGTTGAACCATTTGGCCCGGGGGGCCTTTTTACGCAGACCTTCGGCAGCCGTTCCTACGCTCCGAAAATTTTTTTCGAGTTTCACATGCCCATCTTCAAACGACGATTCCCAAGCAACTAAAAGAGCCTAACGATCGCAATCACTTTCAGAATCTGCGAAATATATTCTAGTTTCATAATAACACCATCGGGAAGTTTGCACGTTGAACCATTTGGCCCGGGGGCCTTTTTACGCAGACCTTCGGCAGCCGTTCCTACGCTCCGAAAATTTTTTTCGAGTTTCACATGCCCATCTTCAAACGACGATTCCAAAGCAACTAAAAGAGCCTAAAGATCGCAATCACTTTCAGAATCTGCCAAATATATTCTAGTTTCATAATAAAACAATCGGGAAGTTTGCACGTTGAACCATTTGGCCCGGGGGGCCTTTTTACGCAGACCTTCGGCAGCCGTTCCTACGCTCCGAAATTTTTTTTCGAGTTTCACATGCCCATCTTCAAACGACGATTCCCAAGCAACTAAAAGAGCCTAACGATCGCAATCACTTTCAGAATCTGCGAAATATATTCTAGTTTCATAATAACACCATCGGGAAGTTTGCACGTTGAACCATTTGGCCCGGGGGGCCTTTTTACGCAGACCTTCGGCAGCCGTTCCTACGCTCCGAAAATTTTTTTCGAGTTTCACATGCCCATCTTCAAACGACGATTCCCAAGCAACTAAAAGAGCCTAACGATCGCAATCACTTTCAGAATCTGCGAAATATATTCTAGTTTCATAATAACACCATCGGGAAGTTTGCACGTTGAACCATTTGGCCCGGGGGGCCTTTTTACGCAGACCTTCGGCAGCCGTTCCTACGCTCCGAAAATTTTTTTCGAGTTTCACATGCCCATCTTCAAACGACGATTCCAAAGCAACTAAAAGAGCCTAAAGATCGCAATCACTTTCAGAATCTGCCAAATATATTCTAGTTTCATAATAAAACAATCGGGAAGTTTGCACGTTGAACCATTTGGCCCGGGGGGCCTTTTTACGCAGACCTTCGGCAGCCGTTCCTACGCTCCGAAAATTTTTTTCGAGTTTCACATGCCCATCTTCAAACGACGATTCCCAAGCAACTAAAAGAGCCTAACGATCGCAATCACTTTCAGAATCTGCGAAATATATTCTAGTTTCATAATAACACCATGGGGAAGTTTGCACGTTGAACCATTTGGCCCGGGGGCCTTTTTACGCAGACCTTCGGCAGCCGTTCCTACGCTCCGAAAATTTTTTTCGAGTTTCACATGCCCATCTTCAAACGACGATTCCAAAGCAACTAAAAGAGCCAAAAGATCGCAATCACTTTCAGAATCTGCCAAATATATTCTAGTTTCATAATAAAACAATCGGGAAGTTTGCACGTTGAACCATTTGGCCCGGGGGGCCTTTTTACGCAGACCTTCGGCAGCCGTTCCTACGCTCCGAAAATTTTTTTCGAGTTTCACATGCCCATCTTCAAACGACGATTCCCAAGCAACTAAAAGAGCCTAACGATCTCAATCACTTTCAGAATCTGCGAAATATATTCTAGTTTCATAATAACACCATCGGGAAGTTTGCACGTTGAACCATTTGGCCCGGGGGGCCTTTTTACGCAGACCTTCGGCAGCCGTTCCTACGCTCCGAAAATTTTTTTCGAGTTTCACATGCCCATCTTCAAACGACGATTCCCAAGCAACTAAAAGAGCCTAACGATCGCAATCACTTTCAGAATCTGCGAAATATATTCTAGTTTCAAAATAACACCATCGGGAAGTTTGCACGTTGAACCATTTGGCCCGGGGGGCCTTTTTACGCAGACCTTCGGCAGCCGTTCCTACGCTCCGAAAATTTTTTTCGAGTTTCACATGCCCATCTTCAAACGACGATTCCAAAGCAACTAAAAGAGCCTAAAGATCGCAATCACTTTCAGAATCTGCCAAATATATTCTAGTTTCATAATAAAACAATCGGGAAGTTTGCACGTTGAACCATTTGGCCCGGGGGGCCTTTTTACGCAGACCTTCGGCAGCCGTTCCTACGCTCCGAAAATTTTTTTCGAGTTTCACATGCCCATCTTCAAACGACGATTCCCAAGCAACTAAAAGAGCCTAACGATCGCAATCACTTTCAGAATCTGCGAAATATATTCTAGTTTCATAATAACACCATCGGGAAGTTTGCACGTTGAACCATTTGGCCCGGGGGCCTTTTTACGCAGACCTTCGGCAGCCGTTCCTACGCTCCGAAAATTTTTTTCGAGTTTCACATGCCCATCTTCAAACGACGATTCCAAAGCAACTAAAAGAGCCTAAAGATCGCAATCACTTTCAGAATCTGCCAAATATATTCTAGTTTCATAATAAAACAATCGGGAAGTTTGCACGTTGAACCATTTGGCCCGGGGGGCCTTTTTACGCAGACCTTCGGCAGCCGTTCCTACGCTCCGAAATTTTTTTTCGAGTTTCACATGCCCATCTTCAAACGACGATTCCCAAGCAACTAAAAGAGCCTAACGATCGCAATCACTTTCAGAATCTGCGAAATATATTCTAGTTTCATAATAACACCATCGGGAAGTTTGCACGTTGAACCATTTGGCCCGGGGGGCCTTTTTACGCAGACCTTCGGCAGCCGTTCCTACGCTCCGAAAATTTTTTTCGAGTTTCACATGCCCATCTTCAAACGACGATTCCCAAGCAACTAAAAGAGCCTAACGATCGCAATCACTTTCAGAATCTGCGAAATATATTCTAGTTTCATAATAACACCATCGGGAAGTTTGCACGTTGAACCATTTGGCCCGGGGGGCCTTTTTACGCAGACCTTCGGCAGCCGTTCCTACGCTCCGAAAATTTTTTTCGAGTTTCACATGCCCATCTTCAAACGACGATTCCAAAGCAACTAAAAGAGCCTAAAGATCGCAATCACTTTCAGAATCTGCCAAATATATTCTAGTTTCATAATAAAACAATCGGGAAGTTTGCACGTTGAACCATTTGGCCCGGGGGGCCTTTTTACGCAGACCTTCGGCAGCCGTTCCTACGCTCCGAAAATTTTTTTCGAGTTTCACATGCCCATCTTCAAACGACGATTCCCAAGCAACTAAAAGAGCCTAACGATCGCAATCACTTTCAGAATCTGCGAAATATATTCTAGTTTCATAATAACACCATGGGGAAGTTTGCACGTTGAACCATTTGGCCCGGGGGCCTTTTTACGCAGACCTTCGGCAGCCGTTCCTACGCTCCGAAAATTTTTTTCGAGTTTCACATGCCCATCTTCAAACGACGATTCCCAAGCAACTAAAAGAGCCTAACGATCGCAATCACTTTCAGAATCTGCGAAATATATTCTAGTTTCATAATAACACCATCGGGAAGTTTGCACGTTGAACCATTTGGCCCGGGGGGCCTTTTTACGCAGACCTTCGGCAGCCGTTCCTACGCTCCGAAAATTTTTTTCGAGTTTCACATGCCCATCTTCAAACGACGATTCCCAAGCAACTAAAAGAGCCTAACGATCGCAATCACTTTCAGAATCTGCGAAATATATTCTAGTTTCATAATAACACCATCGGGAAGTTTGCACGTTGAACCATTTGGCCCGGGGGGCCTTTTTACGCAGACCTTCGGCAGCCGTTCCTACGCTCCGAAAATTTTTTTCGAGTTTCACATGCCCATCTTCAAACGACGATTCCAAAGCAACTAAAAGAGCCTAAAGATCGCAATCACTTTCAGAATCTGCCAAATATATTCTAGTTTCATAATAAAACAATCGGGAAGTTTGCACGTTGAACCATTTGGCCCGGGGGGCCTTTTTACGCAGACCTTCGGCAGCCGTTCCTACGCTCCGAAAATTTTTTTCGAGTTTCACATGCCCATCTTCAAACGACAATTCCCAAGCAACTAAAAGAGCCTAACTATCGCAATCACTTTCAGAATCTGCGAAATATATTCTAGTTTCATAATAACACCATCGGG
Organism: Salticus scenicus; assembly: GCA_963930645.1. Taxonomy (NCBI): domain Eukaryota; kingdom Metazoa; phylum Arthropoda; class Arachnida; order Araneae; family Salticidae; genus Salticus; species Salticus scenicus. Next base: position 43,518 of record CAWVNO010000773.1, read on the forward strand.
AAGTTTGCACGTTGAACCATTTGGCCCGGGGGCCTTTTTACGCAGACCTTCGGCAGCCGTTCCTACGCTCCGAAAATTTTTTTCGAGTTTCACATGCCTATCTTCAAACGACGATTCCAAAGCAACTAAAAGAGCCAAAAGATCGCAATCACTTTCAGAATCTGCCAAATATATTCTAGTTTCATAATAAAACAATCGGGAAGTTTGCACGTTGAACCATTTGGCCCGGGGGGCCTTTTTACGCAGACCTTCGGCAGCCGTTCCTACGCTCCGAAAATTTTTTTCGAGTTTCACATGCCCATCTTCAAACGACGATTCCCAAGCAACTAAAAGAGCCTAACGATCGCAATCACTTTCAGAATCTGCGAAATATATTCTAGTTTCATAATAACACCATCGGGAAGTTTGCACGTTGAACCATTTGGCCCGGGGGGCCTTTTTACGCAGACCTTCGGCAGCCGTTCCTACGCTCCGAAAATTTTTTTCGAGTTTCACATGCCCATCTTCAAACGACGATTCCCAAGCAACTAAAAGAGCCTAACGATCGCAATCACTTTCAGAATCTGCGAAATATATTCTAGTTTCATAATAACACCATCGGGAAGTTTGCACGTTGAACCATTTGGCCCGGGGGGCCTTTTTACGCAGACCTTCGGCAGCCGTTCCTACGCTCCGAAAATTTTTTTCGAGTTTCACATGCCCATCTTCAAACGACGATTCCAAAGCAACTAAAAGAGCCTAAAGATCGCAATCACTTTCAGAATCTGCCAAATATATTCTAGTTTCATAATAAAACAATCGGGAAGTTTGCACGTTGAACCATTTGGCCCGGGGGGCCTTTTTACTCAGACCTTCGGCAGCCGTTCCTACGCTCCGAAAATTTTTTTCGAGTTTCACATGCCCATCTTCAAACGACGATTCCCAAGCAACTAAAAGAGCCTAACGATCGCAATCACTTTCAGAATCTGCGAAATATATTCTAGTTTCATAATAACACCATCGGGAAGTTTGCACGTTGAACCATTTGGCCCGGGGGCCTTTTTACGCAGACCTTCGGCAGCCGTTCCTACGCTCCGAAAATTTTTTTCGAGTTTCACATGCCCATCTTCAAACGACGATTCCAAAGCAACTAAAAGAGCCTAAAGATCGCAATCACTTTCAGAATCTGCCAAATATATTCTAGTTTCATAATAAAACAATCGGGAAGTTTGCACGTTGAACCATTTGGCCCGGGGGGCCTTTTTACGCAGACCTTCGGCAGCCGTTCCTACGCTCCGAAAATTTTTTTCGAGTTTCACATGCCCATCTTCAAACGACGATTCCCAAGCAACTAAAAGAGCCTAACGATCGCAATCACTTTCAGAATCTGCGAAATATATTCTAGTTTCATAATAACACCATCGGGAAGTTTGCACGTTGAACCATTTGGCCCGGGGGGTCTTTTTACGCAGACCTTCGGCAGCCGTTCCTACGCTCCGAAAATTTTTTTCGAGTTTCACATGCCCATCTTCAAACGACGATTCCCAAGCAACTAAAAGAGCCTAACGATCGCAATCACTTTCAGAATCTGCGAAATATATTCTAGTTTCATAATAACACCATCGGGAAGTTTGCACGTTGAACCATTTGGCCCGGGGGGCCTTTTTACGCAGACCTTCGGCAGCCGTTCCTACGCTCCGAAAATTTTTTTCGAGTTTCACATGCCCATCTTCAAACGACGATTCCAAAGCAACTAAAAGAGCCTAAAGATCGCAATCACTTTCAGAATCTGCCAAATATATTCTAGTTTCATAATAAAACAATCGGGAAGTTTGCACGTTGAACCATTTGGCCCGGGGGGGCTTTTTACGCAGACCTTCGGCAGCCGTTCCTACGCTCCGAAAATTTTTTTCGAGTTTCACATGCCCATCTTCAAACGACGATTCCCAAGCAACTAAAAGAGCCTAACGATCACAATCACTTTCAGAATCTGCGAAATATATTCTAGTTTCATAATAACACCATCGGGAAGTTTGCACGTTGAACCATTTGGCCCGGGGGCCTTTTTACGCAGACCTTCGGCAGCCGTTCCTACGCTCCGAAAATTTTTTTCGAGTTTCACATGCCCATCTTCAAACGACGATTCCCAAGCATCTAAAAGAGCCTAACGATCGCAATCACTTTCAGAATCTGCGAAATATATTCTAGTTTCATAATAACACCATCGGGAAGTTTGCACGTTGAACCATTTGGCCCGGGGGGCCTTTTTACGCAGACCTTCGGCAGCCGTTCCTACGCTCCGAAAATTTTTTTCGAGTTTCACATGCCCATCTTCAAACGACGATTCCCAAGCAACTAAAAGAGCCTAACGATCGCAATCACTTTCAGAATCTGCGAAATATATTCTAGTTTCATAATAACACCATCGGGAAGTTTGCACGTTGAACCATTTGGCCCGGGGGGCCTTTTTACGCAGACCTTCGGCAGCCGTTCCTACGCTCCGAAAATTTTTTTCGAGTTTCACATGCCCATCTTCAAACGACGATTCCAAAGCAACTAAAAGAGCCTAAAGATTGCAATCACTTTCAGAATCTGCCAAATATATTCTAGTTTCATAATAAAACAATCGGGAAGTTTGCACGTTGAACCATTTGGCCCGGGGGGCCTTTTTACGCAGACCTTCGGCAGCCGTTCCTACGCTCCGAAAATTTTTTTCGAGTTTCACATGCCCATCTTCAAACGACGAATCCCAAGCAACTAAAAGAGCCTAACGATCGCAATCACTTTCAGAATCTGCGAAATATATTCTAGTTTCATAATAACACCATCGGGAAGTTTGCACGTTGAACCATTTGGCCCGGGGGCCTTTTTACGCAGACCTTCGGCAGCCGTTCCTACGCTCCGAAAATTTTTTTCGAGTTTCACATGCCCATCTTCAAACGACGATTCCAAAGCAACTAAAAGAGCCAAAAGATCGCAATCACTTTCAGAATCTGCCAAATATATTCTAGTTTCATAATAAAACAATCGGGAAGTTTGCACGTTGAACCATTTGGCCCGGGGGGCCTTTTTACGCAGACCTTCGGCAGCCGTTCCTACGCTCCGAAAATTTTTTTCGAGTTTCACATGCCCATCTTCAAACGACGATTCCCAAGCAACTAAAAGAGCCTAACGATCTCAATCACTTTCAGAATCTGCGAAATATATTCTAGTTTCATAATAACACCATCGGGAAGTTTGCACGTTGAACCATTTGGCCCGGGGGGCCTTTTTACGCAGACCTTCGGCAGCCGTTCCTACGCTCCGAAAATTTTTTTCGAGTTTCACATGCCCATCTTCAAACGACGATTCCCAAGCAACTAAAAGAGCCTAACGATCGCAATCACTTTCAGAATCTGCGAAATATATTCTAGTTTCAAAATAACACCATCGGGAAGTTTGCACGTTGAACCATTTGGCCCGGGGGGCCTTTTTACGCAGACCTTCGGCAGCCGTTCCTACGCTCCGAAAATTTTTTTCGAGTTTCACATGCCCATCTTCAAACGACGATTCCAAAGCAACTAAAAGAGCCTAAAGATCGCAATCACTTTCAGAATCTGCCAAATATATTCTAGTTTCATAATAAAACAATCGGGAAGTTTGCACGTTGAACCATTTGGCCCGGGGGGCCTTTTTACGCAGACCTTCGGCAGCCGTTCCTACGCTCCGAAAATTTTTTTCGAGTTTCACATGCCCATCTTCAAACGACGATTCCCAAGCAACTAAAAGAGCCTAACGATCGCAATCACTTTCAGAATCTGCGAAATATATTCTAGTTTCATAATAACACCATCGGGAAGTTTGCACGTTGAACCATTTGGCCCGGGGGCCTTTTTACGCAGACCTTCGGCAGCCGTTCCTACGCTCCGAAAATTTTTTTCGAGTTTCACATGCCCATCTTCAAACGACGATTCCAAAGCAACTAAAAGAGCCTAAAGATCGCAATCACTTTCAGAATCTGCCAAATATATTCTAGTTTCATAATAAAACAATCGGGAAGTTTGCACGTTGAACCATTTGGCCCGGGGGGCCTTTTTACGCAGACCTTCGGCAGCCGTTCCTACGCTCCGAAATTTTTTTTCGAGTTTCACATGCCCATCTTCAAACGACGATTCCCAAGCAACTAAAAGAGCCTAACGATCGCAATCACTTTCAGAATCTGCGAAATATATTCTAGTTTCATAATAACACCATCGGGAAGTTTGCACGTTGAACCATTTGGCCCGGGGGGCCTTTTTACGCAGACCTTCGGCAGCCGTTCCTACGCTCCGAAAATTTTTTTCGAGTTTCACATGCCCATCTTCAAACGACGATTCCCAAGCAACTAAAAGAGCCTAACGATCGCAATCACTTTCAGAATCTGCGAAATATATTCTAGTTTCATAATAACACCATCGGGAAGTTTGCACGTTGAACCATTTGGCCCGGGGGGCCTTTTTACGCAGACCTTCGGCAGCCGTTCCTACGCTCCGAAAATTTTTTTCGAGTTTCACATGCCCATCTTCAAACGACGATTCCAAAGCAACTAAAAGAGCCTAAAGATCGCAATCACTTTCAGAATCTGCCAAATATATTCTAGTTTCATAATAAAACAATCGGGAAGTTTGCACGTTGAACCATTTGGCCCGGGGGGCCTTTTTACGCAGACCTTCGGCAGCCGTTCCTACGCTCCGAAAATTTTTTTCGAGTTTCACATGCCCATCTTCAAACGACGATTCCCAAGCAACTAAAAGAGCCTAACGATCGCAATCACTTTCAGAATCTGCGAAATATATTCTAGTTTCATAATAACACCATGGGGAAGTTTGCACGTTGAACCATTTGGCCCGGGGGCCTTTTTACGCAGACCTTCGGCAGCCGTTCCTACGCTCCGAAAATTTTTTTCGAGTTTCACATGCCCATCTTCAAACGACGATTCCCAAGCAACTAAAAGAGCCTAACGATCGCAATCACTTTCAGAATCTGCGAAATATATTCTAGTTTCATAATAACACCATCGGGAAGTTTGCACGTTGAACCATTTGGCCCGGGGGGCCTTTTTACGCAGACCTTCGGCAGCCGTTCCTACGCTCCGAAAATTTTTTTCGAGTTTCACATGCCCATCTTCAAACGACGATTCCCAAGCAACTAAAAGAGCCTAACGATCGCAATCACTTTCAGAATCTGCGAAATATATTCTAGTTTCATAATAACACCATCGGGAAGTTTGCACGTTGAACCATTTGGCCCGGGGGGCCTTTTTACGCAGACCTTCGGCAGCCGTTCCTACGCTCCGAAAATTTTTTTCGAGTTTCACATGCCCATCTTCAAACGACGATTCCAAAGCAACTAAAAGAGCCTAAAGATCGCAATCACTTTCAGAATCTGCCAAATATATTCTAGTTTCATAATAAAACAATCGGGAAGTTTGCACGTTGAACCATTTGGCCCGGGGGGCCTTTTTACGCAGACCTTCGGCAGCCGTTCCTACGCTCCGAAAATTTTTTTCGAGTTTCACATGCCCATCTTCAAACGACAATTCCCAAGCAACTAAAAGAGCCTAACGATCGCAATCACTTTCAGAATCTGCGAAATATATTCTAGTTTCATAATAACACCATCGGGAAGTTTGCACGTTGAACCATTTGGCCCGGGGGCCTTTTTACGCAGACCTTCGGCAGCCGTTCCTACGCTCCGAAAATTTTTTTCGAGTTTCACATGCCCATCTTCAAACGACGATTCCAAAGCAACTAAAAGAGCCAAAAGATCGCAATCACTTTCAGAATCTGCCAAATATATTCTAGTTTCATAATAAAACAATCGGGAAGTTTGCACGTTGAACCATTTGGCCCGGGGGGCCTTTTTACGCAGACCTTCGGCAGCCGTTCCTACGCTCCGAAAATTTTTTTCGAGTTTCACATGCCCATCTTCAAACGACGATTCCCAAGCAACTAAAAGAGCCTAACGATCGCAATCACTTTCAGAATCTGCGAAATATATTCTAGTTTCATAATAACACCATCGGGAAGTTTGCACGTTGAACCATTTGGCCCGGGGGGCCTTTTTACGCAGACCTTCGGCAGCCGTTCCTACGCTCCGAAAATTTTTTTCGAGTTTCACATGCCCATCTTCAAACGACGATTCCCAAGCAACTAAAAGAGCCTAACGATCGCAATCACTTTCAGAATCTGCGAAATATATTCTAGTTTCATAATAACACCATCGGGAAGTTTGCACGTTGAACCATTTGGCCCGGGGGGCCTTTTTACGCAGACCTTCAGCAGCCGTTCCTACGCTCCGAAAATTTTTTTCGAGTTTCACATGCCCATCTTCAAACGACGATTCCAAAGCAACTAAAAGAGCCTAAAGATCGCAATCACTTTCAGAATCTGCCAAATATATTCTAGTTTCATAATAAAACAATCGGGAAGTTTGCACGTTGAACCATTTGGCCCGGGGGGCCTTTTTACGCAGACCTTCGGCAGCCGTTCCTACGCTCCGAAAATTTTTTTCGAGTTTCACATGCCCATCTTCAAACGACGATTCCCAAGCAACTAAAAGAGCCTAACGATCGCAATCACTTTCAGAATCTGCGAAATATATTCTAGTTTCATAATAACACCATCGGGAAGTTTGCACGTTGAACCATTTGGCCCGGGGGCCTTTTTACGCAGACCTTCGGCAGCCGTTCCTACGCTCCGAAAATTTTTTTCGAGTTTCACATGCCCATCTTCAAACGACGATTCCAAAGCAACTAAAAGAGCCTAAAGATCGCAATCACTTTCAGAATCTGCCAAATATATTCTAGTTTCATAATAAAACAATCGGGAAGTTTGCACGTTGAACCATTTGGCCCGGGGGGCCTTTTTACGCAGACCTTCGGCAGCCGTTCCTACGCTCCGAAAATTTTTTTCGAGTTTCACATGCCCATCTTCAAACGACGATTCCCAAGCAACTAAAAGAGCCTAACGATCGCAATCACTTTCAGAATCTGCGAAATATATTCTAGTTTCATAATAACACCATCGGGAAGTTTGCACGTTGAACCATTTGGCCCGGGGGCCTTTTTACGCAGACCTTCGGCAGCCGTTCCTACGCTCCGAAAATTTTTTTCGAGTTTCACATGCCCATCTTCAAACGACGATTCCAAAGCAACTAAAAGAGCCTAAAGATCGCAATCACTTTCAGAATCTGCCAAATATATTCTAGTTTCATAATAAAACAATCGGGAAGTTTGCACGTTGAACCATTTGGCCCGGGGGGCCTTTTTACGCAGACCTTCGGCAGCCGTTCCTACGCTCCGAAAATTTTTTTCGAGTTTCACATGCCCATCTTCAAACGACGATTCCCAAGCAACTAAAAGAGCCTAACGATCGCAATCACTTTCAGAATCTGCGAAATATATTCTAGTTTCATAATAACACCATCGGGAAGTTTGCACGTTGAACCATTTGGCCCGGGGGGCCTTTTTACGCAGACCTTCGGCAGCCGTTCCTACGCTCCGAAAATTTTTTTCGAGTTTCACATGCCCATCTTCAAACGACGATTCCAAAGCAACTAAAAGAGCCTAAAGATCGCAATCACTTTCAGAATCTGCCAAATATATTCTAGTTTCATAATAAAACAATCGGGAAGTTTGCACGTTGAACCATTTGGCCCGGGGGGGCTTTTTACGCAGACCTTCGGCAGCCGTTCCTACGCTCCGAAAATTTTTTTCGAGTTTCACATGCCCATCTTCAAACGACGATTCCCAAGCAACTAAAAGAGCCTAACGATCACAATCACTTTCAGAATCTGCGAAATATATTCTAGTTTCATAATAACACCATCGGGAAGTTTGCACGTTGAACCATTTGGCCCGGGGGCCTTTTTACGCAGACCTTCGGCAGCCGTTCCTACGCTCCGAAAATTTTTTTCGAGTTTCACATGCCCATCTTCAAACGACGATTCCCAAGCAACTAAAAGAGCCTAACGATCGCAATCACTTTCAGAATCTGCGAAATATATTCTAGTTTCATAATAACACCATCGGGAAGTTTGCACGTTGAACCATTTGGCCCGGGGGGCCTTTTTACGCAGACCTTCGAGAGCCGTTCCTACGCTCCGAAATTTTTTTTCGAGTTTCACATGCCCATCTTCAAACGACGATTCCCAAGCAACTAAAAGAGCCTAACGATCGCAATCACTTTCAGAATCTGCGAAATATATTCTAGTTTCATAATAACACCATCGGGAAGTTTGCACGTTGAACCATTTGGCCCGGGGGGCCTTTTTACGCAGACCTTCGGCAGCCGTTCCTACGCTCCGAAAATTTTTTTCGAGTTTCACATGCCCATCTTCAAACGACGATTCCAAAGCAACTAAAAGAGCCTAAAGATCGCAATCACTTTCAGAATCTGCCAAATATATTCTAGTTTCATAATAAAACAATCGGGAAGTTTGCACGTTGAACCATTTGGCCCGGGGGGCCTTTTTACGCAGACCTTCGGCAGCCGTTCCTACGCTCCGAAAATTTTTTTCGAGTTTCACATGCCCATCTTCAAACGACGATTCCCAAGCAACTAAAAGAGCCTAACGATCGCAATCACTTTCAGAATCTGCGAAATATATTCTAGTTTCATAATAACACCATCGGGAAGTTTGCACGTTGAACCATTTGGCCCGGGGGGCCTTTTTACGCAGACCTTCGGCAGCCGTTCCTACGCTCCGAAAATTTTTTTCGAGTTTCACATGCCCATCTTCAAACGACGATTCCCAAGCAACTAAAAGAGCCTAACGATCGCAATCACTTTCAGAATCTGCGAAATATATTCTAGTTTCATAATAACACCATCGGGAAGTCTGCACGTTGAACCATTTGGCCCGGGGGGCCTTTTTACGCAGACCTTCGGCAGCCGTTCCTACGCTCCGAAAATTTTTTTCGAGTTTCACATGCCCATCTTCAAACGACGATTCCAAAGCAACTAAAAGAGCCTAAAGATCGCAATCACTTTCAGAATCTGCCAAATATATTCTAGTTTCATAATAAAACAATCGGGAAGTTTGCACGTTGAACCATTTGGCCCGGGGGGCCTTTTTACGCAGACCTTCGGCAGCCGTTCCTACGCTCCGAAAATTTTTTTCGAGTTTCACATGCCCATCTTCAAACGACGATTCCCAAGCAACTAAAAGAGCCTAACGATCGCAATCACTTTCAGAATCTGCGAAATATATTCTAGTTTCATAATAACACCATCGGGAAGTTTGCACGTTGAACCATTTGGCCCGGGGGCCTTTTTACGCAGACCTTCGGCAGCCGTTCCTACGCTCCGAAAATTTTTTTCGAGTTTCACATGCCCATCTTCAAACGACGATTCCAAAGCAACTAAAAGAGCCTAAAGATCGCAATCACTTTCAGAATCTGCCAAATATATTCTAGTTTCATAATAAAACAATCGGGAAGTTTGCACGTTGAACCATTTGGCCCGGGGGGCCTTTTTACGCAGACCTTCGGCAGCCGTTCCTACGCTCCGAAAATTTTTTTCGAGTTTCACATGCCCATCTTCAAACGACGATTCCCAAGCAACTAAAAGAGCCTAACGATCGCAATCACTTTCAGAATCTGCGAAATATATTCTAGTTTCATAATAACACCATCGGGAAGTTTGCACGTTGAACCATTTGGCCCGGGGGGCCTTTTTACGCAGACCTTCGGCAGCCGTTCCTACGCTCCGAAAATTTTTTTCGAGTTTCACATGCCCATCTTCAAACGGCGATTCCCAAGCAACTAAAAGAGCCTAACGATCGCAATCACTTTCAGAATCTGCGAAATATATTCTAGTTTCATAATAACACCATCGGGAAGTTTGCACGTTGAACCATTTGGCCCGGGGGGCCTTTTTACGCAGACCTTCGGCAGCCGTTCCTACGCTCCGAAAATTTTTTTCGAGTTTCACATGCCCATCTTCAAACGACGATTCCAAAGCAACTAAAAGAGCCTAAAGATCGCAATCACTTTCAGAATCTGCCAAATATATTCTAGTTTCATAATAAAACAATCGGGAAGTTTGCACGTTGAACCATTTGGCCCGGGGGGCCTTTTTACGCAGACCTTCGGCAGCCGTTCCTACGCTCCGAAAATTTTTTTCGAGTTTCACATGCCCATCTTCAAACGACGATTCCCAAGCAACTAAAAGAGCCTAACGATCGCAATCACTTTCAGAATCTGCGAAATATATTCTAGTTTCATAATAACACCATCGGGAAGTTTGCACGTTGAACCATTTGGCCCGGGGGGCCTTTTTACGCAGACCTTCGGCAGCCGTTCCTACGCTCCGAAAATTTTTTTCGAGTTTCACATGCCCATCTTCAAACGACGATTCCCAAGCAACTAAAAGAGCCTAACGATCGCAATCACTTTCAGAATCTGCGAAATATATTCTAGTTTCATAATAACACCATCGGGAAGTTTGCACGTTGAACCATTTGGCCCGGGGGGCCTTTTTACGCAGACCTTCGGCAGCCGTTCCTACGCTCCGAAAATTTTTTTCGAGTTTCACATGCCCATCTTCAAACGACGATTCCAAAGCAACTAAAAGAGCCTAAAGATCGCAATCACTTTCAGAATCTGCCAAATATATTCTAGTTTCATAATAAAACAATCGGGAAGTTTGCACGTTGAACCATTTGGCCCGGGGGGCCTTTTTACGCAGACCTTCGGCAGCCGTTCCTACGCTCCGAAAATTTTTTTCGAGTTTCACATGCCCATCTTCAAACGACGATTCCCAAGCAACTAAAAGAGCCTAACGATCGCAATCACTTTCAGAATCTGCGAAATATATTCTAGTTTCATAATAACACCATCGGGAAGTTTGCACGTTGAACCATTTGGCCCGGGGGCCTTTTTACGCAGACCTTCGGCAGCCGTTTCTACGCTCCGAAAATTTTTTTCGAGTTTCACATGCCCATCTTCAAACGACGATTCCCAAGCAACTAAAAGAGCCTAACGATCGCAATCACTTTGAGAATCTGCGAAATATATTCTAGTTTCATAATAACACCATCGGGAAGTTTGCACGTTGAACCATTTGGCCCGGGGGGCCTTTTTACGCAGACCTTCGGCAGCCGTTCCTACGCTCCGAAAATTTTTTTCGAGTTTCACATGCCCATCTTCAAACGGCGATTCCCAAGCAACTAAAAGAGCCTAACGATCGCAATCACTTTCAGAATCTGCGAAATATATTCTAGTTTCATAATAACACCATCGGGAAGTTTGCACGTTGAACCATTTGGCCCGGGGGGCCTTTTTACGCAGACCTTCGGCAGCCGTTCCTACGCTCCGAAAATTTTTTTCGAGTTTCACATGCCCATCTTCAAACGACGATTCCAAAGCAACTAAAAGAGCCTAAAGATCGCAATCACTTTCAGAATCTGCCAAATATATTCTAGTTTCATAATAAAACAATCGGGAAGTTTGCACGTTGAACCATTTGGCCCGGGGGGCCTTTTTACGCAGACCTTCGGCAGCCGTTCCTACGCTCCGAAAATTTTTTTCGAGTTTCACATGCCCATCTTCAAACGACGATTCCCAAGCAACTAAAAGAGCCTAACGATCGCAATCACTTTCAGAATCTGCGAAATATATTCTAGTTTCATAATAACACCATCGGGAAGTTTGCACGTTGAACCATTTGGCCCGGGGGGCCTTTTTACGCAGACCTTCGGCAGCCGTTCCTACGCTCCGAAAATTTTTTTCGAGTTTCACATGCCCATCTTCAAACGACGATTCCAAAGCAACTAAAAGAGCCTAAAGATCGCAATCACTTTCAGAATCTGCCAAATATATTCTAGTTTCATAATAAAACAATCGGGAAGTTTGCACGTTGAACCATTTGGCCCGGGGGGCCTTTTTACGCAGACCTTCGGCAGCCGTTCCTACGCTCCGAAAATTTTTTTCGAGTTTCACATGTCCATCTTCAAACGACGATTCCCAAGCAACTAAAAGAGCCTAACGATCGCAATCACTTTCAGAATCTGCGAAATATATTCTAGTTTCATAATAACACCATCGGGAAGTTTGCACGTTGAACCATTTGGCCCGGGGGGCCTTTTTACGCAGACCTTCGGCAGCCGTTCCTACGCTCCGAAAATTTTTTTCGAGTTTCACATGCCCATCTTCAAACGACGATTCCCAAGCAACTAAAAGAGCCTAACGATCGCAATCACTTTCAGAATCTGCGAAATATATTCTAGTTTCATAATAACACCATCGGGAAGTTTGCACGATGAACCATTTGGCCCGGGGGGCCTTTTTACGCAGACCTTCGGCAGCCGTTCCTACGCTCCGAAAATTTTTTTCGAGTTTCACATGCCCATCTTCAAACGACGATTCCAAAGCAACTAAAAGAGCCTAAAGATCGCAATCACTTTCAGAATCTGCCAAATATATTCTAGTTTCATAATAAAACAATCGGGAAGTTTGCACGTTGAACGATTTGGCCCGGGGGGCCTTTTTACGCAGACCTTCGGCAGCCGTTCCTACGCTCCGAAAATTTTTTTCGAGTTTCACATGCCCATCTTCAAACGACGATTCCCAAGCAACTAAAAGAGCCTAACGATCGCAATCACTTTCAGAATCTGCGAAATATATTCTAGTTTCATAATAACACCATCGGGAAGTTTGCACGTTGAACCATTTGGCCCGGGGGCCTTTTTACGCAGACCTTCGGCAGCCGTTCCTACGCTCCGAAAATTTTTTTCGAGTTTCACATGCCCATCTTCAAACGACGATTCCAAAGCAACTAAAAGAGCCTAAAGATCGCAATCACTTTCAGAATCTGCCAAATATATTCTAGTTTCATAATAAAACAATCGGGAAGTTTGCACGTTGAACCATTTGGCCCGGGGGGCCTTTTTACGCAGACCTTCGGCAGCCGTTCCTACGCTCCGAAAATTTTTTTCGAGTTTCACATGCCCATCTTCAAACGACGATTCCCAAGCAACTAAAAGAGCCTAACGATCGCAATCACTTTCAGAATCTGCGAAATATATTATAGTTTCATAATAACACCATCGGGAAGTTTGCACGTTGAACCATTTGGCCCGGGGGGCCTTTTTACGCAGACCTTCGGCAGCCGTTCCTACGCTCCGAAAATTTTTTTCGAGTTTCACATGCCCATCTTCAAACGACGATTCCCAAGCAACTAAAAGAGCCTAACGATCGCAATCACTTTCAGAATCTGCGAAATATATTCTAGTTTCATAATAACACCATCGGGAAGTTTGCACGTTGAACCATTTGGCCCGGGGGGCCTTTTTACGCAGACCTTCGGCAGCCGTTCCTACGCTCCGAAAATTTTTTTCGAGTTTCACATGCCCATCTTCAAACGACGATTCCAAAGCAACTAAAAGAGCCTAAAGATCGCAATCACTTTCAGAATCTGCCAAATATATTCTAGTTTCATAATAAAACAATCGGGAAGTTTGCACGTTGAACCATTTGGCCCGGGGGGCCTTTTTACGCAGACCTTCGGCAGCCGTTCCTACGCTCCGAAAATTTTTTTCGAGTTTCACATGCCCATCTTCAAACGACGATTCCCAAGCAACTAAAAGAGCCTAACGATCGCAATCACTTTCAGAATCTGCGAAATATATTCTAGTTTCATAATAACACCATCGGGAAGTTTGCACGTTGAACCATTTGGCCCGGGGGCCTTTTTACGCAGACCTTCGGCAGCCGTTCCTACGCTCCGAAAATTTTTTTCGAGTTTCACATGCCCATCTTCAAACGACGATTCCAAAGCAACTAAAAGAGCCAAAAGATCGCAATCACTTTCAGAATCTGCCAAATATATTCTAGTTTCATAATAAAACAATCGGGAAGTTTGCACGTTGAACCATTTGGCCCGGGGGGCCTTTTTACGCAGACCTTCGGCAGCCGTTCCTACGCTCCGAAAATTTTTTTCGAGTTTCACATGCCCATCTTCAAACGACGATTCCCAAGCAACTAAAAGAGCCTAACGATCGCAATCACTTTCAGAATCTGCGAAATATATTCTAGTTTCATAATAACACCATCGGGAAGTTTGCACGTTGAACCATTTGGCCCGGGGGGCCTTTTTACGCAGACCTTCGGCAGCCGTTCCTACGCTCCGAAAATTTTTTTCGAGTTTCACATGCCCATCTTCAAACGACGATTCCCAAGCAACTAAAAGAGCCTAACGATCGCAATCACTTTCAGAATCTGCGAAATATATTCTAGTTTCATAATAACACCATCGGGAAGTTTGCACGTTGAACCATTTGGCCCGGGGGGCCTTTTTACGCAGACCTTCGGCAGCCGTTCCTACGCTCCGAAAATTTTTTTCGAGTTTCACATGCCCATCTTCAAACGACGATTCCAAAGCAACTAAAAGAGCCTAAAGATCGCAATCACTTTCAGAATCTGCCAAATATATTCTAGTTTCATAATAAAACAATCGGGAAGTTTGCACGTTGAACCATTTGGCCCGGGGGGCCTTTTTACGCAGACCTTCGGCAGCCGTTCCTACGCTCCGAAAATTTTTTTCGAGTTTCACATGCCCATCTTCAAACGACGATTCCCAAGCAACTAAAAGAGCCTAACGATCGCAATCACTTTCAGAATCTGCGAAATATATTCTAGTTTCATAATAACACCATCGGGAAGTTTGCACGTTGAACCATTTGGCCCGGGGGGCCTTTTTACGCAGACCTTCGGCAGCCGTTCCTACGCTCCGAAAATTTTTTTCGAGTTTCACATGCCCATCTTCAAACGACGATTCCCAAGCAACTAAAAGAGCCTAACGATCGCAATCACTTTCAGAATCTGCGAAATATATTCTAGTTTCATAATAACACCATCGGGAAGTTTGCACGTTGAACCATTTGGCCCGGGGGCCTTTTTACGCAGACCTTCGGCAGCCGTTCCTACGCTCCGAAAATTTTTTTCGAGTTTCACATGCCCATCTTCAAACGACGATTCCAAAGCAACTAAAAGAGCCAAAAGATCGCAATCACTTTCAGAATCTGCCAAATATATTCTAGTTTCATAATAAAACAATCGGGAAGTTTGCACGTTGAACCATTTGGCCCGGGGGGCCTTTTTACGCAGACCTTCGGCAGCCGTTCCTACGCTCCGAAAATTTTTTTCGAGTTTCACATGCCCATCTTCAAACGACGATTCCCAAGCAACTAAAAGAGCCTAACGATCGCAATCACTTTCAGAATCTGCGAAATATATTCTAGTTTCATAATAACACCATCGGGAAGTTTGCACGTTGAACCATTTGGCCCGGGGGGCCTTTTTACGCAGACCTTCGGCAGCCGTTCCTACGCTCCGAAAATTTTTTTCGAGTTTCACATGCCCATCTTCAAACGACGATTCCCAAGCAACTAAAAGAGCCTAACGATCGCAATCACTTTCAGAATCTGCGAAATATATTCTAGTTTCATAATAACACCATCGGGAAGTTTGCACGTTGAACCATTTGGCCCGGGGGGCCTTTTTACGCAGACCTTCGGCAGCCGTTCCTACGCTCCGAAAATTTTTTTCGAGTTTCACATGCCCATCTTCAAACGACGATTCCAAAGCAACTAAAAGAGCCTAAAGATCGCAATCACTTTCAGAATCTGCCAAATATATTCTAGTTTCATAATAAAACAATCGGGAAGTTTGCACGTTGAACCATTTGGCCCGGGGGGCCTTTTTACGCAGACCTTCGGCAGCCGTTCCTACGCTCCGAAAATTTTTTTCGAGTTTCACATGCCCATCTTCAAACGACGATTCCCAAGCAACTAAAAGAGCCTAACGATCGCAATCACTTTCAGAATCTGCGAAATATATTCTAGTTTCATAATAACACCATCGGGAAGTTTGCACGTTGAACCATTTGGCCCGGGGGCCTTTTTACGCAGACCTTCGGCAGCCGTTCCTACGCTCCGAAAATTTTTTTCGAGTTTCACATGCCCATCTTCAAACGACGATTCCAAAGCAACTAAAAGAGCCTAAAGATCGCAATCACTTTCAGAATCTGCCAAATATATTCTAGTTTCATAATAAAACAATCGGGAAGTTTGCACGTTGAACCATTTGGCCCGGGGGGCCTTTTTACGCAGACCTTCGGCAGCCGTTCCTACGCTCCGAAAATTTTTTTCGAGTTTCACATGCCCATCTTCAAACGACGATTCCCAAGCAACTAAAAGAGCCTAACGATCGCAATCACTTTCAGAATCTGCGAAATATATTCTAGTTTCATAATAACACCATCGGGAAGTTTGCACGTTGAACCATTTGGCCCGGGGGGCCTTTTTACGCAGACCTTCGGCAGCCGTTCCTACGCTCCGAAAATTTTTTTCGAGTTTCACATGCCCATCTTCAAACGACGATTCCCAAGCAACTAAAAGAGCCTAACGATCGCAATCACTTTCAGAATCTGCGAAATATATTCTAGTTTCATAATAACACCATCGGGAAGTTTGCACGTTGAACCATTTGGCCCGGGGGGCCTTTTTACGCAGACCTTCGGCAGCCGTTCCTACGCTCCGAAAATTTTTTTCGAGTTTCACATGCCCATCTTCAAACGACGATTCCAAAGCAACTAAAAGAGCCTAAAGATCGCAATCACTTTCAGAATCTGCCAAATATATTCTAGTTTCATAATAAAACAATCGGGAAGTTTGCACGTTGAACCATTTGGCCCGGGGGGCCTTTTTACGCAGACCTTCGGCAGCCGTTCCTACGCTCCGAAAATTTTTTTCGAGTTTCACATGCCCATCTTCAAACGACGATTCCCAAGCAACTAAAAGAGCCTAACGATCGCAATCACTTTCAGAATCTGCGAAATATATTCTAGTTTCATAATAACACCATGGGGAAGTTTGCACGTTGAACCATTTGGCCCGGGGGCCTTTTTACGCAGACCTTCGGCAGCCGTTCCTACGCTCCGAAAATTTTTTTCGAGTTTCACATGCCCATCTTCAAACGACGATTCCCAAGCAACTAAAAGAGCCTAACGATCGCAATCACTTTCAGAATCTGCGAAATATATTCTAGTTTCATAATAACACCATCGGGAAGTTTGCACGTTGAACCATTTGGCCCGGGGGGCCTTTTTACGCAGACCTTCGGCAGCCGTTCCTACGCTCCGAAAATTTTTTTCGAGTTTCACATGCCCATCTTCAAACGACGATTCCCAAGCAACTAAAAGAGCCTAACGATCGCAATCACTTTCAGAATCTGCGAAATATATTCTAGTTTCATAATAACACCATCGGGAAGTTTGCACGTTGAACCATTTGGCCCGGGGGGCCTTTTTACGCAGACCTTCGGCAGCCGTTCCTACGCTCCGAAAATTTTTTTCGAGTTTCACATGCCCATCTTCAAACGACGATTCCAAAGCAACTAAAAGAGCCTAAAGATCGCAATCACTTTCAGAATCTGCCAAATATATTCTAGTTTCATAATAAAACAATCGGGAAGTTTGCACGTTGAACCATTTGGCCCGGGGGGCCTTTTTACGCAGACCTTCGGCAGCCGTTCCTACGCTCCGAAAATTTTTTTCGAGTTTCACATGCCCATCTTCAAACGACAATTCCCAAGCAACTAAAAGAGCCTAACGATCGCAATCACTTTCAGAATCTGCGAAATATATTCTAGTTTCATAATAACACCATCGGGAAGTTTGCACGTTGAACCATTTGGCCCGGGGGCCTTTTTACGCAGACCTTCGGCAGCCGTTCCTACGCTCCGAAAATTTTTTTCGAGTTTCACATGCCCATCTTCAAACGACGATTCCAAAGCAACTAAAAGAGCCTAACGATCGCAATCACTTTCAGAATCTGCGAAATATATTCTAGTTTCATAATAACACCATCGGGAAGTTTGCACGTTGAACCATTTGGCCCGGGGGGCCTTTTTACGCAGACCTTCGGCAGCCGTTCCTACGCTCCGAAAATTTTTTTCGAGTTTCACATGCCCATCTTCAAACGACGATTCCCAAGCAACTAAAAGAGCCTAACGATCGCAATCACTTTCAGAATCTGCGAAATATATTCTAGTTTCATAATAACACCATCGGGAAGTTTGCACGTTGAACCATTTGGCCCGGGGGGCCTTTTTACGCAGACCTTCGGCAGCCGTTCTTACGCTCCGAAAATTTTTTTCGAGTTTCACATGCCCATCTTCAAACGACGATTCCAAAGCAACTAAAAGAGCCTAAAGATCGCAATCACTTTCAGAATCTGCCAAATATATTCTAGTTTCATAATAAAACAATCGGGAAGTTTGCACGTTGAACCATTTGGCCCGGGGGGCCTTTTTACGCAGACCTTCGGCAGCCGTTCCTACGCTCCGAAAATTTTTTTCGAGTTTCACATGCCCATCTTCAAACGACGATTCCCAAGCAACTAAAAGAGCCTAACGATCGCAATCACTTTCAGAATCTGCGAAATATATTCTAGTTTCATAATAACACCATCGGGAAGTTTGCACGTTGAACCATTTGGCCCGGGGGGCCTTTTTACGCAGACCTTCGGCAGCCGTTCCTACGCTCCGAAAATTTTTTTCGAGTTTCACATGCCCATCTTCAAACGACGATTCCAAAGCAACTAAAAGAGCCTAAAGATCGCAATCACTTTCAGAATCTGCCAAATATATTCTAGTTTCATAATAAAACAATCGGGAAGTTTGCACGTTGAACCATTTGGCCCGGGGGGCCTTTTTACGCAGACCTTCGGCAGCCGTTCCTACGCTCCGAAAATTTTTTTCGAGTTTCACATGCCCATCTTCAAACGACGATTCCCAAGCAACTAAAGAGCCTAAAGATCGCAATCACTTTCAGAATCTGCCAAATATATTCTAGTTTCATAATAAAACAATCGGGAAGTTTGCACGTTGAACCATTTGGCCCGGGGGGCCTTTTTACGCAGACCTTCGGCAGCCGTTCCTACGCTCCGAAAATTTTTTTCGAGTTTCACATGCCCATCTTCAAACGACGATTCCCAAGCAACTAAAAGAGCCTAACGATCGCAATCACTTTCAGAATCTGCGAAATATATTCTAGTTTCATAATAACACCATCGGGAAGTTTGCACGTTGAACCATTTGGCCCGGGGGGCCTTTTTACGCAGACCTTCGGCAGCCGTTCCTACGCTCCGAAAATTTTTTTCGAGTTTCACATGCCCATCTTCAAACGACGATTCCCAAGCAACTAAAAGAGCCTAACGATCGCAATCACTTTCAGAATCTGCGAAATATATTCTAGTTTCATAATAACACCATCGGGAAGTTTGCACGTTGAACCATTTGGCCCGGGGGGCCTTTTTACGCAGACCTTCGGCAGCCGTTCCTACGCTCCGAAAATTTTTTTCGAGTTTCACATGCCCATCTTCAAACGACGATTCCAAAGCAACTAAAAGAGCCTAAAGATCGCAATCACTTTCAGAATCTGCCAAATATATTCTAGTTTCATAATAAAACAATCGGGAAGTTTGCACGTTGAACCATTTGGCCCGGGGGGCCTTTTTACGCAGACCTTCGGCAGCCGTTCCTACGCTCCGAAAATTTTTTTCGAGTTTCACATGCCCATCTTCAAACGACGATTCCCAAGCAACTAAAAGAGCCTAACGATCGCAATCACTTTCAGAATCTGCGATATATATTCTAGTTTCATAATAACACCATCGGGAAGTTTGCACGTTGAACCATTTGGCCCGGGGGCCTTTTTACGCAGACCTTCGGCAGCCGTTCCTACGCTCCGAAAATTTTTTTTGAGTTTCACATGCCCATCTTCAAACGACGATTCCAAAGCAACTAAAAGAGCCTAAAGATCGCAATCACTTTCAGAATCTGCCAAATATATTCTAGTTTCATAATAAAACAATCGGGAAGTTTGCACGTTGAACCATTTGGCCCGGGGGGCCTTTTTACGCTGACCTTCGGCAGCCGTTCCTACGCTCCGAAAATTTTTTTCGAGTTTCACATGCCCATCTTCAAACGACGATTCCCAAGCAACTAAAAGAGCCTAACGATCGCAATCACTTTCAGAATCTGCGAAATATATTCTAGTTTCATAATAACACCATCGGGAAGTTTGCACGTTGAACCATTTGGCCCGGGGGGCCTTTATACGCAGACCTTCGGCAGCCGTTCCTACGCTCCGAAAATTTTTTTCGAGTTTCACATGCCCATCTTCAAACGACGATTCCCAAGCAACTAAAAGAGCCTAACGATCGCAATCACTTTCAGAATCTGCGAAATATATTCTAGTTTCATAATAACACCATCGGGAAGTTTGCACGTTGAACCATTTGGCCCGGGGGGCCTTTTTACGCAGACCTTCGTTAGCCGTTCCTACGCTCCGAAAATTTTTTTCGAGTTTCACATGCCCATCTTCAAACGACGATTCCAAAGCAACTAAAAGAGCCTAAAGATCGCAATCACTTTCAGAATCTGCCAAATATATTCTAGTTTCATAATAAAACAATCGGGAAGTTTGCACGTTGAACCATTTGGCCCGGGGGGCCTTTTTACGCAGACCTTCGGCAGCCGTTCCTACGCTCCGAAAATTTTTTTCGAGTTTCACATGCCCATCTTCAAACGACGATTCCCAAGCAACTAAAAGAGCCTAACGATCGCAATCACTTTCAGAATCTGCCAAATATATTCTAGTTTCATAATAAAACAATCGGGAAGTTTGCACGTTGAACCATTTGGCCCGGGGGGCCTTTTTACGCAGACCTTCGGCAGCCGTTCCTACGCTCCGAAAATTTTTTTCGAGTTTCACATGCCCATCTTCAAACGACGATTCCCAAGCAACTAAAAGAGCCTAACGATCGCAATCACTTTCAGAATCTGCGAAATATATTCTAGTTTCATAATAACACCATCGGGAAGTTTGCACGTTGAACCATTTGGCCCGGGGGCCTTTTTACGCAGACCTTCGGCAGCCGTTCCTACGCTCCGAAAATTTTTTTCGAGTTTCACATGCCCATCTTCAAACGACGATTCCCAAGCAACTAAAAGAGCCTAACGATCGCAATCACTTTCAGAATCTGCGAAATATATTCTAGTTTCATAATAACACCATCGGGAAGTTTGCACGTTGAACCATTTGGCCCGGGGGGCCTTTTTACGCAGACCTTCGGCAGCCGTTCCTACGCTCCGAAAATTTTTTTCGAGTTTCACATGCCCATCTTCAAACGACGATTCCCAAGCAACTAAAAGAGCCTAACGATCGCAATCACTTTCAGAATCTGCGAAATATATTCTAGTTTCATAATAACACCATCGGGAAGTTTGCACGTTGAACCATTTGGCCCGGGGGGCCTTTTTACGCAGACCTTCGGCAGCCGTTCCTACGCTCCGAAAATTTTTTTCGAGTTTCACATGCCCATCTTCAAACGACGATTCCAAAGCAACTAAAAGAGCCTAAAGATCGCAATCACTTTCAGAATCTGCCAAATATATTCTAGTTTCATAATAAAACAATCGGGAAGTTTGCACGTTGAACCATTTGGCCCGGGGTGCCTTTTTACGCAGACCTTCGGCAGCCGTTCCTACGCTCCGAAAATTTTTTTCGAGTTTCACATGCCCATCTTCAAACGACGATTCCCAAGCAACTAAAAGAGCCTAACGATCGCAATCACTTTCAGAATCTGCGAAATATATTCTAGTTTCATAATAACACCATCGGGAAGTTTGCACGTTGAACCATTTGGCCCGGGGGCCTTTTTACGCAGACCTTCGGCAGCCGTTCCTACGCTCCGAAAATTTTTTTCGAGTTTCACATGCCCATCTTCAAACGACGATTCCAAAGCAACTAAAAGAGCCTAAAGATCGCAATCACTTTCAGAATCTGCCAAATATATTCTAGTTTCATAATAAAACAATCGGGAAGTTTGCACGTTGAACCATTTGGCCCGGGGGGCCTTTTTACGCAGACCTTCGGCAGCCGTTCCTACGCTCCGAAAATTTTTTTCGAGTTTCACATGCCCATCTTCAAACGACGATTCCCAAGCAACTAAAAGAGCCTAACGATCGCAATCACTTTCAGAATCTGCGAAATATATTCTAGTTTCATAATAACACCATCGGGAAGTTTGCACGTTGAACCATTTGGCCCGGGGGGCCTTTTTACGCAGACCTTCGGCAGCCGTTCCTACGCTCCGAAAATTTTTTTCGAGTTTCACATGCCCATCTTCAAACGACGATTCCCAAGCAACTAAAAGAGCCTAACGATCGCAATCACTTTCAGAATCTGCGAAATATATTCTAGTTTCATAATAACACCATCGGGAAGTTTGCACGTTGAACCATTTGGCCCGGGGGGCCTTTTTACGCAGACCTTCGGCAGCCGTTCCTACGCTCCGAAAATTTTTTTCGAGTTTCACATGCCCATCTTCAAACGACGATTCCAAAGCAACTAAAAGAGCCTAAAGATCGCAATCACTTTCAGAATCTGCCAAATATATTCTAGTTTCATAATAAAACAATCGGGAAGTTTGCACGTTGAACCATTTGGCCCGGGGGGCCTTTTTACGCAGACCTTCGGCAGCCGTTCCTACGCTCCGAAAATTTTTTTCGAGTTTCACATGCCCATCTTCAAACGACGATTCCCAAGCAACTAAAAGAGCCTAACGATCGCAATCACTTTCAGAATCTGCGAAATATATTCTAGTTTCATAATAACACCATCGGGAAGTTTGCACGTTGAACCATTTGGCCCGGGGGCCTTTTTACGCAGACCTTCGGCAGCCGTTCCTACGCTCCGAAAATTTTTTTCGAGTTTCACATGCCCATCTTCAAACGACGATTCCAAAGCAACTAAAAGAGCCTAAAGATCGCAATTACTTTCAGAATCTGCCAAATATATTCTAGTTTCATAATAAAACAATCGGGAAGTTTGCACGTTGAACCATTTGGCCCGGGGGGCCTTTTTACGCAGACCTTCGGCAGCCGTTCCTACGCTCCGAAAATTTTTTTCGAGTTTCACATGCCCATCTTCAAACGACGATTCCCAAGCAACTAAAAGAGCCTAACGATCGCAATCACTTTCAGAATCTGCGAAATATATTCTAGTTTCATAATAACACCATCGGGAAGTTTGCACGTTGAACCATTTGGCCCGGGGGGCCTTTTTACGCAGACCTTCGGCAGCCGTTCCTACGCTCCGAAAATTTTTTTCGAGTTTCACATGCCCATCTTCAAACGACGATTCCCAAGCAACTAAAAGAGCCTAACGATCGCAATCACTTTCAGAATCTGCGAAATATATTCTAGTTTCATAATAACACCATCGGGAAGTTTGCACGTTGAACCATTTGGCCCGGGGGGCCTTTTTACGCAGACCTTCGGCAGCCGTTCCTACGCTCCGAAAATTTTTTTCGAGTTTCACATGCCCATCTTCAAACGACGATTCCCAAGCAACTAAAAGAGCCTAACGATCGCAATCACTTTCAGAATCTGCGAAATATATTCTAGTTTCATAATAACACCATCGGGAAGTTTGCACGTTGAACCATTTGGCCCGGGGGGCCTTTTTACGCAGACCTTCGGCAGCCGTTCCTACGCTCCGAAAATTTTTTTCGAGTTTCACATGCCCATCTTCAAACGACGATTCCAAAGCAACTAAAAGAGCCTAAAGATCGCAATCACTTTCAGAATCTGCCAAATATATTCTAGTTTCATAATAAAACAATCGGGAAGTTTGCACGTTGAACCATTTGGCCCGGGGGGCCTTTTTACGCAGACCTTCGGCAGCCGTTCCTACGCTCCGAAAATTTTTTTCGAGTTTCACATGCCCATCTTCAAACGACGATTCCCAAGCAACTAAAAGAGCCTAACGATCGCAATCACTTTCAGAATCTGCGAAATATATTCTAGTTTCATAATAACACCATCGGGAAGTTTGCACGTTGAACCATTTGGCCCGGGGGCCTTTTTACGCAGACCTTCGGCAGCCGTTCCTACGCTCCGAAAATTTTTTTCGAGTTTCACATGCCCATCTTCAAACGACGATTCCAAAGCAACTAAAAGAGCCTAAAGATCGCAATCACTTTCAGAATCTGCCAAATATATTCTAGTTTCATAATAAAACAATCGGAAAGTTTGCACGTTGAACCATTTGGCCCGGGGGGCCTTTTTACGCAGACCTTCGGCAGCCGTTCCTACGCTCCGAAAATTTTTTTCGAGTTTCACATGCCCATCTTCAAACGACGATTCCCAAGCAACTAAAAGAGCCTAACGATCGCAATCACTTTCAGAATCTGCGAAATATATTCTAGTTTCATAATAACACCATCGGGAAGTTTGCACGTTGAACCATTTGGCCCGGGGGGCCTTTTTACGCAGACCTTCGGCAGCCGTTCCTACGCTCCGAAAATTTTTTTCGAGTTTCACATGCCCATCTTCAAACGGCGATTCCCAAGCAACTAAAAGAGCCTAACGATCGCAATCACTTTCAGAATCTGCGAAATATATTCTAGTTTCATAATAACACCATCGGGAAGTTTGCACGTTGAACCATTTGGCCCGGGGGGCCTTTTTACGCAGACCTTCGGCAGCCGTTCCTACGCTCCGAAAATTTTTTTCGAGTTTCACATGCCCATCTTCAAACGACGATTCCAAAGCAACTAAAAGAGCCTAAAGATCGCAATCACTTTCAGAATCTGCCAAATATATTCTAGTTTCATAATAAAACAATCGGGAAGTTTGCACGTTGAACCATTTGGCCCGGGGGGCCTTTTTACGCAGACCTTCGGCAGCCGTTCCTACGCTCCGAAAATTTTTTTCGAGTTTCACATGCCCATCTTCAAACGACGATTCCCAAGCAACTAAAAGAGCCTAACGATCGCAATCACTTTCAGAATCTGCGAAATATATTCTAGTTTCATAATAACACCATCGGGAAGTTTGCACGTTGAACCATTTGGCCCGGGGGCCTTTTTACGCAGACCTTCGGCAGCCGTTCCTACGCTCCGAAAATTTTTTTCGAGTTTCACATGCCCATCTTCAAACGACGATTCCAAAGCAACTAAAAGAGCCTAAAGATCGCAATCACTTTCAGAATCTGCCAAATATATTCTAGTTTCATAATAAAACAATCGGGAAGTTTGCACGTTGAACCATTTGGCCCGGGGGGCCTTTTTACGCAGACCTTCGGCAGCCGTTCCTACGCTCCGAAAATTTTTTTCGAGTTTCACATGCCCATCTTCAAACGACGATTCCCAAGCAACTAAAAGAGCCTAACGATCGCAATCACTTTCAGAATCTGCGAAATATATTCTAGTTTCATAATAACACCATCGGGAAGTTTGCACGTTGAACCATTTGGCCCGGGGGGCCTTTTTACGCAGACCTTCGGCAGCCGTTCCTACGCTCCGAAAATTTTTTTCGAGTTTCACATGCCCATCTTCAAACGACGATTCCCAAGCAACTAAAAGAGCCTAACTATCGCAATCACTTTCAGAATCTGCGAAATATATTCTAGTTTCATAATAACACCATCGGGAAGTTTGCACGATGAACCATTTGGCCCGGGGGGCCTTTTTACGCAGACCTTCGGCAGCCGTTCCTAAGCTCCGAAAATTTTTTTCGAGTTTCACATGCCCATCTTCAAACGACGATTCCCAAGCAACTAAAAGAGCCTAACGATCGCAATCACTTTCAGAATCTGCGAAATATATTCTAGTTTCATAATAACACCATCGGGAAGTTTGCACGTTGAACCATTTGGCCCGGGGGCCTTTTTACGCAGACCTTCGGCAGCCGTTCCTACGCTCCGAAAATTTTTTTCGAGTTTCACATGCCCATCTTCAAACGACGATTCCAAAGCAACTAAAAGAGCCTAAAGATCGCAATCACTTTCAGAATCTGCCAAATATATTCTAGTTTCATAATAAAACAATCGGGAAGTTTGCACGTTGAACCATTTGGCCCGGGGGGCCTTTTTACGCAGACCTTCGGCAGCCGTTCCTACGCTCCGAAAATTTTTTTCGAGTTTCACATGCCCATCTTCAAACGACGATTCCCAAGCAACTAAAAGAGCCTAACGATCGCAATCACTTTCAGAATCTGCGAAATATATTCTAGTTTCATAATAACACCATCGGGAAGTTTGCACGTTGAACCATTTGGCCCGGGGGGCCTTTTTACGCAGACCTTCGGCAGCCGTTCCTACGCTCCGAAAATTTTTTTCGAGTTTCACATGCCCATCTTCAAACGACGATTCCCAAGCAACTAAAAGAGCCTAACGATCGCAATCACTTTCAGAATCTGCGAAATATATTCTAGTTTCATAATAACACCATCGGGAAGTTTGCACGTTGAACCATTTGGCCCGGGGGGCCTTTTTACGCAGACCTTCGGCAGCCGTTCCTACGCTCCGAAAATTTTTTTCGAGTTTCACATGCCCATCTTCAAACGACGATTCCAAAGCAACTAAAAGAGCCTAAAGATCGCAATCACTTTCAGAATCTGCCAAATATATTCTAGTTTCATAATAAAACAATCGGGAAGTTTGCACGTTGAACCATTTGGCCCGGGGGGCCTTTTTACGCAGACCTTCGGCAGCCGTTCCTACGCTCCGAAAACTTTTTTCGAGTTTCACATGCCCATCTTCAAACGACGATTCCAAAGCAACTAAAAGAGCCTAACGATCGCAATCACTTTCAGAATCTGCGAAATATATTCTAGTTTCATAATAACACCATCGGGAAGTTTGCACGTTGAACCATTTGGCCCGGGGGCCTTTTTACGCAGACCTTCGGCAGCCGTTCCTACGCTCCGAAAATTTTTTTCGAGTTTCACATGCCCATCTTCAAACGACGATTCCAAAGCAACTAAAAGAGCCTAAAGATCGCAATCACTTTCAGAATCTGCCAAATATATTCTAGTTTCATAATAAAACAATCGGGAAGTTTGCACGTTGAACCATTTGGCCCGGGGGGCCTTTTTACGCAGACCTTCGGCAGCCGTTCCTACGCTCCGAAAATTTTTTTCGAGTTTCACATGCCCATCTTCAAACGACGATTCCCAAGCAACTAAAAGAGCCTAACGATCGCAATCACTTTCAGAATCTGCGAAATATATTCTAGTTTCATAATAACACCATCGGGAAGTTTGCACGATGAACCATTTGGCCCGGGGGGCCTTTTTACGCAGACCTTCGGCAGCCGTTCCTACGCTCCGAAAATTTTTTTCGAGTTTCACATGCCCATCTTCAAACGACGATTCCAAAGCAACTAAAAGAGCCTAAAGATCGCAATCACTTTCAGAATCTGCCAAATATATTCTAGTTTCATAATAAAACAATCGGGAAGTTTGCACGTTGAACCATTTGGCCCGGGGGGCCTTTTTACGCAGACCTTCGGCAGCCGTTCCTACGCTCCGAAAATTTTTTTCGAGTTTCACATGCCCATCTTCAAACGACGATTCCCAAGCAACTAAAAGAGCCTAACGATCGCAATCACTTTCAGAATCTGCGAAATATATTCTAGTTTCATAATAACACCATCGGGAAGTTTGCACGTTGAACCATTTGGCCCGGGGGCCTTTTTACGCAGACCTTCGGCAGCCGTTCCTACGCTCCGAAAATTTTTTTCGAGTTTCACATGCCCATCTTCAAACGACGATTCCAAAGCAACTAAAAGAGCCTAAAGATCGCAATCACTTTCAGAATCTGCCAAATATATTCTAGTTTCATAATAAAACAATCGGGAAGTTTGCACGTTGAACCATTTGGCCCGGGGGGCCTTTTTACGCAGACCTTCGGCAGCCGTTCCTACGCTCCGAAAATTTTTTTCGAGTTTCACATGCCCATCTTCAAACGACGATTCCCAAGCAACTAAAAGAGCCTAACGATCGCAATCACTTTCAGAATCTGCGAAATATATTCTAGTTTCATAATAACACCATCGGGAAGTTTGCACGTTGAACCATTTGGCCCGGGGGGCCTTTTTACGCAGACCTTCGGCAGCCGTTCCTACGCTCCGAAAATTTTTTTCGAGTTTCACATGCCCATCTTCAAACGACGATTCCCAAGCAACTAAAAGAGCCTAACGATCGCAATCACTTTCAGAATCTGCGAAATATATTCTAGTTTCATAATAACACCATCGGGAAGTTTGCACGTTGAACCATTTGGCCCGGGGGGCCTTTTTACGCAGACCTTCGGCAGCCGTTCCTACGCTCCGAAAATTTTTTTCGAGTTTCACATGCCCATCTTCAAACGACGATTCCAAAGCAACTAAAAGAGCCTAAAGATCGCAATCACTTTCAGAATCTGCCAAATATATTCTAGTTTCATAATAAAACAATCGGGAAGTTTGCACGTTGAACCATTTGGCCCGGGGGGCCTTTTTACGCAGACCTTCGGCAGCCGTTCCTACGCTCCGAAAATTTTTTTCGAGTTTCACATGCCCATCTTCAAACGACGATTCCAAAGCAACTAAAAGAGCCTAACGATCGCAATCACTTTCAGAATCTGCGAAATATATTCTAGTTTCATAATAACACCATCGGGAAGTTTGCACGTTGAACCATTTGGCCCGGGGGCCTTTTTACGCAGACCTTCGGCAGCCGTTCCTACGCTCCGAAAATTTTTTTCGAGTTTCACATGCCCATCTTCAAACGACGATTCCAAAGCAACTAAAAGAGCCTAAAGATCGCAATCACTTTCAGAATCTGCCAAATATATTCTAGTTTCATAATAAAACAATCGGGAAGTTTGCACGTTGAACCATTTGGCCCGGGGGGCCTTTTTACGCAGACCTTCGGCAGCCGTTCCTACGCTCCGAAAATTTTTTTCGAGTTTCACATGCCCATCTTCAAACGACGATTCCCAAGCAACTAAAAGAGCCTAACGATCGCAATCACTTTCAGAATCTGCGAAATATATTCTAGTTTCATAATAACACCATCGGGAAGTTTGCACGTTGAACCATTTGGCCCGGGGGGCCTTTTTACGCAGACCTTCGGCAGCCGTTCCTACGCTCCGAAAATTTTTTTCGAGTTTCACATGCCCATCTTCAAACGGCGATTCCCAAGCAACTAAAAGAGCCTAACGATCGCAATCACTTTCAGAATCTGCGAAATATATTCTAGTTTCATAATAACACCATCGGGAAGTTTGCACGTTGAACCATTTGGCCCGGGGGGCCTTTTTACGCAGACCTTCGGCAGCCGTTCCTACGCTCCGAAAATTTTTTTCGAGTTTCACATGCCCATCTTCAAACGACGATTCCAAAGCAACTAAAAGAGCCTAAAGATCGCAATCACTTTCAGAATCTGCCAAATATATTCTAGTTTCATAATAAAACAATCGGGAAGTTTGCACGTTAAACCATTTGGCCCGGGGGGCCTTTTTACGCAGACCTTCGGCAGCCGTTCCTACGCTCCGAAAATTTTTTTCGAGTTTCACATGCCCATCTTCAAACGACGATTCCCAAGCAACTAAAAGAGCCTAACGATCGCAATCACTTTCAGAATCTGCGAAATATATTCTAGTTTCATAATAACACCATCGGGAAGTTTGCACGTTGAACCATTTGGCCCGGGGGCCTTTTTACGCAGACCTTCGGCAGCCGTTCCTACGCTCCGAAAATTTTTTTCGAGTTTCACATGCCCATCTTCAAACGACGATTCCAAAGCAACTAAAAGAGCCTAAAGATCGCAATCACTTTCAGAATCTGCCAAATATATTCTAGTTTCATAATAAAACAATCGGGAAGTTTGCACGTTGAACCATTTGGCCCGGGGGGCCTTTTTACGCAGACCTTCGGCAGCCGTTCCTACGCTCCGAAAATTTTTTTCGAGTTTCACATGCCCATCTTCAAACGACGATTCCCAAGCAACTAAAAGAGCCTAACGATCGCAATCACTTTCAGAATCTGCGAAATATATTCTAGTTTCATAATAACACCATCGGGAAGTTTGCACGTTGAACCATTTGGCCCGGGGGGCCTTTTTACGCAGACCTTCGGCAGCCGTTCCTACGCTCCGAAAATTTTTTTCGAGTTTCACATGCCCATCTTCAAACGACGATTCCCAAGCAACTAAAAGAGCCTAACGATCGCAATCACTTTCAGAATCTGCGAAATATATTCTAGTTTCATAATAACACCATCGGGAAGTTTGCACGTTGAACCATTTGGCCCGGGGGGCTTTTTTACGCAGACCTTCGGCAGCCGTTCCTACGCTCCGAAAATTTTTTTCGAGTTTCACATGCCCATCTTCAAACGACGATTCCAAAGCAACTAAAAGAGCCTAAAGATCGCAATCACTTTCAGAATCTGCCAAATATATTCTAGTTTCATAATAAAACAATCGGGAAGTTTGCACGTTGAACCATTTGGCCCGGGGGGCCTTTTTACGCAGACCTTCGGCAGCCGTTCCTACGCTCCGAAAATTTTTTTCGAGTTTCACATGCCCATCTTCAAACGACGATTCCCAAGCAACTAAAAGAGCCTAACGATCGCAATCACTTTCAGAATCTGCGAAATATATTCTAGTTTCATAATAACACCATCGGGAAGTTTGCACGTTGAACCATTTGGCCCGGGGGCCTTTTTACGCAGACCTTCGGCAGCCGTTCCTACGCTCCGAAAATTTTTTTCGAGTTTCACATGCCCATCTTCAAACGACGATTCCAAAGCAACTAAAAGAGCCTAAAGATCGCAATCACTTTCAGAATCTGCCAAATATATTCTAGTTTCATAATAAAACAATCGGGAAGTTTGCACGTTGAACCATTTGGCCCGGGGGGCCTTTTTACGCAGACCTTCGGCAGCCGTTCCTACGCTCCGAAAATTTTTTTCGAGTTTCACATGCCCATCTTCAAACGACGATTCCCAAGCAACTAAAAGAGCCTAACGATCGCAATCACTTTCAGAATCTGCGAAATATATTCTAGTTTCATAATAACACCATCGGGAAGTTTGCACGTTGAACCATTTGGCCCGGGGGGCCTTTTTACGCAGACCTTCGGCAGCCGTTCCTACGCTCCGAAAATTTTTTTCGAGTTTCACATGCCCATCTTCAAACGACGATTCCCAAGCAACTAAAAGAGCCTAACGATCGCAATCACTTTCAGAATCTGCGAAATATATTCTAGTTTCATAATAACACCATCGGGAAGTTTGCACGTTGAACCATTTGGCCCGGGGGGCTTTTTTACGCAGACCTTCGGCAGCCGTTCCTACGCTCCGAAAATTTTTTTCGAGTTTCACATGCCCATCTTCAAACGACGATTCCAAAGCAACTAAAAGAGCCTAAAGATCGCAATCACTTTCAGAATCTGCCAAATATATTCTAGTTTCATAATAACACCATCGGGAAGTTTGCACGTTGAACCATTTGGCCCGGGGGGCCTTTTTACGCAGACCTTCGGCAGCCGTTCCTACGCTCCGAAAATTTTTTTCGAGTTTCACATGCCCATCTTCAAACGACGATTCCCAAGCAACTAAAAGAGCCTAACGATCGCAATCACTTTCAGAATCTGCGAAATATATTCTAGTTTCATAATAACACCATCGGGAAGTTTGCACGTTGAACCATTTGGCCCGGGGGCCTTTTTACGCAGACCTTCGGCAGCCGTTCCTACGCTCCGAAAATTTTTTTCGAGTTTCACATGCCCATCTTCAAACGACGATTCCAAAGCAACTAAAAGAGCCTAAAGATCGCAATCACTTTCAGAATCTGCCAAATATATTCTAGTTTCATAATAAAACAATCGGGAAGTTTGCACGTTGAACCATTTGGCCCGGGGGGCCTTTTTACGCAGACCTTCGGCAGCCGTTCCTACGCTTCGAAAATTTTTTTCGAGTTTCACATGCCCATCTTCAAACGACGATTCCCAAGCAACTAAAAGAGCCTAACGATCGCAATCACTTTCAGAATCTGCGAAATATATTCTAGTTTCATAATAACACCATCGGGAAGTTTGCACGTTGAACCATTTGGCCCGGGGGGCCTTTTTACGCAGACCTTCGGCAGCCGTTCCTACGCTCCGAAAATTTTTTTCGAGTTTCACATGCCCATCTTCAAACGACGATTCCCAAGCAACTAAAAGAGCCTAACGATCGCAATCACTTTCAGAATCTGCGAAATATATTCTAGTTTCATAATAACACCATCGGGAAGTTTGCACGTTGAACCATTTGGCCCGGGGGGCCTTTTTACGCAGACCTTCGGCAGCCGCTCCTACGCTCCGAAAATTTTTTTCGAGTTTCACATGCCCATCTTCAAACGACGATTCCAAAGCAACTAAAAGAGCCTAAAGATCGCAATCACTTTCAGAATCTGCCAAATATATTCTAGTTTCATAATAAAACAATCGGGAAGTTTGCACGTTGAACCATTTGGCCCGGGGGGCCTTTTTACGCAGACCTTCGGCAGCCGTTCCTACGCTCCGAAAATTTTTTTCGAGTTTCACATGCCCATCTTCAAACGACGATTCCCAAGCAACTAAAAGAGCCTAACGATCGCAATCACTTTCAGAATCTGCGAAATATATTCTAGTTTCATAATACCACCATCGGGAAGTTTGCACGTTGAACCATTTGGCCCGGGGGGCCTTTTTACGCAGACCTTCGGCAGCCGCTCCTACGCTCCGAAAATTTTTTTCGAGTTTCACATGCCCATCTTCAAACGACGATTCCAAAGCAACTAAAAGAGCCTAAAGATCGCAATCACTTTCAGAATCTGCCAAATATA
Source organism: Salticus scenicus (assembly GCA_963930645.1). Taxonomy (NCBI): domain Eukaryota; kingdom Metazoa; phylum Arthropoda; class Arachnida; order Araneae; family Salticidae; genus Salticus; species Salticus scenicus. Next base: position 76,222 of record CAWVNO010000773.1, read on the forward strand.
TTCTAGTTTCATAATAAAACAATCGGGAAGTTTGCACGTTGAACCATTTGGCCCGGGGGGCCTTTTTACGCAGACCTTCGGCAGCCGTTCCTACGCTCCGAAAATTTTTTTCGAGTTTCACATGCCCATCTTCAAACGACGATTCCCAAGCAACTAAAAGAGCCTAACGATCGCAATCACTTTCAGAATCTGCGAAATATATTCTAGTTTCATAATAACACCATCGGGAAGTTTGCACGTTGAACCATTTGGCCCGGGGGCCTTTTTACGCAGACCTTCGGCAGCCGTTACTGCGCTCCGAAAATTTTTTTCGAGTTTTACATGCCCATCTTCAAACGACGATTCCCAAGCAACTAAAAGAGCCTAACGATCGCAATCACTTTCAGAATCTGCGAAATATATTCTAGTTTCATAATAACACCATCGGGAAGTTTGCACGTTGAACCATTTGGCCCGGGGGGCCTTTTTACGCAGACCTTCGGCAGCCGTTCCTACGCTCCGAAAATTTTTTTCGAGTTTCACATGCCCATCTTCAAACGACGATTCCCAAGCAACTAAAAGAGCCTAACGATCGCAATCACTTTCAGAATCTGCGAAATATATTCTAGTTTCATAATAACACCATCGGGAAGTTTGCACGTTGAACCATTTGGCCCGGGGGGCCTTTTTACGCAGACCTTCGGCAGCCGTTCCTACGCTCCGAAAATTTTTTTCGAGTTTCACATGCCCATCTTCAAACGACGATTCCAAAGCAACTAAAAGAGCCTAAAGATCGCAATCACTTTCAGAATCTGCCAAATATATTCTAGTTTCATAATAAAACAATCGGGAAGTTTGCACGTTGAACCATTTGGCCCGGGGGGCCTTTTTACGCAGACCTTCGGCAGCCGTTCCTACGCTCCGAAAATTTTTTTCGAGTTTCACATGCCCATCTTCAAACGACGATTCCCAAGCAACTAAAAGAGCCTAACGATCGCAATCACTTTCAGAATCTGCGAAATATATTCTAGTTTCATAATAACACCATCGGGAAGTTTGCACGTTGAACCATTTGGCCCGGGGGGCCTTTTTACGCAGACCTTCGGCAGCCGTTCCTACGCTCCGAAAATTTTTTTCGAGTTTCACATGCCCATCTTCAAACGACGATTCCCAAGCAACTAAAAGAGCCTAACGATCGCAATCACTTTCAGAATCTGCGAAATATATTCTAGTTTCATAATAACACCATCGGGAAGTTTGCACGTTGAACCATTTGGCCCGGGGGGCCTTTTTACGCAGACCTTCGGCAGCCGTTCCTACGCTCCGAAAATTTTTTTCGAGTTTCACATGCCCATCTTCAAACGACGATTCCAAAGCAACTAAAAGAGCCTAAAGATCGCAATCACTTTCAGAATCTGCCAAATATATTCTAGTTTCATAATAAAACAATCGGGAAGTTTGCACGTTGAACCATTTGGCCCGGGGGGCCTTTTTACGCAGACCTTCGGCAGCCGTTCCTACGCTCCGAAAATTTTTTTCGAGTTTCACATGCCCATCTTCAAACGACGATTCCCAAGCAACTAAAAGAGCCTAACGATCGCAATCACTTTCAGAATCTGCGAAATATATTCTAGTTTCATAATAACACCATCGGGAAGTTTGCACGTTGAACCATTTGGCCCGGGGGGCCTTTTTACGCAGACCTTCGGCAGCCGTTCCTACGCTCCGAAAATTTTTTTCGAGTTTCACATGCCCATCTTCAAACGACGATTCCAAAGCAACTAAAAGAGCCTAAAGATCGCAATCACTTTCAGAATCTGCCAAATATATTCTAGTTTCATAATAAAACAAACGGGAAGTTTGCACGTTGAACCATTTGGCCCGGGGGGCCTTTTTACGCAGACCTTCGGCAGCCGTTCCTACGCTCCGAAAATTTTTTTCGAGTTTCACATGCCCATCTTCAAACGACGATTCCCAAGCAACTAAAAGAGCCTAACGATCGCAATCACTTTCAGAATCTGCGAAATATATTCTAGTTTCATAATAACACCATCGGGAAGTTTGCACGTTGAACCATTTGGCCCGGGGGGCCTTTTTACGCAGACCTTCGGCAGCCGTTCCTACGCTTCGAAAATTTTTTTCGAGTTTCACATGCCCATCTTCAAACGACGATTCCCAAGCAACTAAAAGAGCCTAACGATCGCAATCACTTTCAGAATCTGCGAAATATATTCTAGTTTCATAATAACACCATCGGGAAGTTTGCACGTTGAACCATTTGGCCCGGGGGGCCTTTTTACGCAGACCTTCGGCAGCCGTTCCTACGCTCCGAAAATTTTTTTCGAGTTTCACATGCCCATCTTCAAACGACGATTCCAAAGCAACTAAAAGAGCCTAAAGATCGCAATCACTTCCAGAATCTGCCAAATATATTCTAGTTTCATAATAAAACAATCGGGAAGTTTGCACGTTGAACCATTTGGCCCGGGGGGCCTTTTTACGCAGACCTTCGGCAGCCGTTCCTACGCTCCGAAAATTTTTTTCGAGTTTCACATGCCCATCTTCAAACGACGATTCCCAAGCAACTAAAAGAGCCTAACGATCGCAATCACTTTCAGAATCTGCGAAATATATTCTAGTTTCATAATAACACCATCGGGAAGTTTGCACGTTGAACCATTTGGCCCGGGGGCCTTTTTACGCAGACCTTCGGCAGCCGTTCCTACGCTCCGAAAATTTTTTTCGAGTTTCACATGCCCATCTTCAAACGACGATTCCAAAGCAACTAAAAGAGCCTAAAGATCGCAATCACTTTCAGAATCTGCCAAATATATTCTAGTTTCATAATAAAACAATCGGGAAGTTTGCACGTTGAACCATTTGGCCCGGGGGGCCTTTTTACGCAGACCTTCGGCAGCCGTTCCTACGCTCCGAAAATTTTTTTCGAGTTTCACATGCCCATCTTCAAACGACGATTCCCAAGCAACTAAAAGAGCCTAACGATCGCAATCACTTTCAGAATCTGCGCAATATATTCTAGTTTCATAATAACACCATCGGGAAGTTTGCACGTTGAACCATTTGGCCCGGGGGGCCTTTTTACGCAGACCTTCGGCAGCCGCTCCTACGCTCCGAAAATTTTTTTCGAGTTTCACATGCCCATCTTCAAACGACGATTCCAAAGCAACTAAAAGAGCCTAAAGATCGCAATCACTTTCAGAATCTGCCAAATATATTCTAGTTTCATAATAAAACAATCGGGAAGTTTGCACGTTGAACCATTTGGCCCGGGGGGCCTTTTTACGCAGACCTTCGGCAGCCGTTCCTACGCTCCGAAAATTTTTTTCGAGTTTCACATGCCCATCTTCAAACGACGATTCCCAAGCAACTAAAAGAGCCTAACGATCGCAATCACTTTCAGAATCTGCGAAATATATTCTAGTTTCATAATAACACCATCGGGAAGTTTGCACGTTGAACCATTTGGCCCGGGGGGCCTTTTTACGCAGACCTTCGGCAGCCGCTCCTACGCTCCGAAAATTTTTTTCGAGTTTCACATGCCCATCTTCAAACGACGATTCCAAAGCAACTAAAAGAGCCTAAAGATCGCAATCACTTTCAGAATCTGCGAAATATATTCTAGTTTCATAATAACACCATCGGGAAGTTTGCACGTTGAACCATTTGGCCCGGGGGGCCTTTTTACGCAGACCTTCGGCAGCCGTTCCTACGCTCCGAAAATTTTTTTCGAGTTTCACATGCCCATCTTCAAACGACGATTCCCAAGCAACTAAAAGAGCCTAACGATCGCAATCACTTTCAGAATCTGCGAAATATATTCTAGTTTCATAATAACACCATCGGGAAGTTTGCACGTTGAACCATTTGGCCCGGGGGGCCTTTTTACGCAGACCTTCGGCAGCCGTTCCTACGCTCCGAAAATTTTTTTCGAGTTTCACATGCCCATCTTCAAACGACGATTCCAAAGCAACTAAAAGAGCCTAAAGATCGCAATCACTTTCAGAATCTGCCAAATATATTCTAGTTTCATAATAAAACAATCGGGAAGTTTGCACGTTGAACCATTTGGCCCGGGGGGCCTTTTTACGCAGACCTTCGGCAGCCGTTCCTACGCTCCGAAAATTTTTTTCGAGTTTCACATGCCCATCTTCAAACGACGATTCCCAAGCAACTAAAAGAGCCTAACGATCGCAATCACTTTCAGAATCTGCGAAATATATTCTAGTTTCATAATAACACCATCGGGAAGTTTGCACGTTGAACCATTTGGCCCGGGGGGCCTTTTTACGCAGACCTTCGGCAGCCGTTCCTACGCTCCGAAAATTTTTTTCGAGTTTCACATGCCCATCTTCAAACGACGATTCCAAAGCAACTAAAAGAGCCTAAAGATCGCAATCACTTTCAGAATCTGCCAAATATATTCTAGTTTCATAATAAAACAAACGGGAAGTTTGCACGTTGAACCATTTGGCCCGGGGGGCCTTTTTACGCAGACCTTCGGCAGCCGTTCCTACGCTCCGAAAATTTTTTTCGAGTTTCACATGCCCATCTTCAAACGACGATTCCCAAGCAACTAAAAGAGCCTAACGATCGCAATCACTTTCAGAATCTGCGAAATATATTCTAGTTTCATAATAACACCATCGGGAAGTTTGCACGTTGAACCATTTGGCCCGGGGGGCCTTTTTACGCAGACCTTCGGCAGCCGTTCCTACGCTTCGAAAATTTTTTTCGAGTTTCACATGCCCATCTTCAAACGACGATTCCCAAGCAACTAAAAGAGCCTAACGATCGCAATCACTTTCAGAATCTGCGAAATATATTCTAGTTTCATAATAACACCATCGGGAAGTTTGCACGTTGAACCATTTGGCCCGGGGGGCCTTTTTACGCAGACCTTCGGCAGCCGTTCCTACGCTCCGAAAATTTTTTTCGAGTTTCACATGCCCATCTTCAAACGACGATTCCAAAGCAACTAAAAGAGCCTAAAGATCGCAATCACTTTCAGAATCTGCCAAATATATTCTAGTTTCATAATAAAACAATCGGGAAGTTTGCACGTTGAACCATTTGGCCCGGGGGGCCTTTTTACGCAGACCTTCGGCAGCCGTTCCTACGCTCCGAAAATTTTTTTCGAGTTTCACATGCCCATCTTCAAACGACGATTCCCAAGCAACTAAAAGAGCCTAACGATCGCAATCACTTTCAGAATCTGCGAAATATATTCTAGTTTCATAATAACACCATCGGGAAGTTTGCACGTTGAACCATTTGGCCCGGGGGCCTTTTTACGCAGACCTTCGGCAGCCGTTCCTACGCTCCGAAAATTTTTTTCGAGTTTCACATGCCCATCTTCAAACGACGATTCCAAAGCAACTAAAAGAGCCTAAAGATCGCAATCACTTTCAGAATCTGCCAAATATATTCTAGTTTCATAATAAAACAATCGGGAAGTTTGCACGTTGAACCATTTGGCCCGGGGGGCCTTTTTACGCAGACCTTCGGCAGCCGTTCCTACGCTCCGAAAATTTTTTTCGAGTTTCACATGCCCATCTTCAAACGACGATTCCCAAGCAACTAAAAGAGCCTAACGATCGCAATCACTTTCAGAATCTGCGAAATATATTCTAGTTTCATAATAACACCATCGGGAAGTTTGCACGTTGAACCATTTGGCCCGGGGGGCCTTTTTACGCAGACCTTCGGCAGCCGTTCCTACGCTCCGAAACTTTTTTCGAGTTTCACATGCCCATCTTCAAACGACGATTCCCAAGCAACTAAAAGAGCCTAACGATCGCAATCACTTTCAGAATCTGCGAAATATATTCTAGTTTCATAATAACACCATCGGGAAGTTTGCACGTTGAACCATTTGGCCCGGGGGGCCTTTTTACGCAGACCTTCGGCAGCCGCTCTTACGCTCCGAAAATTTTTTTCGAGTTTCACATGCCCATCTTCAAACGACGATTCCAAAGCAACTAAAAGAGCCTAAAGATCGCAATCACTTTCAGAATCTGCCAAATATATTCTAGTTTCATAATAAACTAATCGGGAAGTTTGCACGTTGAACCATTTGGCCCGGGGGGCCTTTTTACGCAGACCTTCGGCAGCCGTTCCTACGCTCCGAAAATTTTTTTCGAGTTTCACATGCCCATCTTCAAACGACGATTCCCAAGCAACTAAAAGAGCCTAACGATCGCAATCACTTTCAGAATCTGCGAAATATATTCTAGTTTCATAATAACACCATCGGGAAGTTTGCACGTTGAACCATTTGGCCCGGGGGCCTTTTTACGCAGACCTTCGGCAGCCGTTCCTACGCTCCGAAAATTTTTTTCGAGTTTCACATGCCCATCTTCAAACGACGAGTCCAAAGCAACTAAAAGAGCCTAAAGATCGCAATCACTTTCAGAATCTGCCAAATATATTCTAGTTTCATAATAAAACAATCGGGAAGTTTGCACGTTGAACCATTTGGCCCGGGGGGCCTTTTTACGCAGACCTTCGGCAGCCGTTCCTACGCTCCGAAAATTTTTTTCGAGTTTCACATGCCCATCTTCAAACGACGATTCCCAAGCAACTAAAAGAGCCTAACGATCGCAATCACTTTCAGAATCTGCGAAATATATTCTAGTTTCATAATAACACCATCGGGAAGTTTGCACGTTGAACCATTTGGCCCGGGGGGCCTTTTTACGCAGACCTTCGGCAGCCGTTCCTACGCTCCGAAAATTTTTTTCGAGTTTCACATGCCCATCTTCAAACGGCGATTCCCAAGCAACTAAAAGAGCCTAACGATCGCAATCACTTTCAGAATCTGCGAAATATATTCTAGTTTCATAATAACACCATCGGGAAGTTTGCACGTTGAACCATTTGGCCCGGGGGGCCTTTTTACGCAGACCTTCGGCAGCCGTTCCTACGCTCCGAAAATTTTTTTCGAGTTTCACATGCCCATCTTCAAACGACGATTCCAAAGCAACTAAAAGAGCCTAAAGATCGCAATCACTTTCAGAATCTGCCAAATATATTCTAGTTTCATAATAAAACAATCGGGAAGTTTGCACGTTGAACCATTTGGCCCGGGGGGCCTTTTTACGCAGACCTTCGGCAGCCGTTCCTACGCTCCGAAAATTTTTTTCGAGTTTCACATGCCCATCTTCAAACGACGATTCCCAAGCAACTAAAAGAGCCTAACGATCGCAATCACTTTCAGAATCTGCGAAATATATTCTAGTTTCATAATAACACCATCGGGAAGTTTGCACGTTGAACCATTTGGCCCGGGGGCCTTTTTACGCAGACCTTCGGCAGCCGTTCCTACGCTCCGAAAATTTTTTTCGAGTTTCACATGCCCATCTTCAAACGACGATTCCAAAGCAACTAAAAGAGCCTAAAGATCGCAATCACTTTCAGAATCTGCCAAATATATTCTAGTTTCATAATAAAACAATCGGGAAGTTTGCACGTTGAACCATTTGGCCCGGGGGGCCTTTTTACGCAGACCTTCGGCAGCCGTTCCTACGCTCCGAAAATTTTTTTCGACTTTCACATGCCCATCTTCAAACGACGATTCCCAAGCAACTAAAAGAGCCTAACGATCGCAATCACTTTCAGAATCTGCGAAATATATTCTAGTTTCATAATAACACCATCGGGAAGTTTGCACGTTGAACCATTTGGCCCGGGGGGCCTTTTTACGCAGACCTTCGGCAGCCGTTCCTACGCTCCGAAAATTTTTTTCGAGTTTCACATGCCCATCTTCAAACGACGATTCCAAAGCAACTAAAAGAGCCTAAAGATCGCAATCACTTTCAGAATCTGCCAAATATATTCTAGTTTCATAATAAAACAATCGGGAAGTTTGCACGTTGAACCATTTGGCCCGGGGGGCCTTTTTACGCAGACCTTCGGCAGCCGTTCCTACGCTCCGAAAATTTTTTTCGAGTTTCACATGCCCATCTTCAAACGACGATTCCCAAGCAACTAAAAGAGCCTAACGATCGCAATCACTTTCAGAATCTGCGAAATATATTCTAGTTTCATAATAACACCATCGGGAAGTTTGCACGTTGAACCATTTGGCCCGGGGGCCTTTTTACGCAGACCTTCGGCAGCCGTTCCTACGCTCGGAAAATTTTTTTCGAGTTTCACATGCCCATCTTCAAACGACGATTCCAAAGCAACTAAAAGAGCCTAAAGTTCGCAATCACTTTCAGAATCTGCCAAATATATTCTAGTTTCATAATAAAACAATCGGGAAGATGCACGTTGAACCATTTGGCCCGGGGGGCCTTTTTACGCAGACCTTCGGCAGCCGTTCCTACGCTCCGAAAATTTTTTTCGAGTTTCACATGCCCATCTTCAAACGACGATTCCCAAGCAACTAAAAGAGCCTAACGATCGCAATCACTTTCAGAATCTGCGAAATATATTCTAGTTTCATAATAACACCATCGGGAAGTTTGCACGTTGAACCATTTGGCCCGGGGGGCCTTTTTACGCAGACCTTCGGCAGCCGTTCCTACGCTCCGAAAATTTTTTTCGAGTTTCACATGCCCATCTTCAAACGACGATTCCCAAGCAACTAAAAGAGCCTAACGATCGCAATCACTTTCAGAATCTGCGAAATATATTCTAGTTTCATAATAACACCATCGGGAAGTTTGCACGTTGAACCATTTGGCCCGGGGGGCCTTTTTACGCAGACCTTCGGCAGCCGTTCCTACGCTCCGAAAATTTTTTTCGAGTTTCACATGCCCATCTTCAAACGACGATTCCAAAGCAACTAAAAGAGCCTAAAGATCGCAATCACTTTCAGAATCTGCCAAATATATTCTAGTTTCATAATAAAACAATCGGGAAGTTTGCACGTTGAACCATTTGGCCCGGGGGGCCTTTTTACGCAGACCTTCGGCAGCCGTTCCTACGCTCCGAAAATTTTTTTCGAGTTTCACATGCCCATCTTCAAACGACGATTCCCAAGCAACTAAAAGAGCCTAACGATCGCAATCACTTTCAGAATCTGCGAAATATATTCTAGTTTCATAATAACAACATCGGGAAGTTTGCACGTTGAACCATTTGGCCCGGGGGCCTTTTTACGCAGACCTTCGGCAGCCGTTCCTACGCTCCGAAAATTTTTTTCGAGTTTCACATGCCCATCTTCAAACGACGATTCCAAAGCAACTAAAAGAGCCTAAAGATCGCAATCACTTTCAGAATCTGCCAAATATATTCTAGTTTCATAATAAATCAATCGGGAAGTTTGCACGTTGAACCATTTGGCCCGGGGGGCCTTTTTACGCAGACCTTCGGCAGCCGTTCCTACGCTCCGAAAATTTTTTTCGAGTTTCACATGCCCATCTTCAAACGACGATTCCCAAGCAACTAAAAGAGCCTAACGATCGCAATCACTTTCAGAATCTGCGAAATATATTCTAGTTTCATAATAACACCATCGGGAAGTTTGCACGTTGAACCATTTGGCCCGGGGGGCCTTTTTACGCAGACCTTCGGCAGCCGTTCCTACGCTCCGAAAATTTTTTTCGAGTTTCACATGCCCATCTTCAAACGGCGATTCCCAAGCAACTAAAAGAGCCTAACGATCGCAATCACTTTCAGAATCTGCGAAATATATTCTAGTTTCATAATAACACCATCGGGAAGTTTGCACGTTGAACCATTTGGCCCGGGGGGCCTTTTTACGCAGACCTTCGGCAGCCGTTCCTACGCTCCGAAAATTTTTTTCGAGTTTCACATGCCCATCTTCAAACGACGATTCCAAAGCAACTAAAAGAGCCTAAAGATCGCAATCACTTTCAGAATCTGCCAAATATATTCTAGTTTCATAATAAAACAATCGGGAAGTTTGCACGTTGAACCATTTGGCCCGGGGGGCCTTTTTACGCAGACCTTCGGCAGCCGTTCCTACGCTCCGAAAATTTTTTTCGAGTTTCACATGCCCATCTTCAAACGACGATTCCCAAGCAACTAAAAGAGCCTAACGATCGCAATCACTTTCAGAATCTGCGAAATATATTCTAGTTTCATAATAACACCATCGGGAAGTTTGCACGTTGAACCATTTGGCCCGGGGGGCCTTTTTACGCAGACCTTCGGCAGCCGTTCCTACGCTCCGAAAATTTTTTTCGAGTTTCACATGCCCATCTTCAAACGACGATTCCCAAGCAACTAAAAGAGCCTAACGATCGCAATCACTTTCAGAATCTGCGAAATATATTCTAGTTTCATAATAACACCATCTGGAAGTTTGCACGTTGAACCATTTGGCCCGGGGGGCCTTTTTACGCAGACCTTCGGCAGCCGTTCCTACGCTCCGAAAATTTTTTTCGAGTTTCACATGCCCATCTTCAAACGACGATTCCAAAGCAACTAAAAGAGCCTAAAGATCGCAATCACTTTCAGAATCTGCCAAATATATTATAGTTTCATAATAAAACAATCGGGAAGTTTGCACGTTGAACCATTTGGCCCGGGGGGCCTTTTTACGCAGACCTTCGGCAGCCGTTCCTACGCTCCGAAAATTTTTTTCGAGTTTCACATGCCCATCTTCAAACGACGATTCCCAAGCAACTAAAAGAGCCTAACGATCGCAATCACTTTCAGAATCTGCGAAATATATTCTAGTTTCATAATAACACCATCGGGAAGTTTGCACGTTGAACCATTTGGCCCGGGGGCCTTTTTACGCAGACCTTCGGCAGCCGTTCCTACGCTCCGAAAATTTTTTTCGAGTTTCACATGCCCATCTTCAAACGACGATTCCAAAGCAACTAAAAGAGCCTAAAGATCGCAATCACTTTCAGAATCTGCCAAATATATTCTAGTTTCATAATAAAACAATCGGGAAGTTTGCACGTTGAACCATTTGGCCCGGGTGGCCTTTTTACGCAGACCTTCGGCAGCCGTTCCTACGCTCCGAAAATTTTTTTCGAGTTTCACATGCCCATCTTCAAACGACGATTCCCAAGCAACTAAAAGAGCCTAACGATCGCAATCACTTTCAGAATCTGCGAAATATATTCTAGTTTCATAATAACACCATCGGGAAGTTTGCACGTTGAACCATTTGGCCCGGGGGGCCTTTTTACGCAGACCTTCGGCAGCCGTTCCTACGCTCCGAAAATTTTTTTCGAGTTTCACATGCCCATCTTCAAACGGCGATTCCCAAGCAACTAAAAGAGCCTAACGATCGCAATCACTTTCAGAATCTGCGAAATATATTCTAGTTTCATAATAACACCATCGGGAAGTTTGCACGTTGAACCATTTGGCCCGGGGGGCCTTTTTACGCAGACCTTCGGCAGCCGTTCCTACGCTCCGAAAATTTTTTTCGAGTTTCACATGCCCATCTTCAAACGACGATTCCAAAGCAACTAAAAGAGCCTAAAGATCGCAATCACTTTCAGAATCTGCCAAATATATTCTAGTTTCATAATAAAACAATCGGGAAGTTTGCACGTTGAACCATTTGGCCCGGGGGGCCTTTTTACGCAGACCTTCGGCAGCCGTTCCTACGCTCCGAAAATTTTTTTCGAGTTTCACATGCCCATCTTCAAACGACGATTCCCAAGCAACTAAAAGAGCCTAACGATCGCAATCACTTTCAGAATCTGCGAAATATATTCTAGTTTCATAATAACACCATCGGGAAGTTTGCACGTTGAACCATTTGGCCCGGGGGCCTTTTTACGCAGACCTTCGGCAGCCGTTCCTACGCTCCGAAAATTTTTTTCGAGTTTCACATGCCCATCTTCAAACGACGATTCCAAAGCAACTAAAAGAGCCTAAAGATCGCAATCACTTTCAGAATCTGCCAAATATATTCTAGTTTCATAATAAAACAATCGGGAAGTTTGCACGTTGAACCATTTGGCCCGGGGGGCCTTTTTACGCAGACCTTCGGCAGCCGTTCCTACGCTCCGAAAATTTTTTTCGAGTTTCACATGCCCATCTTCAAACGACGATTCCCAAGCAACTAAAAGAGCCTAACGATTGCAATCACTTTCAGAATCTGCGAAATATATTCTAGTTTCATAATAACACCATCGGGAAGTTTGCACGTTGAACCATTTGGCCCGGGGGGCCTTTTTACGCAGACCTTCGGCAGCCGTTCCTACGCTCCGAAAATTTTTTTCGAGTTTCACATGCCCATCTTCAAACGACGATTCCCAAGCAACTAAAAGAGCCTAACGATCGCAATCACTTTCAGAATCTGCGAAATATATTCTAGTTTCATAATAACACCATCGGGAAGTTTGCACGTTGAACCATTTGGCCCGGGGGGCCTTTTTACGCAGACCTTCGGCAGCCGTTCCTACGCTCCGAAAATTTTTTTCGAGTTTCACATGCCCATCTTCAAACGACGATTCCAAAGCAACTAAAAGAGCCTAAAGATCGCAATCACTTTCAGAATCTGCCAAATATATTCTAGTTTCATAATAAAACAATCGGGAAGTTTGCACGTTGAACCATTTGGCCCGGGGGGCCTTTTTACGCAGACCTTCGGCAGCCGTTCCTACGCTCCGAAAATTTTTTTCGAGTTTCACATGCCCATCTTCAAACGACGATTCCCAAGCAACTAAAAGAGCCTAACGATCGCAATCACTTTCAGAATCTGCGAAATATATTCTAGTTTCATAATAACACCATCGGGAAGTTTGCACGTTGAACCATTTGGCCCGGGGGCCTTTTTACGCAGACCTTCGGCAGCCGTTTCTACGCTCCGAAAATTTTTTTCGAGTTTCACATGCCCATCTTCAAACGACTATTCCAAAGCAACTAAAAGAGCCTAAAGATCGCAATTACTTTCAGAATCTGCCAAATATATTCTAGTTTCATAATAAAACAATCGGGAAGTTTGCACGTTGAACCATTTGGCCCGGGGGGCCTTTTTACGCAGACCTTCGGCAGCCGTTCCTACGCTCCGAAAATTTTTTTCGAGTTTCACATGCCCATCTTCAAACGACGATTCCCAAGCAACTAAAAGAGCCTAACGATCGCAATCACTTTCAGAATCTGCGAAATATATTCTAGTTTCATAATAACACCATCGGGAAGTTTGCACGTTGAACCATTTGGCCCGGGGGGCCTTTTTACGCAGACCTTCGGCAGCCGTTCCTACGCTCCGAAAATTTTTTTCGAGTTTCACATGCCCATCTTCAAACGACGATTCCCAAGCAACTAAAAGAGCCTAACGATCGCAATCACTTTCAGAATCTGCGAAATATATTCTAGTTTCATAATAACACCATCGGGAAGTTTGCACGTTGAACCATTTGGCCCGGGGGGCCTTTTTACGCACACCTTCGGCAGCCGCTCCTACGCTCCGAAAATTTTTTTCGAGTTTCACATGCCCATCTTCAAACGACGATTCCAAAGCAACTAAAAGAGCCTAAAGATCGCAATCACTTTCAAAATCTGCCAAATATATTCTAGTTTCATAATAAAACAATCGGGAAGTTTGCACGTTGAACCATTTGGCCCGGGGGGCCTTTTTACGCAGACCTTCGGCAGCCGTTCCTACGCTCCGAAAATTTTTTTCGAGTTTCACATGCCCATCTTCAAACGACGATTCCCAAGCAACTAAAAGAGCCTAACGATCGCAATCACTTTCAGAATCTGCGAAATATATTCTAGTTTCATAATAACACCATCGGGAAGTTTGCACGTTGAACCATTTGGCCCGGGGGCCTTTTTACGCAGACCTTCGGCAGCCGTTCCTACGCTCCGAAAATTTTTTTCGAGTTTCACATGCCCATCTTCAAACGACGATTCCAAAGCAACTAAAAGAGCCTAAAGATCGCAATCACTTTCAGAATCTGCCAAATATATTCTAGTTTCATAATAAAACAATCGGGAAGTTTGCACGTTGAACCATTTGGCCCGGGGGGCCTTTTTACGCAGACCTTCGGCAGCCGTTCCTACGCTCCGAAAATTTTTTTCGAGTTTCACATGCCCATCTTCAAACGACGATTCCCAAGCAACTAAAAGAGCCTAACGATCGCAATCACTTTCAGAATCTGCGAAATATATTCTAGTTTCATAATAACACCATCGGGAAGTTTGCACGTTGAACCATTTGGCCCGGGGGGCCTTTTTACGCAGACCTTCGGCAGCCGTTCCTACGCTCCGAAAATTTTTTTCGAGTTTCACATGCCCATCTTCAAACGGCGATTCCCAAGCAACTAAAAGAGCCTAACGATCGCAATCACTTTCAGAATCTGCGAAATATATTCTAGTTTCATAATAACACCATCGGGAAGTTTGCACGTTGAACCATTTGGCCCGGGGGGCCTTTTTACGCAGACCTTCGGCAGCCGTTCCTACGCTCCGAAAATTTTTTTCGAGTTTCACATGCCCATCTTCAAACGACGATTCCAAAGCAACTAAAAGAGCCTAAAGATCGCAATCACTTTCAGAATCTGCCAAATATATTCTAGTTTCATAATAAAACAATCGGGAAGTTTGCACGTTGAACCATTTGGCCCGGGGGGCCTTTTTACGCAGACCTTCGGCAGCCGTTCCTACGCTCCGAAAATTTTTTTCGAGTTTCACATGCCCATCTTCAAACGACGATTCCCAAGCAACTAAAAGAGCCTAACGATCGCAATCACTTTCAGAATCTGCGAAATATATTCTAGTTTCATAATAACACCATCGGGAAGTTTGCACGTTGAACCATTTGGCCCGGGGGGCCTTTTTACGCAGACCTTCGGCAGCCGTTCCTACGCTCCGAAAATTTTTTTCGAGTTTAACAAGCCCATCTTCAAACGACGATTCCCAAGCAACTAAAAGAGCCTAACGATCGCAATCACTTTCAGAATCTGCGAAATATATTCTAGTTTCATAATAACACCATCGGGAAGTTTGCACGTTGAACCATTTGGCCCGGGGGGCCTTTTTACGCAGACCTTCGGCAGCCGCTCCTACGCTCCGAAAATTTTTTTCGAGTTTCACATGCCCATCTTCAAACGACGATTCCAAAGCAACTAAAAGAGCCTAAAGATCGCAATCACTTTCAGAATCTGACAAATATATTCTAGTTTCATAATAAAACAATCGGGAAGTTTGCACGTTGAACCATTTGGCCCGGGGGGCCTTTTTACGCAGACCTTCGGCAGCCGTTCCTACGCTCCGAAAAATTTTTTCGAGTTTCACATGCCCATCTTCAAACGACGATTCCCAAGCAACTAAAAGAGCCTAACGATCGCAATCACTTTCAGAATCTGCGAAATATATTCTAGTTTCATAATAACACCATCGGGAAGTTTGCACGTTGAACCATTTGGCCCGGGGGGCCTTTTTACGCAGACCTTCGGCAGCCGTTCCTACGCTCCGAAAATTTTTTTCGAGTTTCACATGCCCATCTTCAAACGACGATTCCAAAGCAACTAAAAGAGCCTAAAGATCGCAATCACTTTCAGAATCTGCCAAATATATTCTAGTTTCATAATAAAACAATCGGGAAGTTTGCACGTTGAACCATTTGGCCCGGGGGGCCTTTTTACGCAGACCTTCGGCAGCCGTTCCTACGCTCCGAAAATTTTTTTCGAGTTTCACATGCCCATCTTCAAACGACGATTCCCAAGCAACTAAAAGAGCCTAACGATCGCAATCACTTTCAGAATCTGCGAAATATATTCTAGTTTCATAATAACACCATCGGGAAGTTTGCACGTTGAACCATTTGGCCCGGGGGGCCTTTTTACGCAGACCTTCGGCAGCCGTTCCTACGCTCTCATAATAACACCATCGGGAAGTTTGCACGTTGAACCATTTGGCCCGGGGGCCTTTTTACGCAGACCTTCGGCAGCCGTTCCTACGCTCCGAAAATTTTTTTCGAGTTTCACATGCCCATCTTCAAACGACGATTCCAAAGCAACTAAAAGAGCCTAAAGATCGCAATCACTTTCAGAATCTGCCAAATATATTCTAGTTTCATAATAAAACAATCGGGAAGTTTGCACGTTGAACCATTTGGCCCGGGGGGCCTTTTTACGCAGACCTTCGGCAGCCGTTCCTACGCTCCGAAATTTTTTTTCGAGTTTCACATGCCCATCTTCAAACGACGATTCCCAAGCAACTAAAAGAGCCTAACGATCGCAATCACTTTCAGAATCTGCGAAATATATTCTAGTTTCATAATAACACCATCGGGAAGTTTGCACGTTGAACCATTTGGCCCGGGGGGCCTTTTTACGCAGACCTTCGGCAGCCGTTCCTACGCTCCGAAAATTTTTTTCGAGTTTCACATGCCCATCTTCAAACGGCGATTCCCAAGCAACTAAAAGAGCCTAACGATCGCAATCACTTTCAGAATCTGCGAAATATATTCTAGTTTCATAATAACACCATCGGGAAGTTTGCACGTTGAACCATTTGGCCCGGGGGGCCTTTTTACGCAGACCTTCGGCAGCCGTTCCTACGCTCCGAAAATTTTTTTCGAGTTTCACATGCCCATCTTCAAACGACGATTCCAAAGCAACTAAAAGAGCCTAAAGATCGCAATCACTTTCAGAATCTGCCAAATATATTCTAGTTTCATAATAAAACAATCGGGAAGTTTGCACGTTGAACCATTTGGCCCGGGGGGCCTTTTTACGCAGACCTTCGGCAGCCGTTCCTACGCTCCGAAAATTTTTTTCGAGTTTAACATGCCCATCTTCAAACGACGATTCCCAAGCAACTAAAAGAGCCTAACGATCGCAATCACTTTCAGAATCTGCGAAATATATTCTAGTTTCATAATAAAACCATCGGGAAGTTTGCACGTTGAACCATTTGGCCCGGGGGCCTTTTTACGCAGACCTTCGGCAGCCGTTCCTACGCTCCGAAAATTTTTTTCGAGTTTCACATGCCCATCTTCAAACGACGATTCCAAAGCAACTAAAAGAGCCTAAAGATCGCAATCACTTTCAGAATCTGCCAAATATATTCTAGTTTCATAATAAAACAATCGGGAAGTTTGCACGTTGAACCATTTGGCCCGGGGGGCCTTTTTACGCAGACCTTCGGCAGCCGTTCCTACGCTCCGAAAATTTTTTTCGAGTTTCACATGCCCATCTTCAAACGACGATTCCCAAGCAACTAAAAGAGCCTAACGATCGCAATCACTTTCAGAATCTGCGAAATATATTCTAGTTTCATAATAACACCATCGGGAAGTTTGCACGTTGAACCATTTGGCCCGGGGGGCCTTTTTACGCAGACCTTCGGCAGCCGTTCCTACGCTCCGAAAATTTTTTTCGAGTTTCACATGCCCATCTTCAAACGACGATTCCCAAGCAACTAAAAGAGCCTAACGATCGCAATCACTTTCAGAATCTGCGAAATATATTCTAGTTTCATAATAACACCATCGGGAAGTTTGCACGTTGAACCATTTGGCCCGGGGGCCTTTTTACGCAGACCTTCGGCAGCCGTTCTTACGCTCCGAAAATTTTTTTCGAGTTTCACATGCCCATCTTCAAACGACGATTCCAAAGCAACTAAAAGAGCCTAAAGATCGCAATCACTTTCAGAATCTGCCAAATATATTCTAGTTTCATAATAAAACAATCGGGAAGTTTGCACGTTGAACCATTTGGCCCGGGGGGCCTTTTTACGCAGACCTTCGGCAGCCGTTCCTACGCTCCGAAAATTTTTTTCGAGTTTCACATGCCCATCTTCAAACGACGATTCCCAAGCAACTAAAAGAGCCTAACGATCGCAATCACTTTCAGAATCTGCGAAATATATTCTAGTTTCATAATAACACCATCGGGAAGTTTGCACGTTGAACCATTTGGCCCGGGGGCCTTTTTACGCAGACCTTCGGCAGCCGTTCCTACGCTCCGAAAATTTTTTTCGAGTTTCACATGCCCATCTTCAAACGACGATTCCAAAGCAACTAAAAGAGCCTAAAGATCGCAATCACTTTCAGAATCTGCCAAATATATTCTAGTTTCATAATAAAACAATCGGGAAGTTTGCACGTTGAACCATTTGGCCCGGGGGGCCTTTTTACGCAGACCTTCGGCAGCCGTTCCTACGCTCCGAAAATTTTTTTCGAGTTTCACATGCCCATCTTCAAACGACGATTCCCAAGCAACTAAAAGAGCCTAACGATCGCAATCACTTTCAGAATCTGCGAAATATATTCTAGTTTCATAATAACACCATCGGGAAGTTTGCACGTTGAACCATTTGGCCCGGGGGGCCTTTTTACGCAGACCTTCGGCAGCCGTTCCTACGCTCCGAAAATTTTTTTCGAGTTTCACATGCCCATCTTCAAACGACGATTCCCAAGCAACTAAAAGAGCCTAACGATCGCAATCACTTTCAGAATCTGCGAAATATATTCTAGTTTCATAATAACACCATCGGGAAGTTTGCACGTTGAACCATTTGGCCCGGGGGGCCTTTTTACGCAGACCTTCGGCAGCCGTTCCTACGCTCCGAAAATTTTTTTCGAGTTTCACATGCCCATCTTCAAACGACGATTCCAAAGCAACTAAAAGAGCCTAAAGATCGCAATCACTTTCAGAATCTGCCAAATATATTCTAGTTTCATAATAAAACAATCGGGAAGTTTGCACGTTGAACCATTTGGCCCGGGGGGCCTTTTTACGCAGACCTTCGGCAGCCGTTCCTACGCTCCGAAAATTTTTTTCGAGTTTCACATGCCCATCTTCAAACGACGATTCCCAAGCAACTAAAAGAGCCTAACGATCGCAATCACTTTCAGAATCTGCGAAATATATTCTAGTTTCATAATAACACCATCGGGAAGTTTGCACGTTGAACCATTTGGCCCGGGGGCCTTTTTACGCAGACCTTCGGCAGCCGTTCCTACGCTCCGAAAATTTTTTTCGAGTTTCACATGCCCATCTTCAAACGACGATTCCAAAGCAACTAAACAAGCCTAAAGATCGCAATCACTTTCAGAATCTGCCAAATATATTCTAGTTTCATAATAAAACAATCGGGAAGTTTGCACGTTGAACCATTTGGCCCGGGGGGCCTTTTTACGCAGACCTTCGGCAGCCGTTCCTACGCTCCGAAAATTTTTTTCGAGTTTCACATGCCCATCTTCAAACGACGATTCCCAAGCAACTAAAAGAGCCTAACGATCGCAATCACTTTCAGAATCTGCGAAATATATTCTAGTTTCATAATAACACCATCGGGAAGTTTGCACGTTGAACCATTTGGCCCGGGGGGCCTTTTTACGCAGACCTTCGGCAGCCGTTCCTACGCTCCGAAAATTTTTTTCGAGTTTCACATGCCCATCTTCAAACGGCGATTCTCAAGCAACTAAAAGAGCCTAACGATCGCAATCACTTTCAGAATCTGCGAAATATATTCTAGTTTCATAATAACACCATCGGGAAGTTTGCACGTTGAACCATTTGGCCCGGGGGGCCTTTTTACGCAGACCTTCGGCAGCCGTTCCTACGCTCCGAAAATTTTTTTCGAGTTTCACATGCCCATCTTCAAACGACGATTCCAAAGCAACTAAAAGAGCCTAAAGATCGCAATCACTTTCAGAATCTGCCAAATATATTCTAGTTTCATAATAAAACAATCGGGAAGTTTGCACGTTGAACCATTTGGCCCGGGGGGCCTTTTTACGCAGACCTTCGGCAGCCGTTCCTACGCTCCGAAAATTTTTTTCGAGTTTCACATGCCCATCTTCAAACGACGATTCCCAAGCAACTAAAAGAGCCTAACGATCGCAATCACTTTCAGAATCTGCCAAATATATTCTAGTTTCATAATAAAACAATCGGGAAGTTTGCACGTTGAACCATTTGGCCCGGGGGGCCTTTTTACGCAGACCTTCGGCAGCCGTTCCTACGCTCCGAAAATTTTTTTCGAGTTTCACATGCCCATCTTCAAACGACGATTCCCAAGCAACTAAAAGAGCCTAACGATCGCAATCACTTTCAGAATCTGCGAAATATATTCTAGTTTCATAATAACACCATCGGGAAGTTTGCACGTTGAACCATTTGGCCCGGGGGCCTTTTTACGCAGACCTTCGGCAGCCGTTCCTACGCTCCGAAAATTTTTTTCGAGTTTCACATGCCCATCTTCAAACGACGATTCCAAAGCAACTAAAAGAGCCTAAAGATCGCAATCACTTTCAGAATCTGCCAAATATATTCTAGTTTCATAATAAAACAATCGGGAAGTTTGCACGTTGAACCATTTGGCCCGGGGGGCCTTTTTACGCAGACCTTCGGCAGCCGTTCCTACGCTCCGAAAATTTTTTTCGAGTTTCACATGCCCATCTTCAAACGACGATTCCCAAGCAACTAAAAGAGCCTAACGATCGCAATCACTTTCAGAATCTGCGAAATATATTCTAGTTTCATAATAACACCATCGGGAAGTTTGCACGTTGAACCATTTGGCCCGGGGGCCTTTTTACGCAGACCTTCGGCAGCCGTTCCTACGCTCCGAAAATTTTTTTCGAGTTTCACATGCCCATCTTCAAACGACGATTCCAAAGCAACTAAAAGAGCCTAAAGATCGCAATCACTTTCAGAATCTGCCAAATATATTCTAGTTTCATAATAAAACAATCGGGAAGTTTGCACGTTGAACCATTTGGCCCGGGGGGCCTTTTTACGCAGACCTTCGGCAGCCGTTCCTACGCTCCGAAAATTTTTTTCGAGTTTCACATGCCCATCTTCAAACGACGATTCCCAAGCAACTAAAAGAGCCTAACGATCGCAATCACTTTCAGAATCTGCGAAATATATTCTAGTTTCATAATAACACCATCGGGAAGTTTGCACGTTGAACCATTTGGCCCGGGGGG
The DNA here is from genome assembly GCA_963930645.1 of Salticus scenicus. Taxonomy (NCBI): domain Eukaryota; kingdom Metazoa; phylum Arthropoda; class Arachnida; order Araneae; family Salticidae; genus Salticus; species Salticus scenicus. Next base: position 97,055 of record CAWVNO010000773.1, read on the forward strand.
CCTTTTTACGCAGACCTTCGGCAGCCGTTCCTACGCTCCGAAAATTTTTTTCGAGTTTCACATGCCCATCTTCAAACGACGATTCCCAAGCAACTAAAAGAGCCTAACGATCGCAATCACTTTCAGAATCTGCGAAATATATTCTAGTTTCATAATAACACCATCGGGAAGTTTGCACGTTGAACCATTTGGCCCGGGGGGCCTTTTTACGCAGACCTTCGGCAGCCGTTCCTACGCTCCGAAAATTTTTTTCGAGTTTCACATGCCCATCTTCAAACGACGATTCCAAAGCAACTAAAAGAGCCTAAAGATCGCAATCACTTTCAGAATCTGCCAAATATATTCTAGTTTCATAATAAAACAATCGGGAAGTTTGCACGTTGAACCATTTGGCCCGGGGGGCCTTTTTACGCAGACCTTCGGCAGCCGTTCCTACGCTCCGAAAATTTTTTTCGAGTTTCACATGCCCATCTTCAAACGACGATTCCCAAGCAACTAAAAGAGCCTAACGATCGCAATCACTTTCAGAATCTGCGAAATATATTCTAGTTTCATAATAACACCATCGGGAAGTTTGCACGTTGAACCATTTGGCCCGGGGGCCTTTTTACGCAGACCTTCGGCAGCCGTTCCTACGCTCCGAAAATTTTTTTCGAGTTTCACATGCCCATCTTCAAACGACGATTCCAAAGCAACTAAACAAGCCTAAAGATCGCAATCACTTTCAGAATCTGCCAAATATATTCTAGTTTCATAATAAAACAATCGGGAAGTTTGCACGTTGAACCATTTGGCCCGGGGGGCCTTTTTACGCAGACCTTCGGCAGCCGTTCCTACGCTCCGAAAATTTTTTTCGAGTTTCACATGCCCATCTTCAAACGACGATTCCCAAGCAACTAAAAGAGCCTAACGATCGCAATCACTTTCAGAATCTGCGAAATATATTCTAGTTTCATAATAACACCATCGGGAAGTTTGCACGTTGAACCATTTGGCCCGGGGGGCCTTTTTACGCAGACCTTCGGCAGCCGTTCCTACGCTCCGAAAATTTTTTTCGAGTTTCACATGCCCATCTTCAAACGGCGATTCTCAAGCAACTAAAAGAGCCTAACGATCGCAATCACTTTCAGAATCTGCGAAATATATTCTAGTTTCATAATAACACCATCGGGAAGTTTGCACGTTGAACCATTTGGCCCGGGGGGCCTTTTTACGCAGACCTTCGGCAGCCGTTCCTACGCTCCGAAAATTTTTTTCGAGTTTCACATGCCCATCTTCAAACGACGATTCCAAAGCAACTAAAAGAGCCTAAAGATCGCAATCACTTTCAGAATCTGCCAAATATATTCTAGTTTCAAAATAAAACAATCGGGAAGTTTGCACGTTGAACCATTTGGCCCGGGGGGCCTTTTTACGCAGACCTTCGGCAGCCGTTCCTACGCTCCGAAAATTTTTTTCGAGTTTCACATGCCCATCTTCAAACGACGATTCCCAAGCAACTAAAAGAGCCTAACGATCGCAATCACTTTCAGAATCTGCCAAATATATTCTAGTTTCATAATAAAACAATCGGGAAGTTTGCACGTTGAACCATTTGGCCCGGGGGGCCTTTTTACGCAGACCTTCGGCAGCCGTTCCTACGCTCCGAAAATTTTTTTCGAGTTTCACATGCCCATCTTCAAACGACGATTCCCAAGCAACTAAAAGAGCCTAACGATCGCAATCACTTTCAGAATCTGCGAAATATATTCTAGTTTCATAATAACACCATCGGGAAGTTTGCACGTTGAACCATTTGGCCCGGGGGGCCTTTTACGCAGACCTTCGGCAGCCGTTCCTACGCTCCGAAAATTTTTTTCGAGTTTCACATGCCCATCTTCAAACGACGATTCCCAAGCAACTAAAAGAGCCTAAAGATCGCAATCACTTTCAGAATCTGCGAAATATATTCTAGTTTCATAATAACACCATCGGGAAGTTTGCACGTTGAACCATTTGGCCCGGGGGGCCTTTTTACGCAGACCTTCGGCAGCCGTTCCTACGCTCCGAAAATTTTTTTCGAGTTTCACATGCCCATCTTCAAACGACGATTCCCAAGCAACTAAAAGAGCCTAACGATCGCAATCACTTTCAGAATCTGCGAAATATATTCTAGTTTCATAATAACACCATCGGGAAGTTTGCACGTTGAACCATTTGGCCCGGGGGGCCTTTTTACGCAGACCTTCGGCAGCCGTTCCTACGCTCCGAAATTTTTTTTCGAGTTTCACATGCCCATCTTCAAACGGCGATTCTCAAGCAACTAAAAGAGCCTAACGATCGCAATCACTTTCAGAATCTGCGAAATATATTCTAGTTTCATAATAACACCATCGGGAAGTTTGCACGTTGAACCATTTGGCCCGGGGGGCCTTTTTACGCAGACCTTCGGCAGCCGTTCCTACGCTCCGAAAATTTTTTTCGAGTTTCACATGCCCATCTTCAAACGACGATTCCAAAGCAACTAAAAGAGCCTAAAGATCGCAATCACTTTCAGAATCTGCCAAATATATTCTAGTTTCATAATAAAACAATCGGGAAGTTTGCACGTTGAACCATTTGGCCCGGGGGGCCTTTTTACGCAGACCTTCGGCAGCCGTTCCTACGCTCCGAAAATTTTTTTCGAGTTTCACATGCCCATCTTCAAACGACGATTCCCAAGCAACTAAGAGAGCCTAACGATCGCAATCACTTTCAGAATCTGCCAAATATATTCTAGTTTCATAATAAAACAATCGGGAAGTTTGCACGTTGAACCATTTGGCCCGGGGGGCCTTTTTACGCAGACCTTCGGCAGCCATTCCTACGCTCCGAAAATTTTTTTCGAGTTTCACATGCCCATCTTCAAACGACGATTCCCAAGCAACTAAAAGAGCCTAACGATCGCAATCACTTTCAGAATCTGCGAAATATATTCTAGTTTCATAATAACACCATCGGGAAGTTTGCACGTTGAACCATTTGGCCCGGGGGGCCTTTTACGCAGACCTTCGGCAGCCGTTCCTACGCTCCGAAAATTTTTTTCGAGTTTCACATGCCCATATTCAAACGACGATTCCAAAGCAACTAAAAGAGCCTAAAGATCGCAATCACTTTCAGAATCTGCCAAATATATTCTAGTTTCATAATAAAACAATCGGGAAGTTTGCACGTTGAACCATTTGGCCCGGGGGGCCTTTTTACGCAGACCTTCGGCAGCCGTTCCTACGCTCCGAAAATTTTTTTCGAGTTTCACATGCCCATCTTCAAACGACGATTCCCAAGCAACTAAAAGAGCCTAACGATCGCAATCACTTTCAGAATCTGCGAAATATATTCTAGTTTCATAATAACACCATCGGGAAGTTTGCACGTTGAACCATTTGGCCCGGGGGGCCTTTTTACGCAGACCTTCGGCAGCCGTTCCTACGCTCCGAAAATTTTTTTCGAGTTTCACATGCCCATCTTCAAACGACGATTCCCAAGCAACTAAAAGAGCCTAACGATCGCAATCACTTTCAGAATCTGCGAAATATATTCTAGTTTCATAATAACACCATCGGGAAGTTTGCACGTTGAACCATTTGGCCCGGGGGCCTTTTTACGCAGACCTTCGGCAGCCGTTCCTACGCTCCGAAAATTTTTTTCGAGTTTCACATGCCCATCTTCAAACGACGATTCCAAAGCAACTAAAAGAGCCTAAAGATCGCAATCACTTTCAGAATCTGCCAAATATATTCTAGTTTCATAATAAAACAATCGGGAAGTTTGCACGTTGAACCATTTGGCCCGGGGGGCCTTTTTACGCAGACCTTCGGCAGCCGTTCCTACGCTCCGAAAATTTTTTTCGAGTTTCACATGCCCATCTTCAAACGACGATTCCCAAGCAACTAAAAGAGCCTAACGATCGCAATCACTTTCAGAATCTGCGAAATATATTCTAGTTTCATAATAACACCATCGGGAAGTTTGCACGTTGAACCATTTGGCCCGGGGGCCTTTTTACGCAGACCTTCGGCAGCCGTTCCTACGCTCCGAAAATTTTTTTCGAGTTTCACATGCCCATCTTCAAACGACGATTCCAAAGCAACTAAAAGAGCCTAAAGATCGCAATCACTTTCAGAATCTGCCAAATATATTCTAGTTTCATAATAAAACAATCGGGAAGTTTGCACGTTGAACCATTTGGCCCGGGGGGCCTTTTTACGCAGACCTTCGGCAGCCGTTCCTACGCTCCGAAAATTTTTTTCGAGTTTCACATGCCCATCTTCAAACGACGATTCCCAAGCAACTAAAAGAGCCTAACGATCGCAATCACTTTCAGAATCTGCGAAATATATTCTAGTTTCATAATAACACCATCGGGAAGTTTGCACGTTGAACCATTTGGCCCGGGGGGCCTTTTTACGCAGACCTTCGGCAGCCGTTCCTACGCTCCGAAAATTTTTTTCGAGTTTCACATGCCCATCTTCAAACGACGATTCCCAAGCAACTAAAAGAGCCTAACGATCGCAATCACTTTCAGAATCTGCGAAATATATTCTAGTTTCATAATAACACCATCGGGAAGTTTGCACGTTGAACCATTTGGCCCGGGGGGCCTTTTTACGCAGACCTTCGGCAGCCGTTCCTACGCTCCGAAAATTTTTTTCGAGTTTCACATGCCCATCTTCAAACGACGATTCCCAAGCAACTAAAAGAGCCTAACGATCGCAATCACTTTCAGAATCTGCGAAATATATTCTAGTTTCATAATAACACCATCGGGAAGTTTGCACGTTGAACCATTTGGCCCGGGGGGCCTTTTTACGCAGACCTTCGGCAGCCGTTCCTACGCTCCGAAAATTTTTTTCGAGTTTCACATGCCCATCTTCAAACGACGATTCCAAAGCAACTAAAAGAGCCTAAAGATCGCAATCACTTTCAGAATCTGCCAAATATATTCTAGTTTCATAATAAAACAATCGGGAAGTTTGCACGTTGAACCATTTGGCCCGGGGGGCCTTTTTACGCAGACCTTCGGCAGCCGTTCCTACGCTCCGAAAATTTTTTTCGAGTTTCACATGCCCATCTTCAAACGACGATTCCCAAGCAACTAAAAGAGCCTAACGATCGCAATCACTTTCAGAATCTGCGAAATATATTCTAGTTTCATAATAACACCATCGGGAAGTTTGCACGTTGAACCATTTGGCCCGGGGGCCTTTTTACGCAGACCTTCGGCAGCCGTTTCTACGCTCCGAAAATTTTTTTCGAGTTTCACATGCCCATCTTCAAACGACTATTCCAAAGCAACTAAAAGAGCCTAAAGATCGCAATTACTTTCAGAATCTGCCAAATATATTCTAGTTTCATAATAAAACAATCGGGAAGTTTGCACGTTGAACCATTTGGCCCGGGGGGCCTTTTTACGCAGACCTTCGGCAGCCGTTCCTACGCTCCGAAAATTTTTTTCGAGTTTCACATGCCCATCTTCAAACGACGATTCCCAAGCAACTAAAAGAGCCTAACGATCGCAATCACTTTCAGAATCTGCGAAATATATTCTAGTTTCATAATAACACCATCGGGAAGTTTGCACGTTGAACCATTTGGCCCGGGGGGCCTTTTTACGCAGACCTTCGGCAGCCGTTCCTACGCTCCGAAAATTTTTTTCGAGTTTCACATGCCCATCTTCAAACGACGATTCCCAAGCAACTAAAAGAGCCTAACGATCGCAATCACTTTCAGAATCTGCGAAATATATTCTAGTTTCATAATAACACCATCGGGAAGTTTGCACGTTGAACCATTTGGCCCGGGGGGCCTTTTTACGCACACCTTCGGCAGCCGCTCCTACGCTCCGAAAATTTTTTTCGAGTTTCACATGCCCATCTTCAAACGACGATTCCAAAGCAACTAAAAGAGCCTAAAGATCGCAATCACTTTCAAAATCTGCCAAATATATTCTAGTTTCATAATAAAACAATCGGGAAGTTTGCACGTTGAACCATTTGGCCCGGGGGGCCTTTTTACGCAGACCTTCGGCAGCCGTTCCTACGCTCCGAAAATTTTTTTCGAGTTTCACATGCCCATCTTCAAACGACGATTCCCAAGCAACTAAAAGAGCCTAACGATCGCAATCACTTTCAGAATCTGCGAAATATATTCTAGTTTCATAATAACACCATCGGGAAGTTTGCACGTTGAACCATTTGGCCCGGGGGCCTTTTTACGCAGACCTTCGGCAGCCGTTTCTACGCTCCGAAAATTTTTTTCGAGTTTCACATGCCCATCTTCAAACGACTATTCCAAAGCAACTAAAAGAGCCTAAAGATCGCAATTACTTTCAGAATCTGCCAAATATATTCTAGTTTCATAATAAAACAATCGGGAAGTTTGCACGTTGAACCATTTGGCCCGGGGGGCCTTTTTACGCAGACCTTCGGCAGCCGTTCCTACGCTCCGAAAATTTTTTTCGAGTTTCACATGCCCATCTTCAAACGACGATTCCCAAGCAACTAAAAGAGCCTAACGATCGCAATCACTTTCAGAATCTGCGAAATATATTCTAGTTTCATAATAACACCATCGGGAAGTTTGCACGTTGAACCATTTGGCCCGGGGGGCCTTTTTACGCAGACCTTCGGCAGCCGTTCCTACGCTCCGAAAATTTTTTTCGAGTTTCACATGCCCATCTTCAAACGACGATTCCCAAGCAACTAAAAGAGCCTAACGATCGCAATCACTTTCAGAATCTGCGAAATATATTCTAGTTTCATAATAACACCATCGGGAAGTTTGCACGTTGAACCATTTGGCCCGGGGGGCCTTTTTACGCACACCTTCGGCAGCCGCTCCTACGCTCCGAAAATTTTTTTCGAGTTTCACATGCCCATCTTCAAACGACGATTCCAAAGCAACTAAAAGAGCCTAAAGATCGCAATCACTTTCAAAATCTGCCAAATATATTCTAGTTTCATAATAAAACAATCGGGAAGTTTGCACGTTGAACCATTTGGCCCGGGGGGCCTTTTTACGCAGACCTTCGGCAGCCGTTCCTACGCTCCGAAAATTTTTTTCGAGTTTCACATGCCCATCTTCAAACGACGATTCCCAAGCAACTAAAAGAGCCTAACGATCGCAATCACTTTCAGAATCTGCGAAATATATTCTAGTTTCATAATAACACCATCGGGAAGTTTGCACGTTGAACCATTTGGCCCGGGGGCCTTTTTACGCAGACCTTCGGCAGCCGTTCCTACGCTCCGAAAATTTTTTTCGAGTTTCACATGCCCATCTTCAAACGACGATTCCAAAGCAACTAAAAGAGCCTAAAGATCGCAATCACTTTCAGAATCTGCCAAATATATTCTAGTTTCATAATAAAACAATCGGGAAGTTTGCACGTTGAACCATTTGGCCCGGGGGGCCTTTTTACGCAGACCTTCGGCAGCCGTTCCTACGCTCCGAAAATTTTTTTCGAGTTTCACATGCCCATCTTCAAACGACGATTCCCAAGCAACTAAAAGAGCCTAACGATCGCAATCACTTTCAGAATCTGCGAAATATATTCTAGTTTCATAATAACACCATCGGGAAGTTTGCACGTTGAACCATTTGGCCCGGGGGGCCTTTTTACGCAGACCTTCGGCAGCCGTTCCTACGCTCCGAAAATTTTTTTCGAGTTTCACATGCCCATCTTCAAACGGCGATTCCCAAGCAACTAAAAGAGCCTAACGATCGCAATCACTTTCAGAATCTGCGAAATATATTCTAGTTTCATAATAACACCATCGGGAAGTTTGCACGTTGAACCATTTGGCCCAGGGGGCCTTTTTACGCAGACCTTCGGCAGCCGTTCCTACGCTCCGAAAATTTTTTTCGAGTTTCACATGCCCATCTTCAAACGACGATTCCAAAGCAACTAAAAGAGCCTAAAGATCGCAATCACTTTCAGAATCTGCCAAATATATTCTAGTTTCATAATAAAACAATCGGGAAGTTTGCACGTTGAACCATTTGGCCCGGGGGGCCTTTTTACGCAGACCTTCGGCAGCCGTTCCTACGCTCCGAAAATTTTTTTCGAGTTTCACATGCCCATCTTCAAACGACGATTCCCAAGCAACTAAAAGAGCCTAACGATCGCAATCACTTTCAGAATCTGCGAAATATATTCTAGTTTCATAATAACACCATCGGGAAGTTTGCACGTTGAACCATTTGGCCCGGGGGGCCTTTTTACGCAGACCTTCGGCAGCCGTTCCTACGCTCCGAAAATTTTTTTCGAGTTTAACAAGCCCATCTTCAAACGACGATTCCCAAGCAACTAAAAGAGCCTAACGATCGCAATCACTTTCAGAATCTGCGAAATATATTCTAGTTTCATAATAACACCATCGGGAAGTTTGCACGTTGAACCATTTGGCCCGGGGGGCCTTTTTACGCAGACCTTCGGCAGCCGCTCCTACGCTCCGAAAATTTTTTTCGAGTTTCACATGCCCATCTTCAAACGACGATTCCAAAGCAACTAAAAGAGCCTAAAGATCGCAATCACTTTCAGAATCTGACAAATATATTCTAGTTTCATAATAAAACAATCGGGAAGTTTGCACGTTGAACCATTTGGCCCGGGGGGCCTTTTTACGCAGACCTTCGGCAGCCGTTCCTACGCTCCGAAAAATTTTTTCGAGTTTCACATGCCCATCTTCAAACGACGATTCCCAAGCAACTAAAAGAGCCTAACGATCGCAATCACTTTCAGAATCTGCCAAATATATTCTAGTTTCATAATAAAACAATCGGGAAGTTTGCACGTTGAACCATTTGGCCCGGGGGGCCTTTTTACGCAGACCTTCGGCAGCCGTTCCTACGCTCCGAAAATTTTTTTCGAGTTTCACATGCCCATCTTCAAACGACGATTCCCAAGCAACTAAAAGAGCCTAACGATCGCAATCACTTTCAGAATCTGCGAAATATATTCTAGTTTCATAATAACACCATCGGGAAGTTTGCACGTTGAACCATTTGGCCCGGGGGCCTTTTTACGCAGACCTTCGGCAGCCGTTCCTACGCTCCGAAAATTTTTTTCGAGTTTCACATGCCCATCTTCAAACGACGATTCCAAAGCAACTAAAAGAGCCTAAAGATCGCAATCACTTTCAGAATCTGCCAAATATATTCTAGTTTCATAATAAAACAATCGGGAAGTTTGCACGTTGAACCATTTGGCCCGGGGGGCCTTTTTACGCAGACCTTCGGCAGCCGTTCCTACGCTCCGAAAATTTTTTTCGAGTTTCACATGCCCATCTTCAAACGACGATTCCCAAGCAACTAAAAGAGCCTAACGATCGCAATCACTTTCAGAATCTGCGAAATATATTCTAGTTTCATAATAACACCATCGGGAAGTTTGCACGTTGAACCATTTGGCCCGGGGGCCTTTTTACGCAGACCTTCGGCAGCCGTTCCTACGCTCCGAAAATTTTTTTCGAGTTTCACATGCCCATCTTCAAACGACGATTCCAAAGCAACTAAAAGAGCCTAAAGATCGCAATCACTTTCAGAATCTGCCAAATATATTCTAGTTTCATAATAAAACAATCGGGAAGTTTGCACGTTGAACCATTTGGCCCGGGGGGCCTTTTTACGCAGACCTTCGGCAGCCGTTCCTACGCTCCGAAAATTTTTTTCGAGTTTCACATGCCCATCTTCAAACGACGATTCCCAAGCAACTAAAAGAGCCTAACGATCGCAATCACTTTCAGAATCTGCGAAATATATTCTAGTTTCATAATAACACCATCGGGAAGTTTGCACGTTGAACCATTTGGCCCGGGGGGCCTTTTTACGCAGACCTTCGGCAGCCGTTCCTACGCTCCGAAAATTTTTTTCGAGTTTCACATGCCCATCTTCAAACGACGATTCCCAAGCAACTAAAAGAGCCTAACGATCGCAATCACTTTCAGAATCTGCGAAATATATTCTAGTTTCATAATAACACCATCGGGAAGTTTGCACGTTGAACCATTTGGCCCGGGGGGCCTTTTTACGCAGACCTTCGGCAGCCGTTCCTACGCTCCGAAAATTTTTTTCGAGTTTCACATGCCCATCTTCAAACGACGATTCCAAAGCAACTAAAAGAGCCTAAAGATCGCAATCACTTTCAGAATCTGCCAAATATATTCTAGTTTCATAATAAAACAATCGGGAAGTTTGCACGTTGAACCATTTGGCCCGGGGGGCCTTTTTACGCAGACCTTCGGCAGCCGTTCCTACGCTCCGAAAATTTTTTTCGAGTTTCACATGCCCATCTTCAAACGACGATTCCCAAGCAACTAAAAGAGCCTAACGATCGCAATCACTTTCAGAATCTGCGAAATATATTCTAGTTTCATAATAACACCATCGGGAAGTTTGCACGTTGAACCATTTGGCCCGGGGGCCTTTTTACGCAGACCTTCGGCAGCCGTTCCTACGCTCCGAAAATTTTTTTCGAGTTTCACATGCCCATCTTCAAACGACGATTCCAAAGCAACTAAACAAGCCTAAAGATCGCAATCACTTTCAGAATCTGCCAAATATATTCTAGTTTCATAATAAAACAATCGGGAAGTTTGCACGTTGAACCATTTGGCCCGGGGGGCCTTTTTACGCAGACCTTCGGCAGCCGTTCCTACGCTCCGAAAATTTTTTTCGAGTTTCACATGCCCATCTTCAAACGACGATTCCCAAGCAACTAAAAGAGCCTAACGATCGCAATCACTTTCAGAATCTGCGAAATATATTCTAGTTTCATAATAACACCATCGGGAAGTTTGCACGTTGAACCATTTGGCCCGGGGGGCCTTTTTACGCAGACCTTCGGCAGCCGTTCCTACGCTCCGAAAATTTTTTTCGAGTTTCACATGCCCATCTTCAAACGGCGATTCTCAAGCAACTAAAAGAGCCTAACGATCGCAATCACTTTCAGAATCTGCGAAATATATTCTAGTTTCATAATAACACCATCGGGAAGTTTGCACGTTGAACCATTTGGCCCGGGGGGCCTTTTTACGCAGACCTTCGGCAGCCGTTCCTACGCTCCGAAAATTTTTTTCGAGTTTCACATGCCCATCTTCAAACGACGATTCCAAAGCAACTAAAAGAGCCTAAAGATCGCAATCACTTTCAGAATCTGCCAAATATATTCTAGTTTCAAAATAAAACAATCGGGAAGTTTGCACGTTGAACCATTTGGCCCGGGGGGCCTTTTTACGCAGACCTTCGGCAGCCGTTCCTACGCTCCGAAAATTTTTTTCGAGTTTCACATGCCCATCTTCAAACGACGATTCCCAAGCAACTAAAAGAGCCTAACGATCGCAATCACTTTCAGAATCTGCCAAATATATTCTAGTTTCATAATAAAACAATCGGGAAGTTTGCACGTTGAACCATTTGGCCCGGGGGGCCTTTTTACGCAGACCTTCGGCAGCCGTTCCTACGCTCCGAAAATTTTTTTCGAGTTTCACATGCCCATCTTCAAACGACGATTCCCAAGCAACTAAAAGAGCCTAACGATCGCAATCACTTTCAGAATCTGCGAAATATATTCTAGTTTCATAATAACACCATCGGGAAGTTTGCACGTTGAACCATTTGGCCCGGGGGGCCTTTTACGCAGACCTTCGGCAGCCGTTCCTACGCTCCGAAAATTTTTTTCGAGTTTCACATGCCCATCTTCAAACGACGATTCCCAAGCAACTAAAAGAGCCTAAAGATCGCAATCACTTTCAGAATCTGCGAAATATATTCTAGTTTCATAATAACACCATCGGGAAGTTTGCACGTTGAACCATTTGGCCCGGGGGGCCTTTTTACGCAGACCTTCGGCAGCCGTTCCTACGCTCCGAAAATTTTTTTCGAGTTTCACATGCCCATCTTCAAACGACGATTCCCAAGCAACTAAAAGAGCCTAACGATCGCAATCACTTTCAGAATCTGCGAAATATATTCTAGTTTCATAATAACACCATCGGGAAGTTTGCACGTTGAACCATTTGGCCCGGGGGGCCTTTTTACGCAGACCTTCGGCAGCCGTTCCTACGCTCCGAAATTTTTTTTCGAGTTTCACATGCCCATCTTCAAACGGCGATTCTCAAGCAACTAAAAGAGCCTAACGATCGCAATCACTTTCAGAATCTGCGAAATATATTCTAGTTTCATAATAACACCATCGGGAAGTTTGCACGTTGAACCATTTGGCCCGGGGGGCCTTTTTACGCAGACCTTCGGCAGCCGTTCCTACGCTCCGAAAATTTTTTTCGAGTTTCACATGCCCATCTTCAAACGACGATTCCAAAGCAACTAAAAGAGCCTAAAGATCGCAATCACTTTCAGAATCTGCCAAATATATTCTAGTTTCATAATAAAACAATCGGGAAGTTTGCACGTTGAACCATTTGGCCCGGGGGGCCTTTTTACGCAGACCTTCGGCAGCCGTTCCTACGCTCCGAAAATTTTTTTCGAGTTTCACATGCCCATCTTCAAACGACGATTCCCAAGCAACTAAGAGAGCCTAACGATCGCAATCACTTTCAGAATCTGCCAAATATATTCTAGTTTCATAATAAAACAATCGGGAAGTTTGCACGTTGAACCATTTGGCCCGGGGGGCCTTTTTACGCAGACCTTCGGCAGCCATTCCTACGCTCCGAAAATTTTTTTCGAGTTTCACATGCCCATCTTCAAACGACGATTCCCAAGCAACTAAAAGAGCCTAACGATCGCAATCACTTTCAGAATCTGCGAAATATATTCTAGTTTCATAATAACACCATCGGGAAGTTTGCACGTTGAACCATTTGGCCCGGGGGGCCTTTTACGCAGACCTTCGGCAGCCGTTCCTACGCTCCGAAAATTTTTTTCGAGTTTCACATGCCCATATTCAAACGACGATTCCAAAGCAACTAAAAGAGCCTAAAGATCGCAATCACTTTCAGAATCTGCCAAATATATTCTAGTTTCATAATAAAACAATCGGGAAGTTTGCACGTTGAACCATTTGGCCCGGGGGGCCTTTTTACGCAGACCTTCGGCAGCCGTTCCTACGCTCCGAAAATTTTTTTCGAGTTTCACATGCCCATCTTCAAACGACGATTCCCAAGCAACTAAAAGAGCCTAACGATCGCAATCACTTTCAGAATCTGCGAAATATATTCTAGTTTCATAATAACACCATCGGGAAGTTTGCACGTTGAACCATTTGGCCCGGGGGGCCTTTTTACGCAGACCTTCGGCAGCCGTTCCTACGCTCCGAAAATTTTTTTCGAGTTTCACATGCCCATCTTCAAACGACGATTCCCAAGCAACTAAAAGAGCCTAACGATCGCAATCACTTTCAGAATCTGCGAAATATATTCTAGTTTCATAATAACACCATCGGGAAGTTTGCACGTTGAACCATTTGGCCCGGGGGCCTTTTTACGCAGACCTTCGGCAGCCGTTCCTACGCTCCGAAAATTTTTTTCGAGTTTCACATGCCCATCTTCAAACGACGATTCCAAAGCAACTAAAAGAGCCTAAAGATCGCAATCACTTTCAGAATCTGCCAAATATATTCTAGTTTCATAATAAAACAATCGGGAAGTTTGCACGTTGAACCATTTGGCCCGGGGGGCCTTTTTACGCAGACCTTCGGCAGCCGTTCCTACGCTCCGAAAATTTTTTTCGAGTTTCACATGCCCATCTTCAAACGACGATTCCCAAGCAACTAAAAGAGCCTAACGATCGCAATCACTTTCAGAATCTGCGAAATATATTCTAGTTTCATAATAACACCATCGGGAAGTTTGCACGTTGAACCATTTGGCCCGGGGGCCTTTTTACGCAGACCTTCGGCAGCCGTTCCTACGCTCCGAAAATTTTTTTCGAGTTTCACATGCCCATCTTCAAACGACGATTCCAAAGCAACTAAAAGAGCCTAAAGATCGCAATCACTTTCAGAATCTGCCAAATATATTCTAGTTTCATAATAAAACAATCGGGAAGTTTGCACGTTGAACCATTTGGCCCGGGGGGCCTTTTTACGCAGACCTTCGGCAGCCGTTCCTACGCTCCGAAAATTTTTTTCGAGTTTCACATGCCCATCTTCAAACGACGATTCCCAAGCAACTAAAAGAGCCTAACGATCGCAATCACTTTCAGAATCTGCGAAATATATTCTAGTTTCATAATAACACCATCGGGAAGTTTGCACGTTGAACCATTTGGCCCGGGGGGCCTTTTTACGCAGACCTTCGGCAGCCGTTCCTACGCTCCGAAAATTTTTTTCGAGTTTCACATGCCCATCTTCAAACGACGATTCCCAAGCAACTAAAAGAGCCTAACGATCGCAATCACTTTCAGAATCTGCGAAATATATTCTAGTTTCATAATAACACCATCGGGAAGTTTGCACGTTGAACCATTTGGCCCGGGGGGCCTTTTTACGCAGACCTTCGGCAGCCGTTCCTACGCTCCGAAAATTTTTTTCGAGTTTCACATGCCCATCTTCAAACGACGATTCCCAAGCAACTAAAAGAGCCTAACGATCGCAATCACTTTCAGAATCTGCGAAATATATTCTAGTTTCATAATAACACCATCGGGAAGTTTGCACGTTGAACCATTTGGCCCGGGGGGCCTTTTTACGCAGACCTTCGGCAGCCGTTCCTACGCTCCGAAAATTTTTTTCGAGTTTCACATGCCCATCTTCAAACGACGATTCCAAAGCAACTAAAAGAGCCTAAAGATCGCAATCACTTTCAGAATCTGCCAAATATATTCTAGTTTCATAATAAAACAATCGGGAAGTTTGCACGTTGAACCATTTGGCCCGGGGGGCCTTTTTACGCAGACCTTCGGCAGCCGTTCCTACGCTCCGAAAATTTTTTTCGAGTTTCACATGCCCATCTTCAAACGACGATTCCCAAGCAACTAAAAGAGCCTAACGATCGCAATCACTTTCAGAATCTGCGAAATATATTCTAGTTTCATAATAACACCATCGGGAAGTTTGCACGTTGAACCATTTGGCCCGGGGGCCTTTTTACGCAGACCTTCGGCAGCCGTTTCTACGCTCCGAAAATTTTTTTCGAGTTTCACATGCCCATCTTCAAACGACTATTCCAAAGCAACTAAAAGAGCCTAAAGATCGCAATTACTTTCAGAATCTGCCAAATATATTCTAGTTTCATAATAAAACAATCGGGAAGTTTGCACGTTGAACCATTTGGCCCGGGGGGCCTTTTTACGCAGACCTTCGGCAGCCGTTCCTACGCTCCGAAAATTTTTTTCGAGTTTCACATGCCCATCTTCAAACGACGATTCCCAAGCAACTAAAAGAGCCTAACGATCGCAATCACTTTCAGAATCTGCGAAATATATTCTAGTTTCATAATAACACCATCGGGAAGTTTGCACGTTGAACCATTTGGCCCGGGGGGCCTTTTTACGCAGACCTTCGGCAGCCGTTCCTACGCTCCGAAAATTTTTTTCGAGTTTCACATGCCCATCTTCAAACGACGATTCCCAAGCAACTAAAAGAGCCTAACGATCGCAATCACTTTCAGAATCTGCGAAATATATTCTAGTTTCATAATAACACCATCGGGAAGTTTGCACGTTGAACCATTTGGCCCGGGGGGCCTTTTTACGCACACCTTCGGCAGCCGCTCCTACGCTCCGAAAATTTTTTTCGAGTTTCACATGCCCATCTTCAAACGACGATTCCAAAGCAACTAAAAGAGCCTAAAGATCGCAATCACTTTCAAAATCTGCCAAATATATTCTAGTTTCATAATAAAACAATCGGGAAGTTTGCACGTTGAACCATTTGGCCCGGGGGGCCTTTTTACGCAGACCTTCGGCAGCCGTTCCTACGCTCCGAAAATTTTTTTCGAGTTTCACATGCCCATCTTCAAACGACGATTCCCAAGCAACTAAAAGAGCCTAACGATCGCAATCACTTTCAGAATCTGCGAAATATATTCTAGTTTCATAATAACACCATCGGGAAGTTTGCACGTTGAACCATTTGGCCCGGGGGCCTTTTTACGCAGACCTTCGGCAGCCGTTCCTACGCTCCGAAAATTTTTTTCGAGTTTCACATGCCCATCTTCAAACGACGATTCCAAAGCAACTAAAAGAGCCTAAAGATCGCAATCACTTTCAGAATCTGCCAAATATATTCTAGTTTCATAATAAAACAATCGGGAAGTTTGCACGTTGAACCATTTGGCCCGGGGGGCCTTTTTACGCAGACCTTCGGCAGCCGTTCCTACGCTCCGAAAATTTTTTTCGAGTTTCACATGCCCATCTTCAAACGACGATTCCCAAGCAACTAAAAGAGCCTAACGATCGCAATCACTTTCAGAATCTGCGAAATATATTCTAGTTTCATAATAACACCATCGGGAAGTTTGCACGTTGAACCATTTGGCCCGGGGGGCCTTTTTACGCAGACCTTCGGCAGCCGTTCCTACGCTCCGAAAATTTTTTTCGAGTTTCACATGCCCATCTTCAAACGGCGATTCCCAAGCAACTAAAAGAGCCTAACGATCGCAATCACTTTCAGAATCTGCGAAATATATTCTAGTTTCATAATAACACCATCGGGAAGTTTGCACGTTGAACCATTTGGCCCAGGGGGCCTTTTTACGCAGACCTTCGGCAGCCGTTCCTACGCTCCGAAAATTTTTTTCGAGTTTCACATGCCCATCTTCAAACGACGATTCCAAAGCAACTAAAAGAGCCTAAAGATCGCAATCACTTTCAGAATCTGCCAAATATATTCTAGTTTCATAATAAAACAATCGGGAAGTTTGCACGTTGAACCATTTGGCCCGGGGGGCCTTTTTACGCAGACCTTCGGCAGCCGTTCCTACGCTCCGAAAATTTTTTTCGAGTTTCACATGCCCATCTTCAAACGACGATTCCCAAGCAACTAAAAGAGCCTAACGATCGCAATCACTTTCAGAATCTGCGAAATATATTCTAGTTTCATAATAACACCATCGGGAAGTTTGCACGTTGAACCATTTGGCCCGGGGGGCCTTTTTACGCAGACCTTCGGCAGCCGTTCCTACGCTCCGAAAATTTTTTTCGAGTTTAACAAGCCCATCTTCAAACGACGATTCCCAAGCAACTAAAAGAGCCTAACGATCGCAATCACTTTCAGAATCTGCGAAATATATTCTAGTTTCATAATAACACCATCGGGAAGTTTGCACGTTGAACCATTTGGCCCGGGGGGCCTTTTTACGCAGACCTTCGGCAGCCGCTCCTACGCTCCGAAAATTTTTTTCGAGTTTCACATGCCCATCTTCAAACGACGATTCCAAAGCAACTAAAAGAGCCTAAAGATCGCAATCACTTTCAGAATCTGACAAATATATTCTAGTTTCATAATAAAACAATCGGGAAGTTTGCACGTTGAACCATTTGGCCCGGGGGGCCTTTTTACGCAGACCTTCGGCAGCCGTTCCTACGCTCCGAAAAATTTTTTCGAGTTTCACATGCCCATCTTCAAACGACGATTCCCAAGCAACTAAAAGAGCCTAACGATCGCAATCACTTTCAGAATCTGCGAAATATATTCTAGTTTCATAATAACACCATCGGGAAGTTTGCACGTTGAACCATTTGGCCCGGGGGCCTTTTTACGCAGACCTTCGGCAGCCGTTCCTACGCTCCGAAAATTTTTTTCGAGTTTCACATGCCCATCTTCAAACGACGATTCCAAAGCAACTAAAAGAGCCTAAAGATCGCAATCACTTTCAGAATCTGCCAAATATATTCTAGTTTCATAATAAAACAATCGGGAAGTTTGCACGTTGAACCATTTGGCCCGGGGGGCCTTTTTACGCAGACCTTCGGCAGCCGTTCCTACGCTCCGAAATTTTTTTTCGAGTTTCACATGCCCATCTTCAAACGACGATTCCCAAGCAACTAAAAGAGCCTAACGATCGCAATCACTTTCAGAATCTGCGAAATATATTCTAGTTTCATAATAACACCATCGGGAAGTTTGCACGTTGAACCATTTGGCCCGGGGGGCCTTTTTACGCAGACCTTCGGCAGCCGTTCCTACGCTCCGAAAATTTTTTTCGAGTTTCACATGCCCATCTTCAAACGGCGATTCCCAAGCAACTAAAAGAGCCTAACGATCGCAATCACTTTCAGAATCTGCGAAATATATTCTAGTTTCATAATAACACCATCGGGAAGTTTGCACGTTGAACCATTTGGCCCGGGGGGCCTTTTTACGCAGACCTTCGGCAGCCGTTCCTACGCTCCGAAAATTTTTTTCGAGTTTCACATGCCCATCTTCAAACGACGATTCCAAAGCAACTAAAAGAGCCTAAAGATCGCAATCACTTTCAGAATCTGCCAAATATATTCTAGTTTCATAATAAAACAATCGGGAAGTTTGCACGTTGAACCATTTGGCCCGGGGGGCCTTTTTACGCAGACCTTCGGCAGCCGTTCCTACGCTCCGAAAATTTTTTTCGAGTTTAACATGCCCATCTTCAAACGACGATTCCCAAGCAACTAAAAGAGCCCAACGATCGCAATCACTTTCAGAATCTGCGAAATATATTCTAGTTTCATAATAACACCATCGGGAAGTTTGCACGTTGAACCATTTGGCCCGGGGGCCTTTTTACGCAGACCTTCGGCAGCCGTTCCTACGCTCCGAAAATTTTTTTCGAGTTTCACATGCCCATCTTCAAACGACGATTCCAAAGCAACTAAAAGAGCCTAAAGATCGCAATCACTTTCAGAATCTGCCAAATATATTCTAGTTTCATAATAAAACAATCGGGAAGTTTGCACGTTGAACCATTTGGCCCGGGGGGCCTTTTTACGCAGACCTTCGGCAGCCGTTCCTACGCTCCGAAAATTTTTTTCGAGTTTCACATGCCCATCTTCAAACGACGATTCCCAAGCAACTAAAAGAGCCTAACGATCGCAATCACTTTCAGAATCTGCGAAATATATTCTAGTTTCATAATAACACCATCGGGAAGTTTGCACGTTGAACCATTTGGCCCGGGGGGCCTTTTTACGCAGACCTTCGGCAGCCGTTCCTACGCTCCGAAAATTTTTTTCGAGTTTCACATGCCCATCTTCAAACGACGATTCCCAAGCAACTAAAAGAGCCTAACGATCGCAATCACTTTCAGAATCTGCGAAATATATTCTAGTTTCATAATAACACCATCGGGAAGTTTGCACGTTGAACCATTTGGCCCGGGGGCCTTTTTACGCAGACCTTCGGCAGCCGTTCTTACGCTCCGAAAATTTTTTTCGAGTTTCACATGCCCATCTTCAAACGACGATTCCAAAGCAACTAAAAGAGCCTAAAGATCGCAATCACTTTCAGAATCTGCCAAATATATTCTAGTTTCATAATAAAACAATCGGGAAGTTTGCACGTTGAACCATTTGGCCCGGGGGGCCTTTTTACGCAGACCTTCGGCAGCCGTTCCTACGCTCCGAAAATTTTTTTCGAGTTTCACATGCCCATCTTCAAACGACGATTCCCAAGCAACTAAAAGAGCCTAACGATCGCAATCACTTTCAGAATCTGCGAAATATATTCTAGTTTCATAATAACACCATCGGGAAGTTTGCACGTTGAACCATTTGGCCCGGGGGCCTTTTTACGCAGACCTTCGGCAGCCGTTCCTACGCTCCGAAAATTTTTTTCGAGTTTCACATGCCCATCTTCAAACGACGATTCCAAAGCAACTAAAAGAGCCTAAAGATCGCAATCACTTTCAGAATCTGCCAAATATATTCTAGTTTCATAATAAAACAATCGGGAAGTTTGCACGTTGAACCATTTGGCCCGGGGGGCCTTTTTACGCAGACCTTCGGCAGCCGTTCCTACGCTCCGAAAATTTTTTTCGAGTTTCACATGCCCATCTTCAAACGACGATTCCCAAGCAACTAAAAGAGCCTAACGATCGCAATCACTTTCAGAATCTGCGAAATATATTCTAGTTTCATAATAACACCATCGGGAAGTTTGCACGTTGAACCATTTGGCCCGGGGGGCCTTTTTACGCAGACCTTCGGCAGCCGTTCCTACGCTCCGAAAATTTTTTTCGAGTTTCACATGCCCATCTTCAAACGACGATTCCCAAGCAACTAAAAGAGCCTAACGATCGCAATCACTTTCAGAATCTGCGAAATATATTCTAGTTTCATAATAACACCATCGGGAAGTTTGCACGTTGAACCATTTGGCCCGGGGGGCCTTTTTACGCAGACCTTCGGCAGCCGTTCCTACGCTCCGAAAATTTTTTTCGAGTTTCACATGCCCATCTTCAAACGACGATTCCAAAGCAACTAAAAGAGCCTAAAGATCGCAATCACTTTCAGAATCTGCCAAATATATTCTAGTTTCATAATAAAACAATCGGGAAGTTTGCACGTTGAACCATTTGGCCCGGGGGGCCTTTTTACGCAGACCTTCGGCAGCCGTTCCTACGCTCCGAAAATTTTTTTCGAGTTTCACATGCCCATCTTCAAACGACGATTCCCAAGCAACTAAAAGAGCCTAACGATCGCAATCACTTTCAGAATCTGCGAAATATATTCTAGTTTCATAATAACACCATCGGGAAGTTTGCACGTTGAACCATTTGGCCCGGGGGCCTTTTTACGCAGACCTTCGGCAGCCGTTCCTACGCTCCGAAAATTTTTTTCGAGTTTCACATGCCCATCTTCAAACGACGATTCCAAAGCAACTAAACAAGCCTAAAGATCGCAATCACTTTCAGAATCTGCCAAATATATTCTAGTTTCATAATAAAACAATCGGGAAGTTTGCACGTTGAACCATTTGGCCCGGGGGGCCTTTTTACGCAGACCTTCGGCAGCCGTTCCTACGCTCCGAAAATTTTTTTCGAGTTTCACATGCCCATCTTCAAACGACGATTCCCAAGCAACTAAAAGAGCCTAACGATCGCAATCACTTTCAGAATCTGCGAAATATATTCTAGTTTCATAATAACACCATCGGGAAGTTTGCACGTTGAACCATTTGGCCCGGGGGGCCTTTTTACGCAGACCTTCGGCAGCCGTTCCTACGCTCCGAAAATTTTTTTCGAGTTTCACATGCCCATCTTCAAACGGCGATTCTCAAGCAACTAAAAGAGCCTAACGATCGCAATCACTTTCAGAATCTGCGAAATATATTCTAGTTTCATAATAACACCATCGGGAAGTTTGCACGTTGAACCATTTGGCCCGGGGGGCCTTTTTACGCAGACCTTCGGCAGCCGTTCCTACGCTCCGAAAATTTTTTTCGAGTTTCACATGCCCATCTTCAAACGACGATTCCAAAGCAACTAAAAGAGCCTAAAGATCGCAATCACTTTCAGAATCTGCCAAATATATTCTAGTTTCATAATAAAACAATCGGGAAGTTTGCACGTTGAACCATTTGGCCCGGGGGGCCTTTTTACGCAGACCTTCGGCAGCCGTTCCTACGCTCCGAAAATTTTTTTCGAGTTTCACATGCCCATCTTCAAACGACGATTCCCAAGCAACTAAAAAAGCCTAACGATCGCAATCACTTTCAGAATCTGCCAAATATATTCTAGTTTCATAATAAAACAATCGGGAAGTTTGCACGTTGAACCATTTGGCCCGGGGGGCCTTTTTACGCAGACCTTCGGCAGCCGTTCCTACGCTCCGAAAATTTTTTTCCAGTTTCACATGCCCATCTTCAAACGACGATTCCCAAGCAACTAAAAGAGCCTAACGATCGCAATCACTTTCAGAATCTGCGAAATATATTCTAGTTTCATAATAACACCATCGGGAAGTTTGCACGTTGAACCATTTGGCCCGGGGGCCTTTTTACGCAGACCTTCGGCAGCCGTTCCTACGCTCCGAAAATTTTTTTCGAGTTTCACATGCCCATCTTCAAACGACGATTCCAAAGCAACTAAAAGAGCCTAAAGATCGCAATCACTTTCAGAATCTGCCAAATATATTCTAGTTTCATAATAAAACAATCGGGAAGTTTGCACGTTGAACCATTTGGCCCGGGGGGCCTTTTTACGCAGACCTTCGGCAGCCGTTCCTACGCTCCGAAAATTTTTTTCGAGTTTCACATGCCCATCTTCAAACGACGATTCCCAAGCAACTAAAAGAGCCTAACGATCGCAATCACTTTCAGAATCTGCGAAATATATTCTAGTTTCATAATAACACCATCGGGAAGTTTGCACGTTGAACCATTTGGCCCGGGGGCCTTTTTACGCAGACCTTCGGCAGCCGTTCCTACGCTCCGAAAATTTTTTTCGAGTTTCACATGCCCATCTTCAAACGACGATTCCAAAGCAACTAAAAGAGCCTAAAGATCGCAATCACTTTCAGAATCTGCCAAATATATTCTAGTTTCATAATAAAACAATCGGGAAGTTTGCACGTTGAACCATTTGGCCCGGGGGGCCTTTTTACGCAGACCTTCGGCAGCCGTTCCTACGCTCCGAAAATTTTTTTCGAGTTTCACATGCCCATCTTCAAACGACGATTCCCAAGCAACTAAAAGAGCCTAACGATCGCAATCACTTTCAGAATCTGCGAAATATATTCTAGTTTCATAATAACACCATCGGGAAGTTTGCACGTTGAACCATTTGGCCCGGGGGGCCTTTTTACGCAGACCTTCGGCAGCCGTTCCTACGCTCCGAAAATTTTTTTCGAGTTTCACATGCCCATCTTCAAACGACGATTCCCAAGCAACTAAAAGAGCCTAACGATCGCAATCACTTTCAGAATCTGCGAAATATATTCTAGTTTCATAATAACACCATCGGGAAGTTTGCACGTTGAACCATTTGGCCCGGGGGGCCTTTTTACGCAGACCTTCGGCAGCCGTTCCTACGCTCCGAAAATTTTTTTCGAGTTTCACATGCCCATCTTCAAACGACGATTCCAAAGCAACTAAAAGAGCCTAAAGATCGCAATCACTTTCAGAATCTGCCAAATATATTCTAGTTTCATAATAAAACAATCGGGAAGTTTGCACGTTGAACCATTTGGCCCGGGGGGCCTTTTTACGCAGACCTTCGGCAGCCGTTCCTACGCTCCGAAAATTTTTTTCGAGTTTCACATGCCCATCTTCAAACGACGATTCCCAAGCAACTAAAAGAGCCTAACGATCGCAATCACTTTCAGAATCTGCGAAATATATTCTAGTTTCATAATAACACCATCGGGAAGTTTGCACGTTGAACCATTTGGCCCGGGGGCCTTTTTACGCAGACCTTCGGCAGCCGTTCCTACGCTCCGAAAATTTTTTTCGAGTTTCACATGCCCATCTTCAAACGACGATTCCAAAGCAACTAAACAAGCCTAAAGATCGCAATCACTTTCAGAATCTGCCAAATATATTCTAGTTTCATAATAAAACAATCGGGAAGTTTGCACGTTGAACCATTTGGCCCGGGGGGCCTTTTTACGCAGACCTTCGGCAGCCGTTCCTACGCTCCGAAAATTTTTTTCGAGTTTCACATGCCCATCTTCAAACGACGATTCCCAAGCAACTAAAAGAGCCTAACGATCGCAATCACTTTCAGAATCTGCGAAATATATTCTAGTTTCATAATAACACCATCGGGAAGTTTGCACGTTGAACCATTTGGCCCGGGGGGCCTTTTTACGCAGACCTTCGGCAGCCGTTCCTACGCTCCGAAAATTTTTTTCGAGTTTCACATGCCCATCTTCAAACGGCGATTCTCAAGCAACTAAAAGAGCCTAACGATCGCAATCACTTTCAGAATCTGCGAAATATATTCTAGTTTCATAATAACACCATCGGGAAGTTTGCACGTTGAACCATTTGGCCCGGGGGGCCTTTTTACGCAGACCTTCGGCAGCCGTTCCTACGCTCCGAAAATTTTTTTCGAGTTTCACATGCCCATCTTCAAACGACGATTCCAAAGCAACTAAAAGAGCCTAAAGATCGCAATCACTTTCAGAATCTGCCAAATATATTCTAGTTTCAAAATAAAACAATCGGGAAGTTTGCACGTTGAACCATTTGGCCCGGGGGGCCTTTTTACGCAGACCTTCGGCAGCCGTTCCTACGCTCCGAAAATTTTTTTCGAGTTTCACATGCCCATCTTCAAACGACGATTCCCAAGCAACTAAAAGAGCCTAACGATCGCAATCACTTTCAGAATCTGCCAAATATATTCTAGTTTCATAATAAAACAATCGGGAAGTTTGCACGTTGAACCATTTGGCCCGGGGGGCCTTTTTACGCAGACCTTCGGCAGCCGTTCCTACGCTCCGAAAATTTTTTTCGAGTTTCACATGCCCATCTTCAAACGACGATTCCCAAGCAACTAAAAGAGCCTAACGATCGCAATCACTTTCAGAATCTGCGAAATATATTCTAGTTTCATAATAACACCATCGGGAAGTTTGCACGTTGAACCATTTGGCCCGGGGGGCCTTTTACGCAGACCTTCGGCAGCCGTTCCTACGCTCCGAAAATTTTTTTCGAGTTTCACATGCCCATCTTCAAACGACGATTCCCAAGCAACTAAAAGAGCCTAAAGATCGCAATCACTTTCAGAATCTGCGAAATATATTCTAGTTTCATAATAACACCATCGGGAAGTTTGCACGTTGAACCATTTGGCCCGGGGGGCCTTTTTACGCAGACCTTCGGCAGCCGTTCCTACGCTCCGAAAATTTTTTTCGAGTTTCACATGCCCATCTTCAAACGACGATTCCCAAGCAACTAAAAGAGCCTAACGATCGCAATCACTTTCAGAATCTGCGAAATATATTCTAGTTTCATAATAACACCATCGGGAAGTTTGCACGTTGAACCATTTGGCCCGGGGGGCCTTTTTACGCAGACCTTCGGCAGCCGTTCCTACGCTCCGAAATTTTTTTTCGAGTTTCACATGCCCATCTTCAAACGGCGATTCTCAAGCAACTAAAAGAGCCTAACGATCGCAATCACTTTCAGAATCTGCGAAATATATTCTAGTTTCATAATAACACCATCGGGAAGTTTGCACGTTGAACCATTTGGCCCGGGGGGCCTTTTTACGCAGACCTTCGGCAGCCGTTCCTACGCTCCGAAAATTTTTTTCGAGTTTCACATGCCCATCTTCAAACGACGATTCCAAAGCAACTAAAAGAGCCTAAAGATCGCAATCACTTTCAGAATCTGCCAAATATATTCTAGTTTCATAATAAAACAATCGGGAAGTTTGCACGTTGAACCATTTGGCCCGGGGGGCCTTTTTACGCAGACCTTCGGCAGCCGTTCCTACGCTCCGAAAATTTTTTTCGAGTTTCACATGCCCATCTTCAAACGACGATTCCCAAGCAACTAAGAGAGCCTAACGATCGCAATCACTTTCAGAATCTGCCAAATATATTCTAGTTTCATAATAAAACAATCGGGAAGTTTGCACGTTGAACCATTTGGCCCGGGGGGCCTTTTTACGCAGACCTTCGGCAGCCGTTCCTACGCTCCGAAAATTTTTTTCGAGTTTCACATGCCCATCTTCAAACGACGATTCCCAAGCAACTAAAAGAGCCTAACGATCGCAATCACTTTCAGAATCTGCGAAATATATTCTAGTTTCATAATAACACCATCGGGAAGTTTGCACGTTGAACCATTTGGCCCGGGGGGCCTTTTACGCAGACCTTCGGCAGCCGTTCCTACGCTCCGAAAATTTTTTTCGAGTTTCACATGCCCATCTTCAAACGACGATTCCAAAGCAACTAAAAGAGCCTAAAGATCGCAATCACTTTCAGAATCTGCCAAATATATTCTAGTTTCATAATAAAACAATCGGGAAGTTTGCACGTTGAACCATTTGGCCCGGGGGGCCTTTTTACGCAGACCTTCGGCAGCCGTTCCTACGCTCCGAAAATTTTTTTCGAGTTTCACATGCCCATCTTCAAACGACGATTCCCAAGCAACTAAAAGAGCCTAACGATCGCAATCACTTTCAGAATCTGCGAAATATATTCTAGTTTCATAATAACACCATCGGGAAGTTTGCACGTTGAACCATTTGGCCCGGGGGGCCTTTTTACGCAGACCTTCGGCAGCCGTTCCTACGCTCCGAAAATTTTTTTCGAGTTTCACATGCCCATCTTCAAACGACGATTCCCAAGCAACTAAAAGAGCCTAACGATCGCAATCACTTTCAGAATCTGCGAAATATATTCTAGTTTCATAATAACACCATCGGGAAGTTTGCACGTTGAACCATTTGGCCCGGGGGCCTTTTTACGCAGACCTTCGGCAGCCGTTCCTACGCTCCGAAAATTTTTTTCGAGTTTCACATGCCCATCTTCAAACGACGATTCCAAAGCAACTAAAAGAGCCTAAAGATCGCAATCACTTTCAGAATCTGCCAAATATATTCTAGTTTCATAATAAAACAATCGGGAAGTTTGCACGTTGAACCATTTGGCCCGGGGGGCCTTTTTACGCAGACCTTCGGCAGCCGTTCCTACGCTCCGAAAATTTTTTTCGAGTTTCACATGCCCATCTTCAAACGACGATTCCCAAGCAACTAAAAGAGCCTAACGATCGCAATCACTTTCAGAATCTGCGAAATATATTCTAGTTTCATAATAACACCATCGGGAAGTTTGCACGTTGAACCATTTGGCCCGGGGGCCTTTTTACGCAGACCTTCGGCAGCCGTTCCTACGCTCCGAAAATTTTTTTCGAGTTTCACATGCCCATCTTCAAACGACGATTCCAAAGCAACTAAAAGAGCCTAAAGATCGCAATCACTTTCAGAATCTGCCAAATATATTCTAGTTTCATAATAAAACAATCGGGAAGTTTGCACGTTGAACCATTTGGCCCGGGGGGCCTTTTTACGCAGACCTTCGGCAGCCGTTCCTACGCTCCGAAAATTTTTTTCGAGTTTCACATGCCCATCTTCAAACGACGATTCCCAAGCAACTAAAAGAGCCTAACGATCGCAATCACTTTCAGAATCTGCGAAATATATTCTAGTTTCATAATAACACCATCGGGAAGTTTGCACGTTGAACCATTTGGCCCGGGGGGCCTTTTTACGCAGACCTTCGGCAGCCGTTCCTACGCTCCGAAAATTTTTTTCGAGTTTCACATGCCCATCTTCAAACGACGATTCCCAAGCAACTAAAAGAGCCTAACGATCGCAATCACTTTCAGAATCTGCGAAATATATTCTAGTTTCATAATAACACCATCGGGAAGTTTGCACGTTGAACCATTTGGCCCGGGGGGCCTTTTTACGCAGACCTTCGGCAGCCGTTCCTACGCTCCGAAAATTTTTTTCGAGTTTCACATGCCCATCTTCAAACGACGATTCCAAAGCAACTAAAAGAGCCTAAAGATCGCAATCACTTTCAGAATCTGCCAAATATATTCTAGTTTCATAATAAAACAATCGGGAAGTTTGCACGTTGAACCATTTGGCCCGGGGGGCCTTTTTACGCAGACCTTCGGCAGCCGTTCCTACGCTCCGAAAATTTTTTTCGAGTTTCACATGCCCATCTTCAAACGACGATTCCCAAGCAACTAAAAGAGCCTAACGATCGCAATCACTTTCAGAATCTGCGAAATATATTCTAGTTTCATAATAACACCATCGGGAAGTTTGCACGTTGAACCATTTGGCCCGGGGGCCTTTTTACGCAGACCTTCGGCAGCCGTTCCTACGCTCCGAAAATTTTTTTCGAGTTTCACATGCCCATCTTCAAACGACGATTCCAAAGCAACTAAACAAGCCTAAAGATCGCAATCACTTTCAGAATCTGCCAAATATATTCTAGTTTCATAATAAAACAATCGGGAAGTTTGCACGTTGAACCATTTGGCCCCGGGGGCCTTTTTACGCAGACCTTCGGCAGCCGTTCCTACGCTCCGAAAATTTTTTTCGAGTTTCACATGCCCATCTTCAAACGACGATTCCCAAGCAACTAAAAGAGCCTAACGATCGCAATCACTTTCAGAATCTGCGAAATATATTCTAGTTTCATAATAACACCATCGGGAAGTTTGCACGTTGAACCATTTGGCCCGGGGGGCCTTTTTACGCAGACCTTCGGCAGCCGTTCCTACGCTCCGAAAATTTTTTTCGAGTTTCACATGCCCATCTTCAAACGGCGATTCTCAAGCAACTAAAAGAGCCTAACGATCGCAATCACTTTCAGAATCTGCGAAATATATTCTAGTTTCATAATAACACCATCGGGAAGTTTGCACGTTGAACCATTTGGCCCGGGGGGCCTTTTTACGCAGACCTTCGGCAGCCGTTCCTACGCTCCGAAAATTTTTTTCGAGTTTCACATGCCCATCTTCAAACGACGATTCCAAAGCAACTAAAAGAGCCTAAAGATCGCAATCACTTTCAGAATCTGCCAAATATATTCTAGTTTCATAATAAAACAATCGGGAAGTTTGCACGTTGAACCATTTGGCCCGGGGGGCCTTTTTACGCAGACCTTCGGCAGCCGTTCCTACGCTCCGAAAATTTTTTTCGAGTTTCACATGCCCATCTTCAAACGACGATTCCCAAGCAACTAAAAGAGCCTAACGATCGCAATCACTTTCAGAATCTGCCAAATATATTCTAGTTTCATAATAAAACAATCGGGAAGTTTGCACGTTGAACCATTTGGCCCGGGGGGCCTTTTTACGCAGACCTTCGGCAGCCGTTCCTACGCTCCGAAAATTTTTTTCGAGTTTCACATGCCCATCTTCAAACGACGATTCCCAAGCAACTAAAAGAGCCTAACGATCGCAATCACTTTCAGAATCTGCGAAATATATTCTAGTTTCATAATAACACCATCGGGAAGTTTGCACGTTGAACCATTTGGCCCGGGGGGCCTTTTACGCAGACCTTCGGCAGCCGTTCCTACGCTCCGAAAATTTTTTTCGAGTTTCACATGCCCATCTTCAAACGACGATTCCCAAGCAACTAAAAGAGCCTAACGATCGCAATCACTTTCAGAATCTGCGAAATATATTCTAGTTTCATAATAACACCATCGGGAAGTTTGCACGTTGAACCATTTGGCCCGGGGGGCCTTTTTACGCAGACCTTCGGCAGCCGTTCCTACGCTCCGAAAATTTTTTTCGAGTTTCACATGCCCATCTTCAAACGACGATTCCAAAGCAACTAAAAGAGCCTAAAGATCGCAATCACTTTCAGAATCTGCCAAATATATTCTAGTTTCATAATAAAACAATCGGGAAGTTTGCACGTTGAACCATTTGGCCCGGGGGGCCTTTTTACGCAGACCTTCGGCAGCCGTTCCTACGCTCCGAAAATTTTTTTCGAGTTTCACATGCCCATCTTCAAACGACGATTCCCAAGCAACTAAAAGAGCCTAACGATCGCAATCACTTTCAGAATCTGCGAAATATATTCTAGTTTCATAATAACACCATCGGGAAGTTTGCACGTTGAACCATTTGGCCCGGGGGCCTTTTTACGCAGACCTTCGGCAGCCGTTCCTACGCTCCGAAAATTTTTTTCGAGTTTCACATGCCCATCTTCAAACGACGATTCCAAAGCAACTAAAAGAGCCTAAAGATCGCAATCACTTTCAGAATCTGCCAAATATATTCTAGTTTCATAATAAAACAATCGGGAAGTTTGCACGTTGAACCATTTGGCCCGGGGGGCCTTTTTACGCAGACCTTCGGCAGCCGTTCCTACGCTCCGAAAATTTTTTTCGAGTTTCACATGCCCATCTTCAAACGACGATTCCCAAGCAACTAAAAGAGCCTAACGATCGCAATCACTTTCAGAATCTGCGAAATATATTCTAGTTTCATAATAACACCATCGGGAAGTTTGCACGTTGAACCATTTGGCCCGGGGGGCCTTTTTACGCAGACCTTCGGCAGCCGCTCCTACGCTCCGAAAATTTTTTTCGAGTTTCACATGCCCATCTTCAAACGACGATTCCAAAGCAACTAAAAGAGCCTAAAGATCGCAATCACTTTCAGAATCTGCCAAATATATTCTAGTTTCATAATAAAACAATCGGGAAGTTTGCACGTTGAACCATTTGGCCCGGGGGGCCTTTTTACGCAGACCTTCGGCAGCCGTTCCTACGCTCCGAAAATTTTTTTCGAGTTTCACATGCCCATCTTCAAACGGCGATTCCCAAGCAACTAAAAGAGCCTAACGATCGCAATCACTTTCAGAATCTGCGAAATATATTCTAGTTTCATAATAACACCATCGGGAAGTTTGCACGTTGAACCATTTGGCCCGGGGGCCTTTTTACGCAGACCTTCGGCAGCCGTTCCTACGCTCCGAAAATTTTTTTCGAGTTTCACATGCCCATCTTCAAACGACGATTCCAAAGCAACTAAAAGAGCCTAAAGATCGCAATCACTTTCAGAATCTGCCAAATATATTCTAGTTTCATAATAAAACAATCGGGAAGTTTGCACGTTGAACCATTTGGCCCGGGGGGCCTTTTTACGCAGACCTTCGGCAGCCGTTCCTACGCTCCGAAAATTTTTTTCGAGTTTCACATGCCCATCTTCAAACGACGATTCCCAAGCAACTAAAAGAGCCTAACGATCGCAATCACTTTCAGAATCTGCGAAATATATTCTAGTTTCATAATAACACCATCGGGAAGTTTGCACGTTGAACCATTTGGCCCGGGGGGCCTTTTTACGCAGACCTTCGGCAGCCGTTCCTACGCTCCGAAAATTTTTTTCGAGTTTCACATGCCCATCTTCAAACGACGATTCCCAAGCAACTAAAAGAGCCTAACGATCGCAATCACTTTCAGAATCTGCGAAATATATTCTAGTTTCATAATAACACCATCGGGAAGTTTGCACGTTGAACCATTTGGCCCGGGGGGCCTTTTTACGCAGACCTTCGGCAGCCGTTCCTACGCTCCGAAAATTTTTTTCGAGTTTCACATGCCCATCTTCAAACGACGATTCCAAAGCAACTAAAAGAGCCTAAAGATCGCAATCACTTTCAGAATCTGCCAAATATATTCTAGTTTCATAATAAAACAATCGGGAAGTTTGCACGTTGAACCATTTGGCCCGGGGGGCCTTTTTACGCAGACCTTCGGCAGCCGTTCCTACGCTCCGAAAATTTTTTTCGAGTTTCACATGCCCATCTTCAAACGACGATTCCCAAGCAACTAAAAGAGCCTAACGATCGCAATCACTTTCAGAATCTGCGAAATATATTCTAGTTTCATAATAACACCATCGGGAAGTTTGCACGTTGAACCATTTGGCCCGGGGGCCTTTTTACGCAGACCTTCGGCAGCCGTTCCTACGCTCCGAAAATTTTTTTCGAGTTTCACATGCCCATCTTCAAACGACGATTCCAAAGCAACTAAAAGAGCCTAAAGATCGCAATCACTTTCAGAATCTGCCAAATATATTCTAGTTTCATAATAAAACAATCGGGAAGTTTGCACGTTGAACCATTTGGCCCGGGGGGCCTTTTTACGCAGACCTTCGGCAGCCGTTCCTACGCTCCGAAAATTTTTTTCGAGTTTCACATGCCCATCTTCAAACGACGATTCCCAAGCAACTAAAAGAGCCTAACGATCGCAATCACTTTCAGAATCTGCGAAATATATTCTAGTTTCATAATAACACCATCGGGAAGTTTGCACGTTGAACCATTTGGCCCGGGGGGCCTTTTTACGCAGACCTTCGGCAGCCGTTCCTACGCTCCGAAAATTTTTTTCGAGTTTCACATGCCCATCTTCAAACGACGATTCTCAAGCAACTAAAAGAGCCTAACGATCGCAATCACTTTCAGAATCTGCGAAATATATTCTAGTTTCATAATAACACCATCGGGAAGTTTGCACGTTGAACCATTTGGCCCGGGGGGCCTTTTTACGCAGACCTTCGGCAGCCGTTCCTACGCTCCGAAAATTTTTTTCGAGTTTCACATGCCCATCTTCAAACGGCGATTCCCAAGCAACTAAAAGAGCCTAACGATCGCAATCACTTTCAGAATCTGCCAAATATATTCTAGTTTCATAATAAAACAATCGGGAAGTTTGCACGTTGAACCATTTGGCCCGGGGGGCCTTTTTACGCAGACCTTCGGCAGCCGTTCCTACGCTCCGAAAATTTTTTTCGAGTTTCACATGCCCATCTTCAAACGACGATTCCCAAGCAACTAAAAGAGCCTAACGATCGCAATCACTTTCAGAATCTGCCAAATATATTCTAGTTTCATAATAAAACAATCGGGAAGTTTGCACGTTGAACCATTTGGCCCGGGGGGCCTTTTTACGCAGACCTTCGGCAGCCGTTCCTACGCTCCGAAAATTTTTTTCGAGTTTCACATGCCCATCTTCAAACGACGATTCCCAAGCAACAAAAAGAGCCTAACGATCGCAATCACTTTCAGAATCTGCGAAATATATTCTAGTTTCATAATAACACCATCGGGAAGTTTGCACGTTGAACCATTTGGCCCGGGGGGCCTTTTTACGCAGACCTTCGGCAGCCGTTCCTACGCTCCGAAAATTTTTTTCGAGTTTCACATGCCCATCTTCAAACGACGATTCCCAAGCAACTAAAAGAGCCTAAAGACCGCAATCACTTTCAGAATCTGCCAAATATATTCTAGTTTCATAATAACACCATCGGGAAGTTTGCACGTTGAACCATTTGGCCCGGGGGGCCTTTTTACGCAGACCTTCGGCAGCCGTTCCTACGCTCCGAAAATTTTTTTCGAGTTTCACATGCCCATCTTCAAACGACGATTCCCAAGCAACTAAAAGAGCCTAACGATCGCAATCACTTTCAGAATCTGCGAAATATATTCTAGTTTCATAATAACACCATCGGGAAGTTTGCACGTTGAACCATTTGGCCCGGGGGGCCTTTTTACGCAGACCTTCGGCAGCCGCTCCTACGCTCCGAAAATTTTTTTCGAGTTTCACATGCCCATCTTCAAACGACGATTCCAAAGCAACTAAAAGAGCCTAAAGATCGCAATCACTTTCAGAATCTGCCAAATATATTCTAGTTTCATAATAAAACAATCGGGAAGTTTGCACGTTGAACCATTTGGCCCGGGGGGCCTTTTTACGCAGACCTATGGCAGCCGTTCCTACGCTCCGAAAATTTTTTTCGAGTTTCACATGCCCATCTTCAAACGACGATTCCCAAGCAACTAAAAGAGCCTAACGATCGCAATCACTTTCAGAATCTGCGAAATATATTCTAGTTTCATAATAACACCATCGGGAAGTTTGCACGTTGAACCATTTGGCCCGGGGGCCTTTTTACGCAGACCTTCGGCAGCCGTTCCTACGCTCCGAAAATTTTTTTCGAGTTTCACATGCCCATCTTCAAACGACGATTCCAAAGCAACTAAAAGAGCCTAAAGATCGCAATCACTTTCAGAATCTGCCAAATATATTCTAGTTTCATAATAAAACAATCGGGAAGTTTGCACGTTGAACCATTTGGCCCGGGGGGCCTTTTTACGCAGACCTTCGGCAGCCGTTCCTACGCTCCGAAATTTTTTTTCGAGTTTCACATGCCCATCTTCAAACGACGATTCCCAAGCAACTAAAAGAGCCTAACGATCGCAATCACTTTCAGAATCTGCGAAATATATTCTAGTTTCATAATAACACCATCGGGAAGTTTGCACGTTGAACCATTTGGCCCGGGGGGCCTTTTTACGCAGACCTTCGGCAGCCGTTCCTACGCTCCGAAAATTTTTTTCGAGTTTCACATGCCCATCTTCAAACGGCGATTCCCAAGCAACTAAAAGAGCCTAACGATCGCAATCACTTTCAGAATCTGCGAAATATATTCTAGTTTCATAATAACACCATCGGGAAGTTTGCACGTTGAACCATTTGGCCCGGGGGGCCTTTTTACGCAGACCTTCGGCAGCCGTTCCTACGCTCCGAAAATTTTTTTCGAGTTTCACATGCCCATCTTCAAACGGCGATTCCCAAGCAACTAAAAGAGCCTAACGATCGCAATCACTTTCAGAATCTGCGAAATATATTCTAGTTTCATAATAACACCATCGGGAAGTTTGCACGTTGAACCATTTGGCCCGGGGGGCCTTTTTACGCAGACCTTCGGCAGCCGTTCCTACGCTCCGAAAATTTTTTTCGAGTTTCACATGCCCATCTTCAAACGACGATTCCAAAGCAACTAAAAGAGCCTAAAGATCGCAATCACTTTCAGAATCTGCCAAATATATTCTAGTTTCATAATAAAACAATCGGGAAGTTTGCACGTTGAACCATTTGGCCCGGGGGGCCTTTTTACGCAGACCTTCGGCAGCCGTTCCTACGCTCCGAAAATTTTTTTCGAGTTTCACATGCCCATCTTCAAACGACGATTCCCAAGCAACTAAAAGAGCCTAACGATCGCAATCACTTTCAGAATCTGCGAAATATATTCTAGTTTCATAATAACACCATCGGGAAGTTTGCACGTTGAACCATTTGGCCCGGGGGCCTTTTTACGCAGACCTTCGGCAGCCGTTCCTACGCTCCGAAAATTTTTTTCGAGTTTCACATGCCCATCTTCAAACGACGATTCCAAAGCAACTAAAAGAGCCTAAAGATCGCAATCACTTTCAGAATCTGCCAAATATATTCTAGTTTCATAATAAAACAATCGGGAAGTTTGCACGTTGAACCATTTGGCCCGGGGGGCCTTTTTACGCAGACCTTCGGCAGCCGTTCCTACGCTCCGAAAATTTTTTTCGAGTTTCACATGCCCATCTTCAAACGACGATTCCAAAGCAACTAAAAGAGCCTAAAGATCGCAATCACTTTCAGAATCTGCCAAATATATTCTAGTTTCATAATAAAACAATCGGGAAGTTTGCACGTTGAACCATTTGGCCCGGGGGGCCTTTTTACGCAGACCTTCGGCAGCCGTTCCTACGCTCCGGAAATTTTTTTCGAGTTTCACATGCCCATCTTCAAACGACGATTCCCAAGCAACTAAAAGAGCCTAACGATCGCAATCACTTTCAGAATCTGCGAAATATATTCTAGTTTCATAATAACACCATCGGGAAGTTTGCA
The DNA here is from genome assembly GCA_963930645.1 of Salticus scenicus. NCBI lineage: Eukaryota > Metazoa > Arthropoda > Arachnida > Araneae > Salticidae > Salticus > Salticus scenicus. The sequence continues at coordinate 132,170 of CAWVNO010000773.1, forward strand.
CGTTGAACCATTTGGCCCGGGGGCCTTTTTACGCAGACCTTCGGCAGCCGTTCCTACGCTCCGAAAATTTTTTTCGAGTTTCACATGCCCATCTTCAAACGACGATTCCAAAGCAACTAAAAGAGCCTAAAGATCGCAATCACTTTCAGAATCTGCCAAATATATTCTAGTTTCATAATAAAACAATCGGGAAGTTTGCACGTTGAACCATTTGGCCCGGGGGGCCTTTTTACGCAGACCTTCGGCAGCCGTTCCTACGCTCCGAAAATTTTTTTCGAGTTTCACATGCCCATCTTCAAACGACGATTCCAAAGCAACTAAAAGAGCCTAAAGATCGCAATCACTTTCAGAATCTGCCAAATATATTCTAGTTTCATAATAAAACAATCGGGAAGTTTGCACGTTGAACCATTTGGCCCGGGGGGCCTTTTTACGCAGACCTTCGGCAGCCGTTCCTACGCTCCGGAAATTTTTTTCGAGTTTCACATGCCCATCTTCAAACGACGATTCCCAAGCAACTAAAAGAGCCTAACGATCGCAATCACTTTCAGAATCTGCGAAATATATTCTAGTTTCATAATAACACCATCGGGAAGTTTGCACGTTGAACCATTTGGCCCGGGGGCCTTTTTACGCAGACCTTCGGCAGCCGTTCCTACGCTCCGAAAATTTTTTTCGAGTTTCACATGCCCATCTTCAAACGACGATTCCAAAGCAACTAAAAGAGCCTAAAGATCGCAATCACTTTCAGAATCTGCCAAATATATTCTAGTTTCATAATAAAACAATCGGGAAGTTTGCACGTTGAACCATTTGGCCCGGGGGGCCTTTTTACGCAGACCTTCGGCAGCCGTTCCTACGCTCCGAAAATTTTTTTCGAGTTTCACATGCCCATCTTCAAACGACGATTCCCAAGCAACTAAAAGAGCCTAACGATCGCAATCACTTTCAGAATCTGCGAAATATATTCTAGTTTCATAATAACACCATCGGGAAGTTTGCACGTTGAACCATTTGGCCCGGGGGGCCTTTTTACGCAGACCTTCGGCAGCCGTTCCTACGCTCCGAAAATTTTTTTCGAGTTTCACATGCCCATCTTCAAACGACGATTCCCAAGCAACTAAAAGAGCCTAACGATCGCAATCACTTTCAGAATCTGCGAAATATATTCTAGTTTCATAATAACACCATCGGGAAGTTTGCACGTTGAACCATTTGGCCCGGGGGGCCTTTTTACGCAGACCTTCGGCAGCCGTTCCTACGCTCCGAAAATTTTTTTCGAGTTTCACATGCCCATCTTCAAACGACGATTCCCAAGCAACTAAAAGAGCCTAACGATCGCAATCACTTTCAGAATCTGCGAAATATATTCTAGTTTCATAATAACACCATCGGGAAGTTTGCACGTTGAACCATTTGGCCCGGGGGCCTTTTTACGCAGACCTTCGGCAGCCGTTCCTACGCTCCGAAAATTTTTTTCGAGTTTCACATGCCCATCTTCAAACGACGATTCCCAAGCAACTAAAAGAGCCTAACGATCGCAATCACTTTCAGAATCTGCGAAATATATTCTAGTTTCATAATAACACCATCGGGAAGTTTGCACGTTGAACCATTTGGCCCGGGGGGCCTTTTTACGCAGACCTTCGGCAGCCGTTCCTACGCTCCGAAAATTTTTTTCGAGTTTCACATGCCCATCTTCAAACGACGATTCCAAAGCAACTAAAAGAGCCTAAAGATCGCAATCACTTTCAGAATCTGCCAAATATATTCTAGTTTCATAATAAAACAATCGGGAAGTTTGCACGTTGAACCATTTGGCCCGGGGGGCCTTTTTACGCAGACCTTCGGCAGCCGTTCCTACGCTCCGGAAATTTTTTTCGAGTTTCACATGCCCATCTTCAAACGACGATTCCCAAGCAACTAAAAGAGCCTAACGATCGCAATCACTTTCAGAATCTGCGAAATATATTCTAGTTTCATAATAACACCATCGGGAAGTTTGCACGTTGAACCATTTGGCCCGGGGGCCTTTTTACGCAGACCTTCGGCAGCCGTTCCTACGCTCCGAAAATTTTTTTCGAGTTTCACATGCCCATCTTCAAACGACGATTCCAAAGCAACTAAAAGAGCCTAAAGATCGCAATCACTTTCAGAATCTGCCAAATATATTCTAGTTTCATAATAAAACAATCGGGAAGTTTGCACGTTGAACCATTTGGCCCGGGGGGCCTTTTTACGCAGACCTTCGGCAGCCGTTCCTACGCTCCGAAAATTTTTTTCGAGTTTCACATGCCCATCTTCAAACGACGATTCCCAAGCAACTAAAAGAGCCTAAAGATCGCAATCACTTTCAGAATCTGCCAAATATATTCTAGTTTCATAATAACACCATCGGGAAGTTTGCACGTTGAACCATTTGGCCCGGGGGGCCTTTTTACGCAGACCTTCGGCAGCCGTTCCTACGCTCCGAAAATTTTTTTCGAGTTTCACATGCCCATCTTCAAACGACGATTCCCAAGCAACTAAAAGAGCCTAACGATCGCAATCACTTTCAGAATCTGCGAAATATATTCTAGTTTCATAATAACACCATCGGGAAGTTTGCACGTTGAACCATTTGGCCCGGGGGGCCTTTTTACGCAGACCTTCGGCAGCCGTTCCTACGCTCCGAAAATTTTTTTCGAGTTTCACATGCCCATCTTCAAACGGCGATTCCCAAGCAACTAAAAGAGCCTAACGATCGCAATCACTTTCAGAATCTGCGAAATATATTCTAGTTTCATAATAACACCATCGGGAAGTTTGCACGTTGAACCATTTGGCCCGGGGGGCCTTTTTACGCAGACCTTCGGCAGCCGTTCCTACGCTCCGAAAATTTTTTTCGAGTTTCACATGCCCATCTTCAAACGACGATTCCAAAGCAACTAAAAGAGCCTAAAGATCGCAATCACTTTCAGAATCTGCCAAATATATTCTAGTTTCTTAATAACACCATCGGGAAGTTTGCACGTTGAACCATTTGGCCCGGGGGCCTTTTTACGCAGACCTTCGGCAGCCGTTCCTACGCTCCGAAAATTTTTTTCGAGTTTCACATGCCCATCTTCAAACGACGATTCCAAAGCAACTAAAAGAGCCTAAAGATCGCAATCACTTTCAGAATCTGCCAAATATATTCTAGTTTCATAATAAAACAATCGGGAAGTTTGCACGTTGAACCATTTGGCCCGGGGGGCCTTTTTACGCAGACCTTCGGCAGCCGTTCCTACGCTCCGAAAATTTTTTTCGAGTTTCACATGCCCATCTTCAAACGACGATTCCCAAGCAACTAAAAGAGCCTAACGATCGCAATCACTTTCAGAATCTGCGAAATATATTCTAGTTTCATAATAACACCATCGGGAAGTTTGCACGTTGAACCATTTGGCCCGGGGGGCCTTTTTACGCAGACCTTCGGCAGCCGTTCCTACGCTCCGAAAATTTTTTTCGAGTTTCACATGCCCATCTTCAAACGACGATTCCCAAGCAACTAAAAGAGCCTAACGATCGCAATCACTTTCAGAATCTGCGAAATATATTCTAGTTTCATAATAACACCATCGGGAAGTTTGCACGTTGAACCATTTGGCCCGGGGGGCCTTTTTACGCAGACCTTCGGCAGCCGTTCCTACGCTCCGAAAATTTTTTTCGAGTTTCACATGCCCATCTTCAAACGACGATTCCAAAGCAACTAAAAGAGCCTAAAGATCGCAATCACTTTCAGAATCTGCCAAATATATTCTAGTTTCATAATAAAACAATCGGGAAGTTTGCACGTTGAACCATTTGGCCCGGGGGGCCTTTTTACGCAGACCTTCGGCAGCCGTTCCTACGCTCCGGAAATTTTTTTCGAGTTTCACATGCCCATCTTCAAACGACGATTCCCAAGCAACTAAAAGAGCCTAACGATCGCAATCACTTTCAGAATCTGCGAAATATATTCTAGTTTCATAATAACACCATCGGGAAGTTTGCACGTTGAACCATTTGGCCCGGGGGCCTTTTTACGCAGACCTTCGGCAGCCGTTCCTACGCTCCGAAAATTTTTTTCGAGTTTCACATGCCCATCTTCAAACGACGATTCCAAAGCAACTAAAAGAGCCTAAAGATCGCAATCACTTTCAGAATCTGCCAAATATATTCTAGTTTCATAATAAAACAATCGGGAAGTTTGCACGTTGAACCATTTGGCCCGGGGGGCCTTTTTACGCAGACCTTCGGCAGCCGTTCCTACGCTCCGAAAATTTTTTTCGAGTTTCACATGCCCATCTTCAAACGACGATTCCCAAGCAACTAAAAGAGCCTAACGATCGCAATCACTTTCAGAATCTGCGAAATATATTCTAGTTTCATAATAACACCATCGGGAAGTTTGCACGTTGAACCATTTGGCCCGGGGGGCCTTTTTACGCAGACCTTCGGCAGCCGTTCCTACGCTCCGAAAATTTTTTTCGAGTTTCACATGCCCATCTTCAAACGACGATTCCCAAGCAACTAAAAGAGCCTAACGATCGCAATCACTTTCAGAATCTGCGAAATATATTCTAGTTTCATAATAACACCATCGGGAAGTTTGCACGTTGAACCATTTGGCCCGGGGGGCCTTTTTACGCAGACCTTCGGCAGCCGTTCCTACGCTCCGAAAATTTTTTTCGAGTTTCACATGCCCATCTTCAAACGGCGATTCCCAAGCAACTAAAAGAGCCTAACGATCGCAATCACTTTCAGAATCTGCGAAATATATTCTAGTTTCATAATAACACCATCGGGAAGTTTGCACGTTGAACCATTTGGCCCGGGGGGCCTTTTTACGCAGACCTTCGGCAGCCGTTCCTACGCTCCGAAAATTTTTTTCGAGTTTCACATGCCCATCTTCAAACGACGATTCCAAAGCAACTAAAAGAGCCTAAAGATCGCAATCACTTTCAGAATCTGCCAAATATATTCTAGTTTCATAATAAAACAATCGGGAAGTTTGCACGTTGAACCATTTGGCCCGGGAGGCCTTTTTACGCAGACCTTCGGCAGCCGTTCCTACGCTCCGAAAATTTTTTTCGAGTTTCACATGCCCATCTTCAAACGACGATTCCCAAGCAACTAAAAGAGCCTAACGATCGCAATCACTTTCAGAATCTGCGAAATATATTCTAGTTTCATAATAACACCATCGGGAAGTTTGCACGTTGAACCATTTGGCCCGGGGGCCTTTTTACGCAGACCTTCGGCAGCCGTTCCTACGCTCCGAAAATTTTTTTCGAGTTTCACATGCCCATCTTCAAACGACGATTCCAAAGCAACTAAAAGAGCCTAAAGATCGCAATCACTTTCAGAATCTGCCAAATATATTCTAGTTTCATAATAAAACAATCGGGAAGTTTGCACGTTGAACCATTTGGCCCGGGGGGCCTTTTTACGCAGACCTTCGGCAGCCGTTCCTACGCTCCGAAAATTTTTTTCGAGTTTCACATGCCCATCTTCAAACGACGATTCCCAAGCAACTAAAAGAGCCTAACGATCGCAATCACTTTCAGAATCTGCGAAATATATTCTAGTTTCATAATAACACCATCGGGAAGTTTGCACGTTGAACCATTTGGCCCGGGGGGCCTTTTTACGCAGACCTTCGGCAGCCGTTCCTACGCTCCGAAAATTTTTTTCGAGTTTCACATGCCCATCTTCAAACGACGATTCCAAAGCAACTAAAAGAGCCTAAAGATCGCAATCACTTTCAGAATCTGCCAAATATATTCTAGTTTCATAATAAAACAATCGGGAAGTTTGCACGTTGAACCATTTGGCCCGGGGGGCCTTTTTACGCAGACCTTCGGCAGCCGTTCCTACGCTCCGAAAATTTTTTTCGAGTTTCACATGCCCATCTTCAAACGACGATTCCCAAGCAACTAAAAGAGCCTAACGATCGCAATCACTTTCAGAATCTGCGAAATATATTCTAGTTTCATAATAACACCATCGGGAAGTTTGCACGTTGAACCATTTGGCCCGGGGGCCTTTTTACGCAGACCTTCGGCAGCCGTTCCTACGCTCCGAAAATTTTTTTCGAGTTTCACATGCCCATCTTCAAACGACGATTCCAAAGCAACTAAAAGAGCCTAAAGATCGCAATCACTTTCAGAATCTGCCAAATATATTCTAGTTTCATAATAAAACAATCGGGAAGTTTGCACGTTGAACCATTTGGCCCGGGGGGCCTTTTTACGCAGACCTTCGGCAGCCGTTCCTACGCTCCGAAAATTTTTTTCGAGTTTCACATGCCCATCTTCAAACGACGATTCCCAAGCAACTAAAAGAGCCTAACGATCGCAATCACTTTCAGAATCTGCGAAATATATTCTAGTTTCATAATAACACCATCGGGAAGTTTGCACGTTGAACCATTTGGCCCGGGGGGCCTTTTTACGCAGACCTTCGGCAGCCGTTCCTACGCTCCGAAAATTTTTTTCGAGTTTCACATGCCCATCTTCAAACGACGATTCCCAAGCAACTAAAAGAGCCTAACGATCGCAATCACTTTCAGAATCTGCGAAATATATTCTAGTTTCATAATAACACCATCGGGAAGTTTGCACGTTGAACCATTTGGCCCGGGGGGCCTTTTTACGCAGACCTTCGGCAGCCGTTCCTACGCTCCGAAAATTTTTTTCGAGTTTCACATGCCCATCTTCAAACGACGATTCCAAAGCAACTAAAAGAGCCTAAAGATCGCAATCACTTTCAGAATCTGCCAAATATATTCTAGTTTCATAATAAAACAATCGGGAAGTTTGCACGTTGAACCATTTGGCCCGGGGGGCCTTTTTACGCAGACCTTCGGCAGCCGTTCCTACGCTCCGAAAATTTTTTTCGAGTTTCACATGCCCATCTTCAAACGACGATTCCCAAGCAACTAAAAGAGCCTAACGATCGCAATCACTTTCAGAATCTGCGAAATATATTCTAGTTTCATAATAACACCATCGGGAAGTTTGCACGTTGAACCATTTGGCCCGGGGGCCTTTTTACGCAGACCTTCGGCAGCCGTTCCTACGCTCCGAAAATTTTTTTCGAGTTTCACATGCCCATCTTCAAACGACGATTCCAAAGCAACTAAAAGAGCCTAAAGATCGCAATCACTTTCAGAATCTGCCAAATATATTCTAGTTTCATAATAAAACAATCGGGAAGTTTGCACGTTGAACCATTTGGCCCGGGGGGCCTTTTTACGCAGACCTTCGGCAGCCGTTCCTACGCTCCGAAAATTTTTTTCGAGTTTCACATGCCCATCTTCAAACGACGATTCCCAAGCAACTAAAAGAGCCTAACGATCGCAATCACTTTCAGAATCTGCGAAATATATTCTAGTTTCATAATAACACCATCGGGAAGTTTGCACGTTGAACCATTTGGCCCGGGGGGCCTTTTTACGCAGACCTTCGGCAGCCGTTCCTACGCTCCGAAAATTTTTTTCGAGTTTCACATGCCCATCTTCAAACGACGATTCCCAAGCAACTAAAAGAGCCTAACGATCGCAATCACTTTCAGAATCTGCGAAATATATTCTAGTTTCATAATAACACCATCGGGAAGTTTGCACGTTGAACCATTTGGCCCGGGGGGCCTTTTTACGCAGACCTTCGGCAGCCGTTCCTACGCTCCGAAAATTTTTTTCGAGTTTCACATGCCCATCTTCAAACGACGATTCCAAAGCAACTAAAAGAGCCTAAAGATCGCAATCACTTTCAGAATCTGCCAAATATATTCTAGTTTCATAATAAAACAATCGGGAAGTTTGCACGTTGAACCATTTGGCCCGGGGGGCCTTTTTACGCAGACCTTCGGCAGCCGTTCCTACGCTCCGAAAATTTTTTTCGAGTTTCACATGCCCATCTTCAAACGACGATTCCCAAGCAACTAAAAGAGCCTAACGATCGCAATCACTTTCAGAATCTGCGAAATATATTCTAGTTTCATAATAACACCATCGGGAAGTTTGCACGTTGAACCATTTGGCCCGGGGGCCTTTTTACGCAGACCTTCGGCAGCCGTTCCTACGCTCCGAAAATTTTTTTCGAGTTTCACATGCCCATCTTCAAACGACGATTCCAAAGCAACTAAAAGAGCCTAAAGATCGCAATCACTTTCAGAATCTGCCAAATATATTCTAGTTTCATAATAAAACAATCGGGAAGTTTGCACGTTGAACCATTTGGCCCGGGGGGCCTTTTTACGCAGACCTTCGGCAGCCGTTCCTACGCTCCGAAAATTTTTTTCGAGTTTCACATGCCCATCTTCAAACGACGATTCCCAAGCAACTAAAAGAGCCTAACGATCGCAATCACTTTCAGAATCTGCGAAATATATTCTAGTTTCATAATAACACCATCGGGAAGTTTGCACGTTGAACCATTTGGCCCGGGGGGCCTTTTTACGCAGACCTTCGGCAGCCGTTCCTACGCTCCGAAAATTTTTTTCGAGTTTCACATGCCCATCTTCAAACGACGATTCCCAAGCAACTAAAAGAGCCTAACGATCGCAATCACTTTCAGAATCTGCGAAATATATTCTAGTTTCATAATAACACCATCGGGAAGTTTGCACGTTGAACCATTTGGCCCGGGGGGCCTTTTTACGCAGACCTTCGGCAGCCGCTCCTACGCTCCGAAAATTTTTTTCGAGTTTCACATGCCCATCTTCAAACGACGATTCCAAAGCAACTAAAAGAGCCTAAAGATCGCAATCACTTTCAGAATCTGCCAAATATATTCTAGTTTCATAATAAAACAATCGGGAAGTTTGCACGTTGAACCATTTGGCCCGGGGGGCCTTTTTACGCAGACCTTCGGCAGCCGTTCCTACGCTCCGAAAATTTTTTTCGAGTTTCACATGCCCATCTTCAAACGACGATTCCCAAGCAACTAAAAGAGCCTAACGATCGCAATCACTTTCAGAATCTGCGAAATATATTCTAGTTTCATAATAACACCATCGGGAAGTTTGCACGTTGAACCATTTGGCCCGGGGGCCTTTTTACGCAGACCTTCGGCAGCCGTTCCTACGCTCCGAAAATTTTTTTCGAGTTTCACATGCCCAACTTCAAACGACGATTCCAAAGCAACTAAAAGAGCCTAAAGATCGCAATCACTTTCAGAATCTGCCAAATATATTCTAGTTTCATAATAAAACAATCGGGAAGTTTGCACGTTGAACCATTTGGCCCGGGGGCCTTTTTACGCAGACCTTCGGCAGCCGTTCCTACGCTCCGAAAATTTTTTTCGAGTTTCACATGCCCATCTTCAAACGACGATTCCCAAGCAACTAAAAGAGCCTAACGATCGCAATCACTTTCAGAATCTGCGAAATATATTCTAGTTTCATAATAACACCATCGGGAAGTTTGCACGTTGAGCCATTTGGCCCGGGGGGCCTTTTTACGCAGACCTTCGGCAGCCGTTCCTACGCTCCGAAAATTTTTTTCGAGTTTCACATGCCCATCTTCAAACGGCGATTCCCAAGCAACTAAAAGAGCCTAACGATCGCAATCACTTTCAGAATCTGCGAAATATATTCTAGTTTCATAATAACACCATCGGGAAGTTTGCACGTTGAACCATTTGGCCCGGGGGGCCTTTTTACGCAGACCTTCGGCAGCCGTTCCTACGCTCCGAAAATTTTTTTCGAGTTTCACATGCCCATCTTCAAACGATGATTCCAAAGCAACTAAAAGAGCCTAAAGATCGCAATCACTTTCAGAATCTGCCAAATATATTCTAGTTTCATAATAAAACAATCGGGAAGTTTACACGTTGAACCATTTGGCCCGGGGGGCCTTTTTACGCAGACCTTCGGCAGCCGTTCCTACGCTCCGAAAATTTTTTTCGAGTTTCACATGCCCATCTTCAAACGACGATTCCCAAGCAACTAAAAGAGCCTAACGATCGCAATCACTTTCAGAATCTGCGAAATATATTCTAGTTTCATAATAACACCATCGGGAAGTTTGCACGTTGAACCATATGGCCCGGGGGCCTTTTTACGCAGACCTTCGGCAGCCGTTCCTACGCTCCGAAATTTTTTTTCGAGTTTCACATGCCCATCTTCAAACGACGATTCCAAAGCAACTAAAAGAGCCTAAAGATCGCAATCACTTTCAGAATCTGCCAAATATATTCTAGTTTCATAATAAAACAATCGGGAAGTTTGTACGTTGAACCATTTGGCCCGGGGGGCCTTTTTACGCAGACCTTCGGCAGCCGTTCCTACGCTCCGAAATTTTTTTTCGAGTTTCACATGCCCATCTTCAAACGACGATTCCCAAGCAACTAAAAGAGCCTAACGATCGCAATCACTTTCAGAATCTGCGAAATATATTCTAGTTTCATAATAACACCATCGGGAAGTTTGCACGTTGAACCATTTGGCCCGGGGGGCCTTTTTACGCAGACCTTCGGCAGCCGTTCCTACGCTCCGAAAATTTTTTTCGAGTTTCACATGCCCATCTTCAAACGACGATTCCCAAGCAACTAAAAGAGCCTAACGATCGCAATCGCTTTCAGAATCTGCGAAATATATTCTAGTTTCATAATAACACCATCGGGAAGTTTGCACGTTGAACCATTTGGCCCGGGGGGCCTTTTTACGCAGACCTTCGGCAGCCGTTCCTACGCTCCGAAAATTTTTTTCGAGTTTCACATGCCCATCTTCAAACGACGATTCCAAAGCAACTAAAAGAGCCTAAAGATCGCAATCACTTTCAGAATCTGCCAAATATATTCTAGTTTCATAATAAAACAATCGGGAAGTTTGCACGTTGAACCATTTGGCCCGGGGGGCCTTTTTACGCAGACCATCGGCAGCCGTTCCTACGCTCCGAAAATTTTTTTCGAGTTTCACATGCCCATCTTCAAACGACGATTCCAAAGCAACTAAAAGAGCCTAAAGATCGCAATCACTTTCAGAATCTGCCAAATATATTCTAGTTTCATAATAAAACAATCGGGAAGTTTGCACGTTGAACCATTTGGCCCGGGGGGCCTTTTTACGCAGACCTTCGGCAGCCGTTCCTACGCTCCGAAAATTTTTTTCGAGTTTCACATGCCCATCTTCAAACGACGATTCCCAAGCAACTAAAAGAGCCTAACGATCGCAATCACTTTCAGAATCTGCGAAATATATTCTAGTTTCATAATAACACCATCGGGAAGTTTGCACGTTGAACCATTTGGCCCGGGGGGCCTTTTTACGCAGACCTTCGGCAGCCGTTCCTACGCTCCGAAAATTTTTTTCGAGTTTCACATGCCCATCTTCAAACGACGATTCCCAAGCAACTAAAAGAGCCTAACGATCGCAATCACTTTCAGAATCTGCGAAATATATTCTAGTTTCATAATAACACCATCGGGAAGTTTGCACGTTGAACCATTTGGCCCGGGGGGCCTTTTTACGCAGACCTTCGGCAGCCGTTCCTACGCTCCGAAAATTTTTTTCGAGTTTCACATGCCCATCTTCAAACGACGATTCCAAAGCAACTAAAAGAGCCTAAAGATCGCAATCACTTTCAGAATCTGCCAAATATATTCTAGTTTCATAATAAAACAATCGGGAAGTTTGCACGTTGAACCATTTGGCCCGGGGGGCCTTTTTACGCAGACCTTCGGCAGCCGTTCCTACGCTCCGAAAATTTTTTTCGAGTTTCACATGCCCATCTTCAAACGACGATTCCCAAGCAACTAAAAGAGCCTAACGATCGCAATCACTTTCAGAATCTGCGAAATATATTCTAGTTTCATAATAACACCATCGGGAAGTTTGCACGTTGAACCATTTGGCCCGGGGGCCTTTTTACGCAGACCTTCGGCAGCCGTTCCTACGCTCCGAAAATTTTTTTCGAGTTTCACATGCCCATCTTCAAACGACGATTCCAAAGCAACTAAACAAGCCTAAAGATCGCAATCACTTTCAGAATCTGCCAAATATATTCTAGTTTCATAATAAAACAATCGGGAAGTTTGCACGTTGAACCATTTGGCCCGGGGGGCCTTTTTACGCAGACCTTCGGCAGCCGTTCCTACGCTCCGAAAATTTTTTTCGAGTTTCACATGCCCATCTTCAAACGACGATTCCCAAGCAACTAAAAGAGCCTAACGATCGCAATCACTTTCAGAATCTGCGAAATATATTCTAGTTTCATAATAACACCATCGGGAAGTTTGCACGTTGAACCATTTGGCCCGGGGGGCCTTTTTACGCAGACCTTCGGCAGCCGTTCCTACGCTCCGAAAATTTTTTTCGAGTTTCACATGCCCATCTTCAAACGGCGATTCTCAAGCAACTAAAAGAGCCTAACGATCGCAATCACTTTCAGAATCTGCGAAATATATTCTAGTTTCATAATAACACCATCGGGAAGTTTGCACGTTGAACCATTTGGCCCGGGGGGCCTTTTTACGCAGACCTTCGGCAGCCGTTCCTACGCTCCGAAAATTTTTTTCGAGTTTCACATGCCCATCTTCAAACGACGATTCCAAAGCAACTAAAAGAGCCTAAAGATCGCAATCACTTTCAGAATCTGCCAAATATATTCTAGTTTCATAATAAAACAATCGGGAAGTTTGCACGTTGAACCATTTGGCCCGGGGGGCCTTTTTACGCAGACCTTCGGCAGCCGTTCCTACGCTCCGAAAATTTTTTTCGAGTTTCACATGCCCATCTTCAAACGACGATTCCCAAGCAACTAAAAGAGCCTAACGATCGCAATCACTTTCAGAATCTGCCAAATATATTCTAGTTTCATAATAAAACAATCGGGAAGTTTGCACGTTGAACCATTTGGCCCGGGGGGCCTTTTTACGCAGACCTTCGGCAGCCGTTCCTACGCTCCGAAAATTTTTTTCGAGTTTCACATGCCCATCTTCAAACGACGATTCCCAAGCAACTAAAAGAGCCTAACGATCGCAATCACTTTCAGAATCTGCGAAATATATTCTAGTTTCATAATAACACCATCGGGAAGTTTGCACGTTGAACCATTTGGCCCGGGGGGCCTTTTACGCAGACCTTCGGCAGCCGTTCCTACGCTCCGAAAATTTTTTTCGAGTTTCACATGCCCATCTTCAAACGACGATTCCCAAGCAACTAAAAGAGCCTAAAGATCGCAATCACTTTCAGAATCTGCGAAATATATTCTAGTTTCATAATAACACCATCGGGAAGTTTGCACGTTGAACCATTTGGCCCGGGGGGCCTTTTTACGCAGACCTTCGGCAGCCGTTCCTACGCTCCGAAAATTTTTTTCGAGTTTCACATGCCCATCTTCAAACGACGATTCCCAAGCAACTAAAAGAGCCTAACGATCGCAATCACTTTCAGAATCTGCGAAATATATTCTAGTTTCATAATAACACCATCGGGAAGTTTGCACGTTGAACCATTTGGCCCGGGGGGCCTTTTTACGCAGACCTTCGGCAGCCGTTCCTACGCTCCGAAATTTTTTTTCGAGTTTCACATGCCCATCTTCAAACGGCGATTCTCAAGCAACTAAAAGAGCCTAACGATCGCAATCACTTTCAGAATCTGCGAAATATATTCTAGTTTCATAATAACACCATCGGGAAGTTTGCACGTTGAACCATTTGGCCCGGGGGGCCTTTTTACGCAGACCTTCGGCAGCCGTTCCTACGCTCCGAAAATTTTTTTCGAGTTTCTCATGCCCATCTTCAAACGACGATTCCAAAGCAACTAAAAGAGCCTAAAGATCGCAATCACTTTCAGAATCTGCCAAATATATTCTAGTTTCATAATAAAACAATCGGGAAGTTTGCACGTTGAACCATTTGGCCCGGGGGGCCTTTTTACGCAGACCTTCGGCAGCCGTTCCTACGCTCCGAAAATTTTTTTCGAGTTTCACATGCCCATCTTCAAACGACGATTCCCAAGCAACTAAGAGAGCCTAACGATCGCAATCACTTTCAGAATCTGCCAAATATATTCTAGTTTCATAATAAAACAATCGGGAAGTTTGCACGTTGAACCATTTGGCCCGGGGGGCCTTTTTACGCAGACCTTCGGCAGCCGTTCCTACGCTCCGAAAATTTTTTTCGAGTTTCACATGCCCATCTTCAAACGACGATTCCCAAGCAACTAAAAGAGCCTAACGATCGCAATCACTTTCAGAATCTGCGAAATATATTCTAGTTTCATAATAACACCATCGGGAAGTTTGCACGTTGAACCATTTGGCCCGGGGGGCCTTTTACGCAGACCTTCGGCAGCCGTTCCTACGCTCCGAAAATTTTTTTCGAGTTTCACATGCCCATCTTCAAACGACGATTCCAAAGCAACTAAAAGAGCCTAAAGATCGCAATCACTTTCAGAATCTGCCAAATATATTCTAGTTTCATAATAAAACAATCGGGAAGTTTGCACGTTGAACCATTTGGCCCGGGGGGCCTTTTTACGCAGACCTTCGGCAGCCGTTCCTACGCTCCGAAAATTTTTTTCGAGTTTCACATGCCCATCTTCAAACGACGATTCCCAAGCAACTAAAAGAGCCTAACGATCGCAATCACTTTCAGAATCTGCGAAATATATTCTAGTTTCATAATAACACCATCGGGAAGTTTGCACGTTGAACCATTTGGCCCGGGGGGCCTTTTTACGCAGACCTTCGGCAGCCGTTCCTACGCTCCGAAAATTTTTTTCGAGTTTCACATGCCCATCTTCAAACGACGATTCCCAAGCAACTAAAAGAGCCTAACGATCGCAATCACTTTCAGAATCTGCGAAATATATTCTAGTTTCATAATAACACCATCGGGAAGTTTGCACGTTGAACCATTTGGCCCGGGGGCCTTTTTACGCAGACCTTCGGCAGCCGTTCCTACGCTCCGAAAATTTTTTTCGAGTTTCACATGCCCATCTTCAAACGACGATTCCAAAGCAACTAAAAGAGCCTAAAGATCGCAATCACTTTCAGAATCTGCCAAATATATTCTAGTTTCATAATAAAACAATCGGGAAGTTTGCACGTTGAACCATTTGGCCCGGGGGGCCTTTTTACGCAGACCTTCGGCAGCCGTTCCTACGCTCCGAAAATTTTTTTCGAGTTTCACATGCCCATCTTCAAACGACGATTCCCAAGCAACTAAAAGAGCCTAACGATCGCAATCACTTTCAGAATCTGCGAAATATATTCTAGTTTCATAATAACACCATCGGGAAGTTTGCACGTTGAACCATTTGGCCCGGGGGCCTTTTTACGCAGACCTTCGGCAGCCGTTCCTACGCTCCGAAAATTTTTTTCGAGTTTCACATGCCCATCTTCAAACGACGATTCCAAAGCAACTAAAAGAGCCTAAAGATCGCAATCACTTTCAGAATCTGCCAAATATATTCTAGTTTCATAATAAAACAATCGGGAAGTTTGCACGTTGAACCATTTGGCCCGGGGGGCCTTTTTACGCAGACCTTCGGCAGCCGTTCCTACGCTCCGAAAATTTTTTTCGAGTTTCACATGCCCATCTTCAAACGACGATTCCCAAGCAACTAAAAGAGCCTAACGATCGCAATCACTTTCAGAATCTGCGAAATATATTCTAGTTTCATAATAACACCATCGGGAAGTTTGCACGTTGAACCATTTGGCCCGGGGGGCCTTTTTACGCAGACCTTCGGCAGCCGTTCCTACGCTCCGAAAATTTTTTTCGAGTTTCACATGCCCATCTTCAAACGACGATTCCCAAGCAACTAAAAGAGCCTAACGATCGCAATCACTTTCAGAATCTGCGAAATATATTCTAGTTTCATAATAACACCATCGGGAAGTTTGCACGTTGAACCATTTGGCCCGGGGGGCCTTTTTACGCAGACCTTCGGCAGCCGTTCCTACGCTCCGAAAATTTTTTTCGAGTTTCACATGCCCATCTTCAAACGACGATTCCAAAGCAACTAAAAGAGCCTAAAGATCGCAATCACTTTCAGAATCTGCCAAATATATTCTAGTTTCATAATAAAACAATCGGGAAGTTTGCACGTTGAACCATTTGGCCCGGGGGGCCTTTTTACGCAGACCTTCGGCAGCCGTTCCTACGCTCCGAAAATTTTTTTCGAGTTTCACATGCCCATCTTCAAACGACGATTCCCAAGCAACTAAAAGAGCCTAACGATCGCAATCACTTTCAGAATCTGCGAAATATATTCTAGTTTCATAATAACACCATCGGGAAGTTTGCACGTTGAACCATTTGGCCCGGGGGCCTTTTTACGCAGACCTTCGGCAGCCGTTCCTACGCTCCGAAAATTTTTTTCGAGTTTCACATGCCCATCTTCAAACGACGATTCCAAAGCAACTAAACAAGCCTAAAGATCGCAATCACTTTCAGAATCTGCCAAATATATTCTAGTTTCATAATAAAACAATCGGGAAGTTTGCACGTTGAACCATTTGGCCCCGGGGGCCTTTTTACGCAGACCTTCGGCAGCCGTTCCTACGCTCCGAAAATTTTTTTCGAGTTTCACATGCCCATCTTCAAACGACGATTCCCAAGCAACTAAAAGAGCCTAACGATCGCAATCACTTTCAGAATCTGCGAAATATATTCTAGTTTCATAATAACACCATCGGGAAGTTTGCACGTTGAACCATTTGGCCCGGGGGGCCTTTTTACGCAGACCTTCGGCAGCCGTTCCTACGCTCCGAAAATTTTTTTCGAGTTTCACATGCCCATCTTCAAACGGCGATTCTCAAGCAACTAAAAGAGCCTAACGATCGCAATCACTTTCAGAATCTGCGAAATATATTCTAGTTTCATAATAACACCATCGGGAAGTTTGCACGTTGAACCATTTGGCCCGGGGGGCCTTTTTACGCAGACCTTCGGCAGCCGTTCCTACGCTCCGAAAATTTTTTTCGAGTTTCACATGCCCATCTTCAAACGACGATTCCAAAGCAACTAAAAGAGCCTAAAGATCGCAATCACTTTCAGAATCTGCCAAATATATTCTAGTTTCATAATAAAACAATCGGGAAGTTTGCACGTTGAACCATTTGGCCCGGGGGGCCTTTTTACGCAGACCTTCGGCAGCCGTTCCTACGCTCCGAAAATTTTTTTCGAGTTTCACATGCCCATCTTCAAACGACGATTCCCAAGCAACTAAAAGAGCCTAACGATCGCAATCACTTTCAGAATCTGCCAAATATATTCTAGTTTCATAATAAAACAATCGGGAAGTTTGCACGTTGAACCATTTGGCCCGGGGGGCCTTTTTACGCAGACCTTCGGCAGCCGTTCCTACGCTCCGAAAATTTTTTTCGAGTTTCACATGCCCATCTTCAAACGACGATTCCCAAGCAACTAAAAGAGCCTAACGATCGCAATCACTTTCAGAATCTGCGAAATATATTCTAGTTTCATAATAACACCATCGGGAAGTTTGCACGTTGAACCATTTGGCCCGGGGGGCCTTTTACGCAGACCTTCGGCAGCCGTTCCTACGCTCCGAAAATTTTTTTCGAGTTTCACATGCCCATCTTCAAACGACGATTCCCAAGCAACTAAAAGAGCCTAACGATCGCAATCACTTTCAGAATCTGCGAAATATATTCTAGTTTCATAATAACACCATCGGGAAGTTTGCACGTTGAACCATTTGGCCCGGGGGGCCTTTTTACGCAGACCTTCGGCAGCCGTTCCTACGCTCCGAAAATTTTTTTCGAGTTTCACATGCCCATCTTCAAACGACGATTCCAAAGCAACTAAAAGAGCCTAAAGATCGCAATCACTTTCAGAATCTGCCAAATATATTCTAGTTTCATAATAAAACAATCGGGAAGTTTGCACGTTGAACCATTTGGCCCGGGGGGCCTTTTTACGCAGACCTTCGGCAGCCGTTCCTACGCTCCGAAAATTTTTTTCGAGTTTCACATGCCCATCTTCAAACGACGATTCCCAAGCAACTAAAAGAGCCTAACGATCGCAATCACTTTCAGAATCTGCGAAATATATTCTAGTTTCATAATAACACCATCGGGAAGTTTGCACGTTGAACCATTTGGCCCGGGGGCCTTTTTACGCAGACCTTCGGCAGCCGTTCCTACGCTCCGAAAATTTTTTTCGAGTTTCACATGCCCATCTTCAAACGACGATTCCAAAGCAACTAAAAGAGCCTAAAGATCGCAATCACTTTCAGAATCTGCCAAATATATTCTAGTTTCATAATAAAACAATCGGGAAGTTTGCACGTTGAACCATTTGGCCCGGGGGGCCTTTTTACGCAGACCTTCGGCAGCCGTTCCTACGCTCCGAAAATTTTTTTCGAGTTTCACATGCCCATCTTCAAACGACGATTCCCAAGCAACTAAAAGAGCCTAACGATCGCAATCACTTTCAGAATCTGCGAAATATATTCTAGTTTCATAATAACACCATCGGGAAGTTTGCACGTTGAACCATTTGGCCCGGGGGGCCTTTTTACGCAGACCTTCGGCAGCCGCTCCTACGCTCCGAAAATTTTTTTCGAGTTTCACATGCCCATCTTCAAACGACGATTCCAAAGCAACTAAAAGAGCCTAAAGATCGCAATCACTTTCAGAATCTGCCAAATATATTCTAGTTTCATAATAAAACAATCGGGAAGTTTGCACGTTGAACCATTTGGCCCGGGGGGCCTTTTTACGCAGACCTTCGGCAGCCGTTCCTACGCTCCGAAAATTTTTTTCGAGTTTCACATGCCCATCTTCAAACGGCGATTCCCAAGCAACTAAAAGAGCCTAACGATCGCAATCACTTTCAGAATCTGCGAAATATATTCTAGTTTCATAATAACACCATCGGGAAGTTTGCACGTTGAACCATTTGGCCCGGGGGCCTTTTTACGCAGACCTTCGGCAGCCGTTCCTACGCTCCGAAAATTTTTTTCGAGTTTCACATGCCCATCTTCAAACGACGATTCCAAAGCAACTAAAAGAGCCTAAAGATCGCAATCACTTTCAGAATCTGCCAAATATATTCTAGTTTCATAATAAAACAATCGGGAAGTTTGCACGTTGAACCATTTGGCCCGGGGGGCCTTTTTACGCAGACCTTCGGCAGCCGTTCCTACGCTCCGAAAATTTTTTTCGAGTTTCACATGCCCATCTTCAAACGACGATTCCCAAGCAACTAAAAGAGCCTAACGATCGCAATCACTTTCAGAATCTGCGAAATATATTCTAGTTTCATAATAACACCATCGGGAAGTTTGCACGTTGAACCATTTGGCCCGGGGGGCCTTTTTACGCAGACCTTCGGCAGCCGTTCCTACGCTCCGAAAATTTTTTTCGAGTTTCACATGCCCATCTTCAAACGACGATTCCCAAGCAACTAAAAGAGCCTAACGATCGCAATCACTTTCAGAATCTGCGAAATATATTCTAGTTTCATAATAACACCATCGGGAAGTTTGCACGTTGAACCATTTGGCCCGGGGGGCCTTTTTACGCAGACCTTCGGCAGCCGTTCCTACGCTCCGAAAATTTTTTTCGAGTTTCACATGCCCATCTTCAAACGACGATTCCAAAGCAACTAAAAGAGCCTAAAGATCGCAATCACTTTCAGAATCTGCCAAATATATTCTAGTTTCATAATAAAACAATCGGGAAGTTTGCACGTTGAACCATTTGGCCCGGGGGGCCTTTTTACGCAGACCTTCGGCAGCCGTTCCTACGCTCCGAAAATTTTTTTCGAGTTTCACATGCCCATCTTCAAACGACGATTCCCAAGCAACTAAAAGAGCCTAACGATCGCAATCACTTTCAGAATCTGCGAAATATATTCTAGTTTCATAATAACACCATCGGGAAGTTTGCACGTTGAACCATTTGGCCCGGGGGCCTTTTTACGCAGACCTTCGGCAGCCGTTCCTACGCTCCGAAAATTTTTTTCGAGTTTCACATGCCCATCTTCAAACGACGATTCCAAAGCAACTAAAAGAGCCTAAAGATCGCAATCACTTTCAGAATCTGCCAAATATATTCTAGTTTCATAATAAAACAATCGGGAAGTTTGCACGTTGAACCATTTGGCCCGGGGGGCCTTTTTACGCAGACCTTCGGCAGCCGTTCCTACGCTCCGAAAATTTTTTTCGAGTTTCACATGCCCATCTTCAAACGACGATTCCCAAGCAACTAAAAGAGCCTAACGATCGCAATCACTTTCAGAATCTGCGAAATATATTCTAGTTTCATAATAACACCATCGGGAAGTTTGCACGTTGAACCATTTGGCCCGGGGGGCCTTTTTACGCAGACCTTCGGCAGCCGTTCCTACGCTCCGAAAATTTTTTTCGAGTTTCACATGCCCATCTTCAAACGACGATTCTCAAGCAACTAAAAGAGCCTAACGATCGCAATCACTTTCAGAATCTGCGAAATATATTCTAGTTTCATAATAACACCATCGGGAAGTTTGCACGTTGAACCATTTGGCCCGGGGGGCCTTTTTACGCAGACCTTCGGCAGCCGTTCCTACGCTCCGAAAATTTTTTTCGAGTTTCACATGCCCATCTTCAAACGGCGATTCCCAAGCAACTAAAAGAGCCTAACGATCGCAATCACTTTCAGAATCTGCCAAATATATTCTAGTTTCATAATAAAACAATCGGGAAGTTTGCACGTTGAACCATTTGGCCCGGGGGGCCTTTTTACGCAGACCTTCGGCAGCCGTTCCTACGCTCCGAAAATTTTTTTCGAGTTTCACATGCCCATCTTCAAACGACGATTCCCAAGCAACTAAAAGAGCCTAACGATCGCAATCACTTTCAGAATCTGCCAAATATATTCTAGTTTCATAATAAAACAATCGGGAAGTTTGCACGTTGAACCATTTGGCCCGGGGGGCCTTTTTACGCAGACCTTCGGCAGCCGTTCCTACGCTCCGAAAATTTTTTTCGAGTTTCACATGCCCATCTTCAAACGACGATTCCCAAGCAACAAAAAGAGCCTAACGATCGCAATCACTTTCAGAATCTGCGAAATATATTCTAGTTTCATAATAACACCATCGGGAAGTTTGCACGTTGAACCATTTGGCCCGGGGGGCCTTTTTACGCAGACCTTCGGCAGCCGTTCCTACGCTCCGAAAATTTTTTTCGAGTTTCACATGCCCATCTTCAAACGACGATTCCCAAGCAACTAAAAGAGCCTAAAGACCGCAATCACTTTCAGAATCTGCCAAATATATTCTAGTTTCATAATAACACCATCGGGAAGTTTGCACGTTGAACCATTTGGCCCGGGGGGCCTTTTTACGCAGACCTTCGGCAGCCGTTCCTACGCTCCGAAAATTTTTTTCGAGTTTCACATGCCCATCTTCAAACGACGATTCCCAAGCAACTAAAAGAGCCTAACGATCGCAATCACTTTCAGAATCTGCGAAATATATTCTAGTTTCATAATAACACCATCGGGAAGTTTGCACGTTGAACCATTTGGCCCGGGGGGCCTTTTTACGCAGACCTTCGGCAGCCGCTCCTACGCTCCGAAAATTTTTTTCGAGTTTCACATGCCCATCTTCAAACGACGATTCCAAAGCAACTAAAAGAGCCTAAAGATCGCAATCACTTTCAGAATCTGCCAAATATATTCTAGTTTCATAATAAAACAATCGGGAAGTTTGCACGTTGAACCATTTGGCCCGGGGGGCCTTTTTACGCAGACCTATGGCAGCCGTTCCTACGCTCCGAAAATTTTTTTCGAGTTTCACATGCCCATCTTCAAACGACGATTCCCAAGCAACTAAAAGAGCCTAACGATCGCAATCACTTTCAGAATCTGCGAAATATATTCTAGTTTCATAATAACACCATCGGGAAGTTTGCACGTTGAACCATTTGGCCCGGGGGCCTTTTTACGCAGACCTTCGGCAGCCGTTCCTACGCTCCGAAAATTTTTTTCGAGTTTCACATGCCCATCTTCAAACGACGATTCCAAAGCAACTAAAAGAGCCTAAAGATCGCAATCACTTTCAGAATCTGCCAAATATATTCTAGTTTCATAATAAAACAATCGGGAAGTTTGCACGTTGAACCATTTGGCCCGGGGGGCCTTTTTACGCAGACCTTCGGCAGCCGTTCCTACGCTCCGAAATTTTTTTTCGAGTTTCACATGCCCATCTTCAAACGACGATTCCCAAGCAACTAAAAGAGCCTAACGATCGCAATCACTTTCAGAATCTGCGAAATATATTCTAGTTTCATAATAACACCATCGGGAAGTTTGCACGTTGAACCATTTGGCCCGGGGGGCCTTTTTACGCAGACCTTCGGCAGCCGTTCCTACGCTCCGAAAATTTTTTTCGAGTTTCACATGCCCATCTTCAAACGGCGATTCCCAAGCAACTAAAAGAGCCTAACGATCGCAATCACTTTCAGAATCTGCGAAATATATTCTAGTTTCATAATAACACCATCGGGAAGTTTGCACGTTGAACCATTTGGCCCGGGGGGCCTTTTTACGCAGACCTTCGGCAGCCGTTCCTACGCTCCGAAAATTTTTTTCGAGTTTCACATGCCCATCTTCAAACGGCGATTCCCAAGCAACTAAAAGAGCCTAACGATCGCAATCACTTTCAGAATCTGCGAAATATATTCTAGTTTCATAATAACACCATCGGGAAGTTTGCACGTTGAACCATTTGGCCCGGGGGGCCTTTTTACGCAGACCTTCGGCAGCCGTTCCTACGCTCCGAAAATTTTTTTCGAGTTTCACATGCCCATCTTCAAACGACGATTCCAAAGCAACTAAAAGAGCCTAAAGATCGCAATCACTTTCAGAATCTGCCAAATATATTCTAGTTTCATAATAAAACAATCGGGAAGTTTGCACGTTGAACCATTTGGCCCGGGGGGCCTTTTTACGCAGACCTTCGGCAGCCGTTCCTACGCTCCGAAAATTTTTTTCGAGTTTCACATGCCCATCTTCAAACGACGATTCCCAAGCAACTAAAAGAGCCTAACGATCGCAATCACTTTCAGAATCTGCGAAATATATTCTAGTTTCATAATAACACCATCGGGAAGTTTGCACGTTGAACCATTTGGCCCGGGGGCCTTTTTACGCAGACCTTCGGCAGCCGTTCCTACGCTCCGAAAATTTTTTTCGAGTTTCACATGCCCATCTTCAAACGACGATTCCAAAGCAACTAAAAGAGCCTAAAGATCGCAATCACTTTCAGAATCTGCCAAATATATTCTAGTTTCATAATAAAACAATCGGGAAGTTTGCACGTTGAACCATTTGGCCCGGGGGGCCTTTTTACGCAGACCTTCGGCAGCCGTTCCTACGCTCCGAAAATTTTTTTCGAGTTTCACATGCCCATCTTCAAACGACGATTCCCAAGCAACTAAAAGAGCCTAACGATCGCAATCACTTTCAGAATCTGCGAAATATATTCTAGTTTCATAATAACACCATCGGGAAGTTTGCACGTTGAACCATTTGGCCCGGGGGGCCTTTTTACGCAGACCTTCGGCAGCCGTTCCTACGCTCCGAAAATTTTTTTCGAGTTTCACATGCCCATCTTCAAACGACGATTCCAAAGCAACTAAAAGAGCCTAAAGATCGCAATCACTTTCAGAATCTGCCAAATATATTCTAGTTTCATAATAAAACAATCGGGAAGTTTGCACGTTGAACCATTTGGCCCGGGGGGCCTTTTTACGCAGACCTTCGGCAGCCGTTCCTACGCTCCGAAAATTTTTTTCGAGTTTCACATGCCCATCTTCAAACGGCGATTCCCAAGCAACTAAAAGAGCCTAACGATCGCAATCACTTTCAGAATCTGCGAAATATATTCTAGTTTCATAATAACACCATCGGGAAGTTTGCACGTTGAACCATTTGGCCCGGGGGCCTTTTTACGCAGACCTTCGGCAGCCGTTCCTACGCTCCGAAAATTTTTTTCGAGTTTCACATGCCCATCTTCAAACGACGATTCCAAAGCAACTAAAAGAGCCTAAAGATCGCAATCACTTTCAGAATCTGCCAAATATATTCTAGTTTCATAATAAAACAATCGGGAAGTTTGCACGTTGAACCATTTGGCCCGGGGGGCCTTTTTACGCAGACCTTCGGCAGCCGTTCCTACGCTCCGAAAATTTTTTTCGAGTTTCACATGCCCATCTTCAAACGACGATTCCCAAGCAACTAAAAGAGCCTAACGATCGCAATCACTTTCAGAATCTGCGAAATATATTCTAGTTTCATAATAACACCATCGGGAAGTTTGCACGTTGAACCATTTGGCCCGGGGGGCCTTTTTACGCAGACCTTCGGCAGCCGTTCCTACGCTCCGAAAATTTTTTTCGAGTTTCACATGCCCATCTTCAAACGACGATTCCCAAGCAACTAAAAGAGCCTAACGATCGCAATCACTTTCAGAATCTGCGAAATATATTCTAGTTTCATAATAACACCATCGGGAAGTTTGCACGTTGAACCATTTGGCCCGGGGGGCCTTTTTACGCAGACCTTCGGCAGCCGTTCCTACGCTCCGAAAATTTTTTTCGAGTTTCACATGCCCATCTTCAAACGACGATTCCAAAGCAACTAAAAGAGCCTAAAGATCGCAATCACTTTCAGAATCTGCCAAATATATTCTAGTTTCATAATAAAACAATCGGGAAGTTTGCACGTTGAACCATTTGGCCCGGGGGGCCTTTTTACGCAGACCTTCGGCAGCCGTTCCTACGCTCCGGAAATTTTTTTCGAGTTTCACATGCCCATCTTCAAACGACGATTCCCAAGCAACTAAAAGAGCCTAACGATCGCAATCACTTTCAGAATCTGCGAAATATATTCTAGTTTCATAATAACACCATCGGGAAGTTTGCACGTTGAACCATTTGGCCCGGGGGCCTTTTTACGCAGACCTTCGGCAGCCGTTCCTACGCTCCGAAAATTTTTTTCGAGTTTCACATGCCCATCTTCAAACGACGATTCCAAAGCAACTAAAAGAGCCTAAAGATCGCAATCACTTTCAGAATCTGCCAAATATATTCTAGTTTCATAATAAAACAATCGGGAAGTTTGCACGTTGAACCATTTGGCCCGGGGGGCCTTTTTACGCAGACCTTCGGCAGCCGTTCCTACGCTCCGAAAATTTTTTTCGAGTTTCACATGCCCATCTTCAAACGACGATTCCCAAGCAACTAAAAGAGCCTAACGATCGCAATCACTTTCAGAATCTGCGAAATATATTCTAGTTTCATAATAACACCATCGGGAAGTTTGCACGTTGAACCATTTGGCCCGGGGGGCCTTTTTACGCAGACCTTCGGCAGCCGTTCCTACGCTCCGAAAATTTTTTTCGAGTTTCACATGCCCATCTTCAAACGACGATTCCCAAGCAACTAAAAGAGCCTAACGATCGCAATCACTTTCAGAATCTGCGAAATATATTCTAGTTTCATAATAACACCATCGGGAAGTTTGCACGTTGAACCATTTGGCCCGGGGGGCCTTTTTACGCAGACCTTCGGCAGCCGTTCCTACGCTCCGAAAATTTTTTTCGAGTTTCACATGCCCATCTTCAAACGGCGATTCCCAAGCAACTAAAAGAGCCTAACGATCGCAATCACTTTCAGAATCTGCGAAATATATTCTAGTTTCATAATAACACCATCGGGAAGTTTGCACGTTGAACCATTTGGCCCGGGGGGCCTTTTTACGCAGACCTTCGGCAGCCGTTCCTACGCTCCGAAAATTTTTTTCGAGTTTCACATGCCCATCTTCAAACGACGATTCCAAAGCAACTAAAAGAGCCTAAAGATCGCAATCACTTTCAGAATCTGCCAAATATATTCTAGTTTCATAATAAAACAATCGGGAAGTTTGCACGTTGAACCATTTGGCCCGGGGGGCCTTTTTACGCAGACCTTCGGCAGCCGTTCCTACGCTCCGAAAATTTTTTTCGAGTTTCACATGCCCATCTTCAAACGACGATTCCCAAGCAACTAAAAGAGCCTAACGATCGCAATCACTTTCAGAATCTGCGAAATATATTCTAGTTTCATAATAACACCATCGGGAAGTTTGCACGTTGAACCATTTGGCCCGGGGGCCTTTTTACGCAGACCTTCGGCAGCCGTTCCTACGCTCCGAAAATTTTTTTCGAGTTTCACATGCCCATCTTCAAACGACGATTCCAAAGCAACTAAAAGAGCCTAAAGATCGCAATCACTTTCAGAATCTGCCAAATATATTCTAGTTTCATAATAAAACAATCGGGAAGTTTGCACGTTGAACCATTTGGCCCGGGGGGCCTTTTTACGCAGACCTTCGGCAGCCGTTCCTACGCTCCGAAAATT
Organism: Salticus scenicus; assembly: GCA_963930645.1. Classification (NCBI taxonomy): domain Eukaryota; kingdom Metazoa; phylum Arthropoda; class Arachnida; order Araneae; family Salticidae; genus Salticus; species Salticus scenicus. Next base: position 158,543 of record CAWVNO010000773.1, read on the forward strand.
TTTTTCGAGTTTCACATGCCCATCTTCAAACGACGATTCCCAAGCAACTAAAAGAGCCTAACGATCGCAATCACTTTCAGAATCTGCGAAATATATTCTAGTTTCATAATAACACCATCGGGAAGTTTGCACGTTGAACCATTTGGCCCGGGGGGCCTTTTTACGCAGACCTTCGGCAGCCGTTCCTACGCTCCGAAAATTTTTTTCGAGTTTCACATGCCCATCTTCAAACGACGATTCCAAAGCAACTAAAAGAGCCTAAAGATCGCAATCACTTTCAGAATCTGCCAAATATATTCTAGTTTCATAATAAAACAATCGGGAAGTTTGCACGTTGAACCATTTGGCCCGGGGGGCCTTTTTACGCAGACCTTCGGCAGCCGTTCCTACGCTCCGAAAATTTTTTTCGAGTTTCACATGCCCATCTTCAAACGACGATTCCCAAGCAACTAAAAGAGCCTAACGATCGCAATCACTTTCAGAATCTGCGAAATATATTCTAGTTTCATAATAACACCATCGGGAAGTTTGCACGTTGAACCATTTGGCCCGGGGGCCTTTTTACGCAGACCTTCGGCAGCCGTTCCTACGCTCCGAAAATTTTTTTCGAGTTTCACATGCCCATCTTCAAACGACGATTCCAAAGCAACTAAAAGAGCCTAAAGATCGCAATCACTTTCAGAATCTGCCAAATATATTCTAGTTTCATAATAAAACAATCGGGAAGTTTGCACGTTGAACCATTTGGCCCGGGGGGCCTTTTTACGCAGACCTTCGGCAGCCGTTCCTACGCTCCGAAAATTTTTTTCGAGTTTCACATGCCCATCTTCAAACGACGATTCCCAAGCAACTAAAAGAGCCTAACGATCGCAATCACTTTCAGAATCTGCGAAATATATTCTAGTTTCATAATAACACCATCGGGAAGTTTGCACGTTGAACCATTTGGCCCGGGGGGCCTTTTTACGCAGACCTTCGGCAGCCGTTCCTACGCTCCGAAAATTTTTTTCGAGTTTCACATGCCCATCTTCAAACGACGATTCCCAAGCAACTAAAAGAGCCTAACGATCGCAATCACTTTCAGAATCTGCGAAATATATTCTAGTTTCATAATAACACCATCGGGAAGTTTGCACGTTGAACCATTTGGCCCGGGGGGCCTTTTTACGCAGACCTTCGGCAGCCGTTCCTACGCTCCGAAAATTTTTTTCGAGTTTCACATGCCCATCTTCAAACGACGATTCCAAAGCAACTAAAAGAGCCTAAAGATCGCAATCACTTTCAGAATCTGCCAAATATATTCTAGTTTCATAATAAAACAATCGGGAAGTTTGCACGTTGAACCATTTGGCCCGGGGGGCCTTTTTACGCAGACCTTCGGCAGCCGTTCCTACGCTCCGAAAATTTTTTTCGAGTTTCACATGCCCATCTTCAAACGACGATTCCCAAGCAACTAAAAGAGCCTAACGATCGCAATCACTTTCAGAATCTGCGAAATATATTCTAGTTTCATAATAACACCATCGGGAAGTTTGCACGTTGAACCATTTGGCCCGGGGGCCTTTTTACGCAGACCTTCGGCAGCCGTTCCTACGCTCCGAAAATTTTTTTCGAGTTTCACATGCCCATCTTCAAACGACGATTCCAAAGCAACTAAAAGAGCCTAAAGATCGCAATCACTTTCAGAATCTGCCAAATATATTCTAGTTTCATAATAAAACAATCGGGAAGTTTGCACGTTGAACCATTTGGCCCGGGGGGCCTTTTTACGCAGACCTTCGGCAGCCGTTCCTACGCTCCGAAAATTTTTTTCGAGTTTCACATGCCCATCTTCAAACGACGATTCCCAAGCAACTAAAAGAGCCTAACGATCGCAATCACTTTCAGAATCTGCGAAATATATTCTAGTTTCATAATAACACCATCGGGAAGTTTGCACGTTGAACCATTTGGCCCGGGGGGCCTTTTTACGCAGACCTTCGGCAGCCGTTCCTACGCTCCGAAAATTTTTTTCGAGTTTCACATGCCCATCTTCAAACGACGATTCCCAAGCAACTAAAAGAGCCTAACGATCGCAATCACTTTCAGAATCTGCGAAATATATTCTAGTTTCATAATAACACCATCGGGAAGTTTGCACGTTGAACCATTTGGCCCGGGGGGCCTTTTTACGCAGACCTTCGGCAGCCGTTCCTACGCTCCGAAAATTTTTTTCGAGTTTCACATGCCCATCTTCAAACGACGATTCCAAAGCAACTAAAAGAGCCTAAAGATCGCAATCACTTTCAGAATCTGCCAAATATATTCTAGTTTCATAATAAAACAATCGGGAAGTTTGCACGTTGAACCATTTGGCCCGGGGGGCCTTTTTACGCAGACCTTCGGCAGCCGTTCCTACGCTCCGAAAATTTTTTTCGAGTTTCACATGCCCATCTTCAAACGACGATTCCCAAGCAACTAAAAGAGCCTAACGATCGCAATCACTTTCAGAATCTGCGAAATATATTCTAGTTTCATAATAACACCATCGGGAAGTTTGCACGTTGAACCATTTGGCCCGGGGGCCTTTTTACGCAGACCTTCGGCAGCCGTTCCTACGCTCCGAAAATTTTTTTCGAGTTTCACATGCCCATCTTCAAACGACGATTCCAAAGCAACTAAAAGAGCCTAAAGATCGCAATCACTTTCAGAATCTGCCAAATATATTCTAGTTTCATAATAAAACAATCGGGAAGTTTGCACGTTGAACCATTTGGCCCGGGGGGCCTTTTTACGCAGACCTTCGGCAGCCGTTCCTACGCTCCGAAAATTTTTTTCGAGTTTCACATGCCCATCTTCAAACGACGATTCCCAAGCAACTAAAAGAGCCTAACGATCGCAATCACTTTCAGAATCTGCGAAATATATTCTAGTTTCATAATAACACCATCGGGAAGTTTGCACGTTGAACCATTTGGCCCGGGGGGCCTTTTTACGCAGACCTTCGGCAGCCGTTCCTACGCTCCGAAAATTTTTTTCGAGTTTCACATGCCCATCTTCAAACGACGATTCCCAAGCAACTAAAAGAGCCTAACGATCGCAATCACTTTCAGAATCTGCGAAATATATTCTAGTTTCATAATAACACCATCGGGAAGTTTGCACGTTGAACCATTTGGCCCGGGGGGCCTTTTTACGCAGACCTTCGGCAGCCGCTCCTACGCTCCGAAAATTTTTTTCGAGTTTCACATGCCCATCTTCAAACGACGATTCCAAAGCAACTAAAAGAGCCTAAAGATCGCAATCACTTTCAGAATCTGCCAAATATATTCTAGTTTCATAATAAAACAATCGGGAAGTTTGCACGTTGAACCATTTGGCCCGGGGGGCCTTTTTACGCAGACCTTCGGCAGCCGTTCCTACGCTCCGAAATTTTTTTTCGAGTTTCACATGCCCATCTTCAAACGACGATTCCCAAGCAACTAAAAGAGCCTAACGATCGCAATCACTTTCAGAATCTGCGAAATATATTCTAGTTTCATAATAACACCATCGGGAAGTTTGCACGTTGAACCATTTGGCCCGGGGGCCTTTTTACGCAGACCTTCGGCAGCCGTTCCTACGCTCCGAAAATTTTTTTCGAGTTTCACATGCCCAACTTCAAACGACGATTCCAAAGCAACTAAAAGAGCCTAAAGATCGCAATCACTTTCAGAATCTGCCAAATATATTCTAGTTTCATAATAAAACAATCGGGAAGTTTGCACGTTGAACCATTTGGCCCGGGGGGCCTTTTTACGCAGACCTTCGGCAGCCGTTCCTACGCTCCGAAAATTTTTTTCGAGTTTCACATGCCCATCTTCAAACGACGATTCCCAAGCAACTAAAAGAGCCTAACGATCGCAATCACTTTCAGAATCTGCGAAATATATTCTAGTTTCATAATAACACCATCGGGAAGTTTGCACGTTGAACCATTTGGCCCGGGGGGCCTTTTTACGCAGACCTTCGGCAGCCGTTCCTACGCTCCGAAAATTTTTTTCGAGTTTCACATGCCCATCTTCAAACGGCGATTCCCAAGCAACTAAAAGAGCCTAACGATCGCAATCACTTTCAGAATCTGCGAAATATATTCTAGTTTCATAATAACACCATCGGGAAGTTTGCACGTTGAACCATTTGGCCCGGGGGGCCTTTTTACGCAGACCTTCGGCAGCCGTTCCTACGCTCCGAAAATTTTTTTCGAGTTTCACATGCCCATCTTCAAACGATGATTCCAAAGCAACTAAAAGAGCCTAAAGATCGCAATCACTTTCAGAATCTGCCAAATATATTCTAGTTTCATAATAAAACAATCGGGAAGTTTGCACGTTGAACCATTTGGCCCGGGGGGCCTTTTTACGCAGACCTTCGGCAGCCGTTCCTACGCTCCGAAAATTTTTTTCGAGTTTCACATGCCCATCTTCAAACGACGATTCCCAAGCAACTAAAAGAGCCTAACGATCGCAATCACTTTCAGAATCTGCGAAATATATTCTAGTTTCATAATAACACCATCGGGAAGTTTGCACGTTGAACCATATGGCCCGGGGGCCTTTTTACGCAGACCTTCGGCAGCCGTTCCTACGCTCCGAAATTTTTTTTCGAGTTTCACATGCCCATCTTCAAACGACGATTCCAAAGCAAATAAAAGAGCCTAAAGATCGCAATCACTTTCAGAATCTGCCAAATATATTCTAGTTTCATAATAAAACAATCGGGAAGTTTGTACGTTGAACCATTTGGCCCGGGGGGCCTTTTTACGCAGACCTTCGGCAGCCGTTCCTACGCTCCGAAATTTTTTTTCGAGTTTCACATGCCCATCTTCAAACGACGATTCCCAAGCAACTAAAAGAGCCTAACGATCGCAATCACTTTCAGAATCTGCGAAATATATTCTAGTTTCATAATAACACCATCGGGAAGTTTGCACGTTGAACCATTTGGCCCGGGGGGCCTTTTTACGCAGACCTTCGGCAGCCGTTCCTACGCTCCGAAAATTTTTTTCGAGTTTCACATGCCCATCTTCAAACGACGATTCCCAAGCAACTAAAAGAGCCTAACGATCGCAATCGCTTTCAGAATCTGCGAAATATATTCTAGTTTCATAATAACACCATCGGGAAGTTTGCACGTTGAACCATTTGGCCCGGGGGGCCTTTTTACGCAGACCTTCGGCAGCCGTTCCTACGCTCCGAAAATTTTTTTCGAGTTTCACATGCCCATCTTCAAACGACGATTCCAAAGCAACTAAAAGAGCCTAAAGATCGCAATCACTTTCAGAATCTGCCAAATATATTCTAGTTTCATAATAAAACAATCGGGAAGTTTGCACGTTGAACCATTTGGCCCGGGGGGCCTTTTTACGCAGACCATCGGCAGCCGTTCCTACGCTCCGAAAATTTTTTTCGAGTTTCACATGCCCATCTTCAAACGACGATTCCCAAGCAACTAAAAGAGCCTAACGATCGCAATCACTTTCAGAATCTGCGAAATATATTCTAGTTTCATAATAACACCATCGGGAAGTTTGCACGTTGAACCATTTGGCCCGGGGGCCTTTTTACGCAGACCTTCGGCAGCCGTTCCTACGCTCCGAAAATTTTTTTCGAGTTTCACATGCCCATCTTCAAACGACGATTCCAAAGCAACTAAAAGAGCCTAAAGATCGCAATCACTTTCAGAATCTGCCAAATATATTCTAGTTTCATAATAAAACAATCGGGAAGTTTGCACGTTGAACCATTTGGCCCGGGGGGCCTTTTTACGCAGACCTTCGGCAGCCGTTCCTACGCTCCGAAAATTTTTTTCGAGTTTCACATGCCCATCTTCAAACGACGATTCCCAAGCAACTAAAAGAGCCTAACGATCGCAATCACTTTCAGAATCTGCGAAATATATTCTAGTTTCATAATAACACCATCGGGAAGTTTGCACGTTGAACCATTTGGCCCGGGGGGCCTTTTTACGCAGACCTTCGGCAGCCGTTCCTATGCTCCGAAAATTTTTTTCGAGTTTCACATGCCCATCTTCAAACGACGATTCCCAAGCAACTAAAAGAGCCTAACGATCGCAATCACTTTCAGAATCTGCGAAATATATTCTAGTTTCATAATAACACCATCGGGAAGTTTGCACGTTGAACCATTTGGCCCGGGGGGCCTTTTTACGCAGACCTTCGGCAGCCGTTCCTACGCTCCGAAAATTTTTTTCGAGTTTCACATGCCCATCTTCAAACGACGATTCCAAAGCAACTAAAAGAGCCTAAAGATCGCAATCACTTTCAGAATCTGCCAAATATATTCTAGTTTCATAATAAAACAATCGGGAAGTTTGCACGTTGAACCATTTGGCCCGGGGGGCCTTTTTACGCAGACCTTCGGCAGCCGTTCCTACGCTCCGAAAATTTTTTTCGAGTTTCACATGCCCATCTTCAAACGACGATTCCCAAGCAACTAAAAGAGCCTAACGATCGCAATCACTTTCAGAATCTGCGAAATATATTCTAGTTTCATAATAACACCATCGGGAAGTTTGCACGTTGAACCATTTGGCCCGGGGGCCTTTTTACGCAGACCTTCGGCAGCCGTTCCTACGCTCCGAAAATTTTTTTCGAGTTTCACATGCCCATCTTCAAACGACGATTCCAAAGCAACTAAAAGAGCCTAAAGATCGCAATCACTTTCAGAATCTGCCAAATATATCCTAGTTTCATAATAAAACAATCGGGAAGTTTGCACGTTGAACCATTTGGCCCGGGGGGCCTTTTTACGCAGACCTTCGGCAGCCGTTCCTACGCTCCGAAAATTTTTTTCGAGTTTCACATGCCCATCTTCAAACGACGATTCCCAAGCAACTAAAAGAGCCTAACGATCGCAATCACTTTCAGAATCTGCGAAATATATTCTAGTTTCATAATAACACCATCGGGAAGTTTGCACGTTGAACCATTTGGCCCGGGGGGCCTTTTTACGCAGACCTTCGGCAGCCGTTCCTACGCTCCGAAAATTTTTTTCGAGTTTCACATGCCCATCTTCAAACGGCGATTCCCAAGCAACTAAAAGAGCCTAACGATCGCAATCACTTTCAGAATCTGCGAAATATATTCTAGTTTCATAATAACACCATCGGGAAGTTTGCACGTTGAACCATTTGGCCCGGGGGGCCTTTTTACGCAGACCTTCGGCAGCCGTTCCTACGCTCCGAAAATTTTTTTCGAGTTTCACATGCCCATCTTCAAACGACGATTCCAAAGCAACTAAAAGAGCCTAAAGATCGCAATCACTTTCAGAATCTGCCAAATATATTCTAGTTTCATAATAAAACAATCGGGAAGTTTGCACGTTGAACCATTTGGCCCGGGGGGCCTTTTTACGCAGACCTTCGGCAGCCGTTCCTACGCTCCGAAAATTTTTTTCGAGTTTCACATGCCCATCTTCAAACGACGATTCCCAAGCAACTAAAAGAGCCTAACGATCGCAATCACTTTCAGAATCTGCGAAATATATTCTAGTTTCATAATAACACCATCGGGAAGTTTGCACGTTGAACCATTTGGCCCGGGGGCCTTTTTACGCAGACCTTCGGCAGCCGTTCCTACGCTCCGAAAATTTTTTTCGAGTTTCACATGCCCATCTTCAAACGACGATTCCAAAGCAACTAAAAGAGCCTAAAGATCGCAATCACTTTCAGAATCTGCCAAATATATTCTAGTTTCATAATAAAACAATCGGGAAGTTTGCACGTTGAACCATTTGGCCCGGGGGGCCTTTTTACGCAGACCTTCGGCAGCCGTTCCTACGCTCCGAAAATTTTTTTCGAGTTTCACATGCCCATCTTCAAACGACGATTCCCAAGCAACTAAAAGAGCCTAACGATCGCAATCACTTTCAGAATCTGCGAAATATATTCTAGTTTCATAATAACACCATCGGGAAGTTTGCACGTTGAACCATTTGGCCCGGGGGGCCTTTTTACGCAGACCTTCGGCAGCCGTTCCTACGCTCCGAAAATTTTTTTCGAGTTTCACATGCCCATCTTCAAACGACGATTCCCAAGCAACTAAAAGAGCCTAACGATCGCAATCACTTTCAGAATCTGCGAAATATATTCTAGTTTCATAATAACACCATCGGGAAGTTTGCACGTTGAACCATTTGGCCCGGGGGGCCTTTTTACGCAGACCTTCGGCAGCCGTTCCTACGCTCCGAAAATTTTTTTCGAGTTTCACATGCCCATCTTCAAACGACGATTCCCAAGCAACTAAAAGAGCCTAACGATCGCAATCACTTTCAGAATCTGCGAAATATATTCTAGTTTCATAATAACACCATCGGGAAGTTTGCACGTTGAACCATTTGGCCCGGGGGGCCTTTTTACGCAGACCTTCGGCAGCCGTTCCTACGCTCCGAAAATTTTTTTCGAGTTTCACATTCCCATCTTCAAACGACGATTCCAAAGCAACTAAAAGAGCCTAAAGATCGCAATCACTTTCAGAATCTGCCAAATATATTCTAGTTTCATAATAAAACAATCGGGAAGTTTGCACGTTGAACCATTTGGCCCGGGGGGCCTTTTTACGCAGACCTTCGGCAGCCGTTCCTACGCTCCGAAAATTTTTTTCGAGTTTCACATGCCCATCTTCAAACGACGATTCCCTAGCAACTAAAAGAGCCTAACGATCGCAATCACTTTCAGAATCTGCGAAATATATTCTAGTTTCATAATAACACCATCGGGAAGTTTGCACGTTGAACCATTTGGCCCGGGGGCCTTTTTACGCAGACCTTCGGCAGCCGTTCCTACGCTCCGAAATTTTTTTTCGAGTTTCACATGCCCATCTTCAAACGACGATTCCAAAGCAACTAAAAGAGCCTAAAGATCGCAATCACTTTCAGAATCTGCCAAATATATTCTAGTTTCATAATAAAACAATCGGGAAGTTTGCACGTTGAACCATTTGGCCCGGGGGGCCTTTTTACGCAGACCTTCGGCAGCCGTTCCTACGCTCCGAAAATTTTTTTCGAGTTTCACATGCCCATCTTCAAACGACGATTCCCAAGCAACTAAAAGAGCCTAACGATCGCAATCACTTTCAGAATCTGCGAAATATATTCTAGTTTCATAATAACACCATCGGGAAGTTTGCACGTTGAACCATTTGGCCCGGGGGGCCTTTTTACGCAGACCTTCGGCAGCCGTTCCTACGCTCCGAGAATTTTTTTCGAGTTTCACATGCCCATCTTCAAACGACGATTCCCAAGCAACTAAAAGAGCCTAACGATCGCAATCACTTTCAGAATCTGCGAAATATATTCTAGTTTCATAATAACACCATCGGGAAGTTTGCACGTTGAACCATTTGGCCCGGGGGGCCTTTTTACGCAGACCTTCGGCAGCCGCTCCTACGCTCCGAAAATTTTTTTCGAGTTTCACATGCCCATCTTCAAACGACGATTCCAAAGCAACTAAAGGAGCCTAAAGATCGCAATCACTTTCAGAATCTGCCAAATATATTCTAGTTTCATAATAAAACAATCGGGAAGTTTGCACGTTGAACCATTTGGCCCGGGGGGCCTTTTTACGCAGACCTTCGGCAGCCGTTCCTACGCTCCGAAAATTTTTTTCGAGTTTCACATGCCCATCTTCAAACGACGATTCCCAAGCAACTAAAAGAGCCTAACGATCGCAATCACTTTCAGAATCTGCGAAATATATTCTAGTTTCATAATAACACCATCGGAAAGTTTGCACGTTGAACCATTTGGCCCGGGGGCCTTTTTACGCAGACCTTCGGCAGCCGTTCCTACGCTCCGAAAATTTTTTTCGAGTTTCACATGCCCATCTTCAAACGACGATTCCAAAGCAACTAAAAGAGCCTAAAGATCGCAATCACTTTCAGAATCTGCCAAATATATTCTAGTTTCATAATAAAACAATCGGGAAGTTTGCACGTTGAACCATTTGGTTCGGGGGGCCTTTTTACGCAGACCTTCGGCAGCCGTTCCTACGCTCCGAAAATTTTTTTCGAGTTTCACATGCCCATCTTCAAACGACGATTCCCAAGCAACTAAAAGAGCCTAACGATCGCAATCACTTTCAGAATCTGCGAAATATATTCTAGTTTCATAATAACACCATCGGGAAGTTTGCACGTTGAACCATTTGGCCCGGGGGGCCTTTTTACGCAGACCTTCGGCAGCCGTTCCTACGCTCCGAAAATTTTTTTCGAGTTTCACATGCCCATCTTCAAACGGCGATTCCCAAGCAACTAAAAGAGCCTAACGATCGCAATCACTTTCAGAATCTGCGAAATATATTCTAGTTTCATAATAACACCATCGGGAAGTTTGCACGTTGAACCATTTGGCCCGGGGGGCCTTTTTACGCAGACCTTCGGCAGCCGTTCCTACGCTCCGAAAATTTTTTTCGAGTTTCACATTCCCATCTTCAAACGACGATTCCAAAGCAACTAAAAGAGCCTAAAGATCGCAATCACTTTCAGAATCTGCCAAATATATTCTAGTTTCATAATAAAACAATCGGGAAGTTTGCACGTTGAACCATTTGGCCCGGGGGGCCTTTTTACGCAGACCTTCGGCAGCCGTTCCTACGCTCCGAAAATTTTTTTCGAGTTTCACATGCCCATCTTCAAACGACGATTCCCAAGCAACTAAAAGAGCCTAACGATCGCAATCACTTTCAGAATCTGCGAAATATATTCTAGTTTCATAATAACACCATCGGGAAGTTTGCACGTTGAACCATTTGGCCCGGGGGCCTTTTTACGCAGACCTTCGGCAGCCGTTCCTACGCTCCGAAAATTTTTTTCGAGTTTCACATGCCCATCTTCAAACGACGATTCCAAAGCAACTAAAAGAGCCTAACGATCGCAATCACTTTCAGAATCTGCGAAATATATTCTAGTTTCATAATAACACCATCGGGAAGTTTGCACGTTGAACCATTTGGCCCGGGGGGCCTTTTTACGCAGACCTTCGGCAGCCGTTCCTACGCTCCGAAAATTTTTTTCGAGTTTCACATGCCCATCTTCAAACGACGATTCCCAAGCAACTAAAAGAGCCTAAAGATCGCAATCACTTTCAGAATCTGCCAAATATATTCTAGTTTCATAATAAAACAATCGGGAAGTTTGCACGTTGAACCATTTGGCCCGGGGGGCCTTTTTACGCAGACCTTCGGCAGCCGTTCCTACGCTCCGAAAATTTTTTTCGAGTTTCACATGCCCATCTTCAAACGACGATTCCCAAGCAACTAAAAGAGCCTAACGATCGCAATCACTTTCAGAATCTGCGAAATATATTCTAGTTTCATAATAACACCATCGGGAAGTTTGCACGTTGAACCATTTGGCCCGGGGGCCTTTTTACGCAGACCTTCGGCAGCCGTTCCTACGCTCCGAAATTTTTTTTCGAGTTTCACATGCCCATCTTCAAACGACGATTCCAAAGCAACTAAAAGAGCCTAAAGATCGCAATCACTTTCAGAATCTGCCAAATATATTCTAGTTTCATAATAAAACAATCGGGAAGTTTGCACGTTGAACCATTTGGCCCGGGGGGCCTTTTTACGCAGACCTTCGGCAGCCGTTCCTACGCTCCGAAAATTTTTTTCGAGTTTCACATGCCCATCTTCAAACGACGATTCCCAAGCAACTAAAAGAGCCTAACGATCGCAATCACTTTCAGAATCTGCGAAATATATTCTAGTTTCATAATAACACCATCGGGAAGTTTGCACGTTGAACCATTTGGCCCGGGGGGCCTTTTTACGCAGACCTTCGGCAGCCGTTCCTACGCTCCGAGAATTTTTTTCGAGTTTCACATGCCCATCTTCAAACGACGATTCCCAAGCAACTAAAAGAGCCTAACGATCGCAATCACTTTCAGAATCTGCGAAATATATTCTAGTTTCATAATAACACCATCGGGAAGTTTGCACGTTGAACCATTTGGCCCGGGGGCCTTTTTACGCAGACCTTCGGCAGCCGTTCCTACGCTCCGAAAATTTTTTTCGAGTTTCACATGCCCATCTTCAAACGACGATTCCAAAGCAACTAAAAGAGCCTAAAGATCGCAATCACTTTCAGAATCTGCCAAATATATTCTAGTTTCATAATAAAACAATCGGGAAGTTTGCACGTTGAACCATTTGGCCCGGGGGGCCTTTTTACGCAGACCTTCGGCAGCCGTTCCTACGCTCCGAAAATTTTTTTCGAGTTTCACATGCCCATCTTCAAACGACGATTCCCAAGCAACTAAAAGAGCCTAACGATCGCAATCACTTTCAGAATCTGCGAAATATATTCTAGTTTCATAATAACACCATCGGGAAGTTTGCACGTTGAACCATTTGGCCCGGGGGGCCTTTTTACGCAGACCTTCGGCAGCCGTTCCTACGCTCCGAGAATTTTTTTCGAGTTTCACATGCCCATCTTCAAACGACGATTCCCAAGCAACTAAAAGAGCCTAACGATCGCAATCACTTTCAGAATCTGCGAAATATATTCTAGTTTCATAATAACACCATCGGGAAGTTTGCACGTTGAACCATTTGGCCCAGGGGGCCTTTTTACGCAGACCTTCGGCAGCCGCTCCTACGCTCCGAAAATTTTTTTCGAGTTTCACATGCCCATCTTCAAACGACGATTCCAAAGCAACTAAAGGAGCCTAAAGATCGCAATCACTTTCAGAATCTGCCAAATATATTCTAGTTTCATAATAAAACAATCGGGAAGTTTGCACGTTGAACCATTTGGCCCGGGGGGCCTTTTTACGCAGACCTTCGGCAGCCGTTCCTACGCTCCGAAAATTTTTTTCGAGTTTCACATGCCCATCTTCAAACGACGATTCCCAAGCAACTAAAAGAGCCTAACGATCGCAATCACTTTCAGAATCTGCGAAATATATTCTAGTTTCATAATAACACCATCGGAAAGTTTGCACGTTGAACCATTTGGCCCGGGGGCCTTTTTACGCAGACCTTCGGCAGCCGTTCCTACGCTCCGAAAATTTTTTTCGAGTTTCACATGCCCATCTTCAAACGACGATTCCAAAGCAACTAAAAGAGCCTAAAGATCGCAATCACTTTCAGAATCTGCCAAATATATTCTAGTTTCATAATAAAACAATCGGGAAGTTTGCACGTTGAACCATTTGGTTCGGGGGGCCTTTTTACGCAGACCTTCGGCAGCCGTTCCTACGCTCCGAAAATTTTTTTCGAGTTTCACATGCCCATCTTCAAACGACGATTCCCAAGCAACTAAAAGAGCCTAACGATCGCAATCACTTTCAGAATCTGCGAAATATATTCTAGTTTCATAATAACACCATCGGGAAGTTTGCACGTTGAACCATTTGGCCCGGGGGGCCTTTTTACGCAGACCTTCGGCAGCCGTTCCTACGCTCCGAAAATTTTTTTCGAGTTTCACATGCCCATCTTCAAACGGCGATTCCCAAGCAACTAAAAGAGCCTAACGATCGCAATCACTTTCAGAATCTGCGAAATATATTCTAGTTTCATAATAACACCATCGGGAAGTTTGCACGTTGAACCATTTGGCCCGGGGGGCCTTTTTACGCAGACCTTCGGCAGCCGTTCCTACGCTCCGAAAATTTTTTTCGAGTTTCACATTCCCATCTTCAAACGACGATTCCAAAGCAACTAAAAGAGCCTAAAGATCGCAATCACTTTCAGAATCTGCCAAATATATTCTAGTTTCATAATAAAACAATCGGGAAGTTTGCACGTTGAACCATTTGGCCCGGGGGGCCTTTTTACGCAGACCTTCGGCAGCCGTTCCTACGCTCCGAAAATTTTTTTCGAGTTTCACATGCCCATCTTCAAACGACGATTCCCAAGCAACTAAAAGAGCCTAACGATCGCAATCACTTTCAGAATCTGCGAAATATATTCTAGTTTCATAATAACACCATCGGGAAGTTTGCACGTTGAACCATTTGGCCCGGGGGCCTTTTTACGCAGACCTTCGGCAGCCGTTCCTACGCTCCGAAATTTTTTTTCGAGTTTCACATGCCCATCTTCAAACGACGATTCCAAAGCAACTAAAAGAGCCTAAAGATCGCAATCACTTTCAGAATCTGCCAAATATATTCTAGTTTCATAATAAAACAATCGGGAAGTTTGCACGTTGAACCATTTGGCCCGGGGGGCCTTTTTACGCAGACCTTCGGCAGCCGTTCCTACGCTCCGAAAATTTTTTTCGAGTTTCACATGCCCATCTTCAAACGACGATTCCCAAGCAACTAAAAGAGCCTAACGATCGCAATCACTTTCAGAATCTGCGAAATATATTCTAGTTTCATAATAACACCATCGGGAAGTTTGCACGTTGAACCATTTGGCCCGGGGGGCCTTTTTACGCAGACCTTCGGCAGCCGTTCCTACGCTCCGAGAATTTTTTTCGAGTTTCACATGCCCATCTTCAAACGACGATTCCCAAGCAACTAAAAGAGCCTAACGATCGCAATCACTTTCAGAATCTGCGAAATATATTCTAGTTTCATAATAACACCATCGGGAAGTTTGCACGTTGAACCATTTGGCCCGGGGGGCCTTTTTACGCAGACCTTCGGCAGCCGCTCCTACGCTCCGAAAATTTTTTTCGAGTTTCACATGCCCATCTTCAAACGACGATTCCAAAGCAACTAAAAGAGCCTAAAGATCGCAATCACTTTCAGAATCTGCCAAATATATTCTAGTTTCATAATAAAACAATCGGGAAGTTTGCACGTTGAACCATTTGGCCCGGGGGGCCTTTTTACGCAGACCTTCGGCAGCCGTTCCTACGCTACGAAAATTTTTTTCGAGTTTCACATGCCCATCTTCAAACGACGATTCCCAAGCAACTAAAAGAGCCTAACGATCGCAATCACTTTCAGAATCTGCGAAATATATTCTAGTTTCATAATAACACCATCGGAAAGTTTGCACGTTGAACCATTTGGCCCGGGGGCCTTTTTACGCAGACCTTCGGCAGCCGTTCCTACGCTCCGAAAATTTTTTTCGAGTTTCACATGCCCATCTTCAAACGACGATTCCAAAGCAACTAAAAGAGCCTAAAGATCGCAATCACTTTCAGAATCTGCCAAATATATTCTAGTTTCATAATAAAACAATCGGGAAGTTTGCACGTTGAACCATTTGGCCCGGGGGGCCTTTTTACGCAGACCTTCGGCAGCCGTTCCTACGCTCCGAAAATTTTTTTCGAGTTTCACATGCCCATCTTCAAACGACGATTCCCAAGCAACTAAAAGAGCCTAACGATCGCAATCACTTTCAGAATCTGCGAAATATATTCTAGTTTCATAATAACACCATCGGGAAGTTTGCACGTTGAACCATTTGGCCCGGGGGGCCTTTTTACGCAGACCTTCGGCAGCCGTTCCTACGCTCCGAAAATTTTTTTCGAGTTTCACATGCCCATCTTCAAACGGCGATTCCCAAGCAACTAAAAGAGCCTAACGATCGCAATCACTTTCAGAATCTGCGAAATATATTCTAGTTTCATAATAACACCATCGGGAAGTTTGCACGTTGAACCATTTGGCCCGGGAGGCCTTTTTACGCAGACCTTCGGCAGCCGTTCCTACGCTCCGAAAATTTTTTTCGAGTTTCACATGCCCATCTTCAAACGACGATTCCAAAGCAACTAAAAGAGCCTAAAGATCGCAATCACTTTCAGAATCTGCCAAATATATTCTAGTTTCATAATAAAACAATCGGGAAGTTTGCACGTTGAACCATTTGGCCCGGGGGGCCTTTTTACGCAGACCTTCGGCAGCCGTTCCTACGCTCCGAAAATTTTTTTCGAGTTTCACATGCCCATCTTCAAACGACGATTCCCAAGCAACTAAAAGAGCCTAACGATCGCAATCACTTTCAGAATCTGCGAAATATATTCTAGTTTCATAATAACACCATCGGGAAGTTTGCACGTTGAACCATTTGGCCCGGGGGCCTTTTTACGCAGACCTTCGGCAGCCGTTCCTACGCTCCGAAAATTTTTTTCGAGTTTCACATGCCCTTCTTCAAACGACGATTCCAAAGCAACTAAAAGAGCCTAAAGATCGCAATCACTTTCAGAATCTGCCAAATATATTCTAGTTTCATAATAAAACAATCGGGAAGTTTGCACGTTGAACCATTTGGCCCGGGGGGCCTTTTTACGCAGACCTTCGGCAGCCGTTCCTACGCTCCGAAAATTTTTTTCGAGTTTCACATGCCCATCTTCAAACGACGATTCCCAAGCAACTAAAAGAGCCTAACGATCGCAATCACTTTCAGAATCTGCGAAATATATTCTAGTTTCATAATAACACCATCGGGAAGTTTGCACGTTGAACCATTTGGCCCGGGGGGCCTTTTTACGCAGACCTTCGGCAGCCGTTCCTACGCTCCGAAAATTTTTTTCGAGTTTCACATGCCCATCTTCAAACGACGATTCCCAAGCAACTAAAAGAGCCTAACGATCGCAATCACTTTCAGAATCTGCGAAATATATTCTAGTTTCATAATAACACCATCGGGAAGTTTGCACGTTGAACCATTTGGCCCGGGGGGCCTTTTTACGCAGACCTTCGGCAGCCGTTCCTACGCTCCGAAAATTTTTTTCGAGTTTCACATGCCCATCTTCAAACGACGATTCCAAAGCAACTAAAAGAGCCTAAAGATCGCAATCACTTTCAGAATCTGCAAAATATATTCTAGTTTCATAATAAAACAATCGGGAAGTTTGCACGTTGAACCATTTGGCCCGGGGGGCCTTTTTACGCAGACCTTCGGCAGCCGTTCCTACGCTCCGAAAATTTTTTTCGAGTTTCACATGCCCATCTTCAAACGACGATTCCCAAGCAACTAAAAGAGCCTAACGATCGCAATCACTTTCAGAATCTGCGAAATATATTCTAGTTTCATAATAACACCATCGGGAAGTTTGCACGTTGAACCATTTGGCCCGGGGGCCTTTTTACGCAGACCTTCGGCAGCCGTTCCTACGCTCCGAAAATTTTTTTCGAGTTTCACATGCCCATCTTCAAACGACGATTCCAAAGCAACTAAAAGAGCCTAAAGATCGCAATCACTTTCAGAATCTGC
The DNA here is from genome assembly GCA_963930645.1 of Salticus scenicus. NCBI lineage: Eukaryota > Metazoa > Arthropoda > Arachnida > Araneae > Salticidae > Salticus > Salticus scenicus. The sequence continues at coordinate 175,697 of CAWVNO010000773.1, forward strand.
CAAATATATTCTAGTTTCATAATAAAACAATCGGGAAGTTTGCACGTTGAACCATTTGGCCCGGGGGGCCTTTTTACGCAGACCTTCGGCAGCCGTTCCTACGCTCCGAAAATTTTTTTCGAGTTTCACATGCCCATCTTCAAACGACGATTCCCAAGCAACTAAAAGAGCCTAACGATCGCAATCACTTTCAGAATCTGCAAAATATATTCTAGTTTCATAATAACACCATCGGGAAGTTTGCACGTTGAACCATTTGGCCCGGGGGGCCTTTTTACGCAGACCTTCGGCAGCCGTTCCTACGCTCCGAAAATTTTTTTCGAGTTTCACATGCCCATCTTCAAACGACGATTCCCAAGCAACTAAAAGAGCCTAACGATCGCAATCACTTTCAGAATCTGCGAAATATATTCTAGTTTCATAATAACACCATCGGGAAGTTTGCACGTTGAACCATTTGGCCCGGGGGGCCTTTTTACGCAGACCTTCGGCAGCCGCTCCTACGCTCCGAAATTTTTTTTCGAGTTTCACATGCCCATCTTCAAACGACGATTCCAAAGCAACTAAAAGAGCCTAAAGATCGCAATCACTTTCAGAATCTGCCAAATATATTCTAGTTTCATAATAAAACAATCGGGAAGTTTGCACGTTGAACCATTTGGCCCGGGGGGCCTTTTTACGCAGACCCTCGGCAGCCGTTCCTACGCTCCGAAAATTTTTTTCGAGTTTCACATGCCCATCTTCAAACGACGATTCCCAAGCAACTAAAAGAGCCTAACGATCGCAATCACTTTCAGAATCTGCGAAATATATTCTAGTTTCATAATAACACCATCGGGAAGTTTGCACGTTGAACCATTTGGCCCGGGGGCCTTTTTACGCAGACCTTCGGCAGCCGTTCCTACGCTCCGAAAATTTTTTTCGAGTTTCACATGCCCATCTTCAAACGACGATTCCAAAGCAACTAAAAGAGCCTAAAGATCGCAATCACTTTCAGAATCTGCCAAATATATTCTAGTTTCATAATAAAACAATCGGGAAGTTTACACGTTGAACCATTTGGCCCGGGGGGCCTTTTTACGCAGACCTTCGGCAGCCGTTCCTACGCTCCGAAAATTTTTTTCGAGTTTCACATGCCCATCTTCAAACGACGATTCCCAAGCAACTAAAAGAGCCTAACGATCGCAATCACTTTCAGAATCTGCGAAATATATTCTAGTTTCATAATAACACCATCGGGAAGTTTGCACGTTGAACCATTTGGCCCGGGGGGCCTTTTTACGCAGACCTTCGGCAGCCGTTCCTACGCTCCGAAAATTTTTTTCGAGTTTCACATGCCCATCTTCAAACGGCGATTCCCAAGCAACTAAAAGAGCCTAACGATCGCAATCACTTTCAGAATCTGCGAAATATATTCTAGTTTCATAATAACACCATCGGGAAGTTTGCACGTTGAACCATTTGGCCCGGGGGGCCTTTTTACGCAGACCTTCGGCAGCCGTTCCTACGCTCCGAAAATATTTTTCGAGTTTCACATGCCCATCTTCAAACGACGATTCCAAAGCAACTAAAAGAGCCTAAAGATCGCAATCACTTTCAGAATCTGCCAAATATATTCTAGTTTCATAATAAAACAATCGGGAAGTTTGCACGTTGAACCATTTGGCCCGGGGGGTCTTTTTACGCAGACCTTCGGCAGCCGTTCCTACGCTCCGAAAATTTTTTTCGAGTTTCACATGCCCATCTTCAAACGACGATTCCCAAGCAACTAAAAGAGCCTAACGATCGCAATCACTTTCAGAATCTGCGAAATATATTCTAGTTTCATAATAACACCATCGGAAAGTTTGCACGTTGAACCATTTGGCCCGGGGCCTTTTTACGCAGACCTTCGGCAGCCGTTCCTACGCTCCGAAAATTTTTTTCGAGTTTCACATGCCCATCTTCAAACGACGATTCCAAAGCAACTAAAAGAGCCTAAAGATCGCAATCACTTTCAGAATCTGCCAAATATATTCTAGTTTCATAATAAAACAATCGGGAAGTTTGCACGTTGAACCATTTGGCCCGGGGGGCCTTTTTACGCAGACCTTCGGCAGCCGTTCCTACGCTCCGAAAATTTTTTTCGAGTTTCACATGCCCATCTTCAAACGACGATTCCCAAGCAACTAAAAGAGCCTAACGATCGCAATCACTTTCAGAATCTGCGAAATATATTCTAGTTTCATAATAACACCATCGGGAAGTTTGCACGTTGAACCATTTGGCCCGGGGGGCCTTTTTACGCAGACCTTCGGCAGCCGTTCCTACGCTCCGAAAATTTTTTTCGAGTTTCACATGCCCATCTTCAAACGACGATTCCCAAGCAACTAAAAGAGCCTAACGATCGCAATCACTTTCAGAATCTGCGAAATATATTCTAGTTTCATAATAACACCATCGGGAAGTTTGCACGTTGAACCATTTGGCCCGGGGGGCCTTTTTACGCAGAACTTCGGCAGCCGTTCCTACGCTCCGAAAATTTTTTTCGAGTTTCACATGCCCATCTTCAAACGACGATTCCAAAGCAACTAAAAGAGCCTAAAGATCGCAATCACTTTCAGAATCTGCCAAATATATTCTAGTTTCATAATAAAACAATCGGGAAGTTTGCACGTTCAACCATTTGGCCCGGGGGGCCTTTTTACGCAGACCTTCGGCAGCCGTTCCTACGCTCCGAAAATTTTTTTCGAGTTTCACATGCCCATCTTCAAACGACGATTCCCAAGCAACTAAAAGAGCCTAACGATCGCAATCACTTTCAGAATCTGCGAAATATATTCTAGTTTCATAATAACACCATCGGGAAGTTTGCACGTTGAACCATTTGGCCCGGGGGCCTTTTTACGCAGACCTTCGGAAGCCGTTCCTACGCTCCGAAAATTTTTTTCGAGTTTCACATGCCCATCTTCAAATGACGATTCCAAAGCAACTAAAAGAGCCTAAAGATCGCAATCACTTTCAGAATCTGCCAAATATATTCTAGTTTCATAATAAAACAATCGGGAAGTTTGCACGTTGAACCATTTGGCCCGGGGGGCCTTTTTACGCAGACCTTCGGCAGCCGTTCCTACGCTCCGAAAATTTTTTTCGAGTTTCACATGCCCATCTTCAAACGACGATTCCCAAGCAACTAAAAGAGCCTAACGATCGCAATCACTTTCAGAATCTGCGAAATATATTCTAGTTTCATAATAACACCATCGGGAAGTTTGCACGTTAAACCATTTGGCCCGGGGGGCCTTTTTACGCAGACCTTCGGCAGCCGTTCCTACGCTCCGAAAATTTTTTTCGAGTTTCACATGCCAATCTTCAAACGACGATTCCCAAGCAACTAAAAGAGCCTAACGATCGCAATCACTTTCAGAATCTGCGAAATATATTCTAGTTTCATAATAACACCATCGGGAAGTTTGCACGTTGAACCATTTGGCCCGGGGGGCCTTTTTACGCAGACCTTCGGCAGCCGCTCCTACGCTCCGAAAATTTTTTTCGAGTTTCACATGCCCATCTTCAAACGACGATTCCAAAGCAACTAAAAGAGCCTAAAGATCGCAATCACTTTCAGAATCTGCCAAATATATTCTAGTTTCATAATAAAACAATCGGGAAGTTTGCACGTTGAACCATTTGGCCCGGGGGGCCTTTTTACGCAGACCTTCGGCAGCCGTTCCTACGCTCCGAAAATTTTTTTCGAGTTTCACATGCCCATCTTCAAACGACGATTCCCAAGCAACTAAAAGAGCCTAACGATCGCAATCACTTTCAGAATCTGCGAAATATATTCTAGTTTCATAATAACACCATCGGGAAGTTTGCACGTTGAACCATTTGGCCCGGGGGCCTTTTTACGCAGACCTTCGGCAGCCGTTCCTACGCTCCGAAATTTTTTTTCGAGTTTCACATGCCCATCTTCAAACGACGATTCCAAAGCAACTAAAAGAGCCTAAAGATCGCAATCACTTTCAGAATCTGCCAAATATATTCTAGTTTCATAATAAAACAATCGGGAAGTTTGCACGTTGAACCATTTGGCCCGGGGGGCCTTTTTACGCAGACCTTCGGCAGCCGTTCCTACGCTCCGAAAATTTTTTTCGAGTTTCACATGCCCATCTTCAAACGACGATTCCCAAGCAACTAAAAGAGCCTAACGATCGCAATCACTTTCAGAATCTGCGAAATATATTCTAGTTTCATAATAACACCATCGGGAAGTTTGCACGTTGAACCATTTGGCCCGGGGGCCTTTTTACGCAGACCTTCGGAAGCCGTTCCTACGCTCCGAAAATTTTTTTCGAGTTTCACATGCCCATCTTCAAATGACGATTCCAAAGCAACTAAAAGAGCCTAAAGATCGCAATCACTTTCAGAATCTGCCAAATATATTCTAGTTTCATAATAAAACAATCGGGAAGTTTGCACGTTGAACCATTTGGCCCGGGGGGCCTTTTTACGCAGACCTTCGGCAGCCGTTCCTACGCTCCGAAAATTTTTTTCGAGTTTCACATGCCCATCTTCAAACGACGATTCCCAAGCAACTAAAAGAGCCTAACGATCGCAATCACTTTCAGAATCTGCGAAATATATTCTAGTTTCATAATAACACCATCGGGAAGTTTGCACGTTAAACCATTTGGCCCGGGGGGCCTTTTTACGCAGACCTTCGGCAGCCGTTCCTACGCTCCGAAAATTTTTTTCGAGTTTCACATGCCAATCTTCAAACGACGATTCCCAAGCAACTAAAAGAGCCTAACGATCGCAATCACTTTCAGAATCTGCGAAATATATTCTAGTTTCATAATAACACCATCGGGAAGTTTGCACGTTGAACCATTTGGCCCGGGGGGCCTTTTTACGCAGACCTTCGGCAGCCGCTCCTACGCTCCGAAAATTTTTTTCGAGTTTCACATGCCCATCTTCAAACGACGATTCCAAAGCAACTAAAAGAGCCTAAAGATCGCAATCACTTTCAGAATCTGCCAAATATATTCTAGTTTCATAATAAAACAATCGGGAAGTTTGCACGTTGAACCATTTGGCCCGGGGGGCCTTTTTACGCAGACCTTCGGCAGCCGTTCCTACGCTCCGAAAATTTTTTTCGAGTTTCACATGCCCATCTTCAAACGACGATTCCCAAGCAACTAAAAGAGCCTAACGATCGCAATCACTTTCAGAATCTGCGAAATATATTCTAGTTTCATAATAACACCATCGGGAAGTTTGCACGTTGAACCATTTGGCCCGGGGGCCTTTTTACGCAGACCTTCGGCAGCCGTTCCTACGCTCCGAAATTTTTTTTCGAGTTTCACATGCCCATCTTCAAACGACGATTCCAAAGCAACTAAAAGAGCCTAAAGATCGCAATCACTTTCAGAATCTGCCAAATATATTCTAGTTTCATAATAAAACAATCGGGAAGTTTGCACGTTGAACCATTTGGCCCGGGGGGCCTTTTTACGCAGACCTTCGGCAGCCGTTCCTACGCTCCGAAAATTTTTTTCGAGTTTCACATGCCCATCTTCAAACGACGATTCCCAAGCAACTAAAAGAGCCTAACGATCGCAATCACTTTCAGAATCTGCGAAATATATTCTAGTTTCATAATAACACCATCGGGAAGTTTGCACGTTGAACCATTTGGCCCGGGGGGCCTTTTTACGCAGACCTTCGGCAGCCGTTCCTACGCTCCGAAAATTTTTTTCGAGTTTCACATGCCCATCTTCAAACGGCGATTCCCAAGCAACTAAAAGAGCCTAACGATCGCAATCACTTTCAGAATCTGCGAAATATATTCTAGTTTCATAATAACACCATCGGGAAGTTTGCACGTTGAACCATTTGGCCCGGGGGGCCTTTTTACGCAGACCTTCGGCAGCCGTTCCTACGCTCCGAAAATTTTTTTCGAGTTTCACATGCCCATCTTCAAACGACGATTCCAAAGCAACTAAAAGAGCCTAAAGATCGCAATCACTTTCAGAATCTGCCAAATATATTCTAGTTTCATAATAAAACAATCGGGAAGTTTGCACGTTGAACCATTTGGCCCGGGGGGCCTTTTTACGCAGACCTTCGGCAGCCGTTCCTACGCTCCGAAAATTTTTTTCGAGTTTCACATGCCCATCTTCAAACGACGATTCCCAAGCAACTAAAAGAGCCTAACGATCGCAATCACTTTCAGAATCTGCGAAATATATTCTAGTTTCATAATAACACCATCGGGAAGTTTGCACGTTGAACCATTTGGCCCGGGGGCCTTTTTACGCAGACCTTCGGCAGCCGTTCCTACGCTCCGAAAATTTTTTTCGAGTTTCACATGCCCATCTTCAAACGACGATTCCAAAGCAACTAAAAGAGCCTAAAGATCGCAATCACTTTCAGAATCTGCCAAATATATTCTAGTTTCATAATAAAACAATCGGGAAGTTTGCACGTTGAACCATTTGGCCCGGGGGGCCTTTTTACGCAGACCTTCGGCAGCCGTTCCTACGCTCCGAAAATTTTTTTCGAGTTTCACATGCCCATCTTCAAACGACGATTCCCAAGCAACTAAAAGAGCCTAACGATCGCAATCACTTTCAGAATCTGCGAAATATATTCTAGATTCATAATAACACCATCGGGAAGTTTGCACGTTGAACCATTTGGCCCGGGGGGCCTTTTTACGCAGACCTTCGGCAGCCGTTCCTACGCTCCGAAAATTTTTTTCGAGTTTCACATGCCCATCTTCAAACGACGATTCCCAAGCAACTAAAAGAGCCTAACGATCGCAATCACTTTCAGAATCTGCGAAATATATTCTAGTTTCATAATAACACCATCGGGAAGTTTGCACGTTGAACCATTTGGCCCGGGGGGCCTTTTTACGCAGACCTTCGGCAGCCGTTCCTACGCTCCGAAAATTTTTTTCGAGTTTCACATGCCCATCTTCAAACGACGATTCCAAAGCAACTAAAAGAGCCTAAAGATCGCAATCACTTTCAGAATCTGCCAAATATATTCTAGTTTCATAATAAAACAATCGGGAAGTTTGCACGTTGAACCATTTGGCCCGGGGGGCCTTTTTACGCAGACCTTCGGCAGCCGTTCCTACGCTCCGAAAATTTTTTTCGAGTTTCACATGCCCATCTTCAAACGACGATTCCCAAGCAACTAAAAGAGCCTAACGATCGCAATCACTTTCAGAATCTGCGAAATATATTCTAGTTTCATAATAACACCATCGGGAAGTTTGCACGTTGAACCATTTGGCCCGGGGGCCTTTTTACACAGACCTTCGGCAGCCGTTCCTACGCTCCGAAAATTTTTTTCGAGTTTCACATGCCCATCTTCAAACGACGATTCCAAAGCAACTAAAAGAGCCTAAAGATCGCAATCACTTTCAGAATCTGCCAAATATATTCTAGTTTCATAATAAAACAATCGGGAAGTTTGCACGTTGAACCATTTGGCCCGGGGGGCCTTTTTACGCAGACCTTCGGCAGCCGTTCCTACGCTCCGGAAATTTTTTTCGAGTTTCACATGCCCATCTTCAAACGACGATTCCCAAGCAACTAAAAGAGCCTAACGATCGCAATCACTTTCAGAATCTGCGAAATATATTCTAGTTAATAATAACACCATCGGGAAGTTTGCACGTTGAACCATTTGGCCCGGGGGGCCTTTTTACGCAGACCTTCGGCAGCCGTTCCTACGCTCCGAAAATTTTTTTCGAGTTTCACATGCCCATCTTCAAACGACGATTCCCAAGCAACTAAAAGAGCCTAACGATCGCAATCACTTTCAGAATCTGCGAAATATATTCTAGTTTCATAATAACACCATCGGGAAGTTTGCACGTTGAACCATTTGGCCCGGGGGGCCTTTTTACGCAGACCTTCGGCAGCCGTTCCTACGCTCCGAAAATTTTTTTCGAGTTTCACATGCCCATCTTCAAACGACGATTCCAAAGCAACTAAAAGAGCCTAAAGATCGCAATCACTTTCAGAATCTGCCAAATATATTCTAGTTTCATAATAAAACAATCGGGAAGTTTGCACGTTGAACCATTTGGCCCGGGGGGCCTTTTTACGCAGACCTTCGGCAGCCGTTCCTACGCTCCGAAAATTTTTTTCGAGTTTCACATGCCCATCTTCAAACGACGATTCCCAAGCAACTAAAAGAGCCTAACGATCGCAATCACTTTCAGAATCTGCGAAATATATTCTAGTTTCATAATAACACCATCGGGAAGTTTGCACGTTGAACCATTTGGCCCGGGGGCCTTTTTACGCAGACCTTCGGCAGCCGTTCCTACGCTCCGAAAATTTTTTTCGAGTTTCACATGCCCATCTTCAAACGACGATTCCAAAGCAACTAAAAGAGCCTAAAGATCGCAATCACTTTCAGAATCTGCCAAATATATTCTAGTTTCATAATAAAACAATCGGGAAGTTTGCACGTTGAACCATTTGGCCCGGGGGGCCTTTTTACGCAGACCTTCGGCAGCCGTTCCTACGCTCCGAAAATTTTTTTCGAGTTTCACATGCCCATCTTCAAACGACGATTCCCAAGCAACTAAAAGAGCCTAACGATCGCAATCACTTTCAGAATCTGCGAAATATATTCTAGTTTCATAATAACACCATCGGGAAGTTTGCACGTTGAACCATTTGGCCCGGGGGGCCTTTTTACGCAGACCTTCGGCAGCCGTTCCTACGCTCCGAAAATTTTTTTCGAGTTTCACATGCCCATCTTCAAACGGCGATTCCCAAGCAACTAAAAGAGCCTAACGATCGCAATCACTTTCAGAATCTGCGAAATATATTCTAGTTTCATAATAACACCATCGGGAAGTTTGCACGTTGAACCATTTGGCCCGGGGGGCCTTTTTACGCAGACCTTCGGCAGCCGTTCCTACGCTCCGAAAATTTTTTTCGAGTTTCACATGCCCATCTTCAAACGACGATTCCAAAGCAACTAAAAGAGCCTAAAGATCGCAATCACTTTCAGAATCTGCCAAATATATTCTAGTTTCATAATAAAACAATCGGGAAGTTTGCACGTTGAACCATTTGGCCCGGGGGGCCTTTTTACGCAGACCTTCGGCAGCCGTTCCTACGCTCCGAAAATTTTTTTCGAGTTTCACATGCCCATCTTCAAACGACGATTCCCAAGCAACTAAAAGAGCCTAACGATCGCAATCACTTTCAGAATCTGCGAAATATATTCTAGTTTCATAATAACACCATCGGGAAGTTTGCACGTTGAACCATTTGGCCCGGGGGCCTTTTTACGCAGACCTTCGGCAGCCGTTCCTACGCTCCGAAAATTTTTTTCGAGTTTCACATGCCCATCTTCAAACGACGATTCCAAAGCAACTAAAAGAGCCTAAAGATCGCAATCACTTTCAGAATCTGCCAAATATATTCTAATTTCATAATAAAACAATCGGGAAGTTTGCACGTTGAACCATTTGGCCCGGGGGGCCTTTTTACGCAGACCTTCGGCAGCCGTTCCTACGCTCCGAAAATTTTTTTCGAGTTTCACATGCCCATCTTCAAACGACGATTCCCAAGCAATTAAAAGAGCCTAACGATCGCAATCACTTTCAGAATCTGCGAAATATATTCTAGTTTCATAATAACACCATCAGGAAGTTTGCACGTTGAACCATTTGGCCCGGGGGGCCTTTTACGCAGACCTTCGGCAGCCGTTCCTACGCTCCGAAAATTTTTTTCGAGTTTCACATGCCCATCTTCAAACGACGATTCCCAAGCAACTAAAAGAGCCTAACGATCGCAATCACTTTCAGAATCTGCGAAATATATTCTAGTTTCATAATAACACCATCGGGAAGTTTGCACGTTGAACCATTTGGCCCGGGGGGCCTTTTTACGCAGACCTTCGGCAGCCGTTCCTACGCTCCGAAAATTTTTTTCGAGTTTCACATGCCCATCTTCAAACGACGATTCCAAAGCAACTAAAAGAGCCTAAAGATCGCAATCACTTTCAGAATCTGCCAAATATATTCTAGTTTCATAATAAAACAATCGGGAAGTTTGCACGTTGAACCATTTGGCCCGGGGGGCCTTTTTACGCAGACCTTCGGCAGCCGTTCCTACGCTCCGAAAATTTTTTTCGAGTTTCACATGCCCATCTTCAAACGACGATTCCCAAGCAACTAAAAGAGCCTAACGATCGCAATCACTTTCAGAATCTGCGAAATATATTCTAGTTTCATAATAACACCATCGGGAAGTTTGCACGTTGAACCATTTGGCCCGGGGGCCTTTTTACGCAGACCTTCGGCAGCCGTTCCTACGCTCCGAAAATTTTTTTCGAGTTTCACATGCCCATCTTCAAACGACGATTCCAAAGCAACTAAAAGAGCCTAAAGATCGCAATCACTTTCAGAATCTGCCAAATATATTCTAATTTCATAATAAAACAATCGGGAAGTTTGCACGTTGAACCATTTGGCCCGGGGGGCCTTTTTACGCAGACCTTCGGCAGCCGTTCCTACGCTCCGAAAATTTTTTTCGAGTTTCACATGCCCATCTTCAAACGACGATTCCCAAGCAATTAAAAGAGCCTAACGATCGCAATCACTTTCAGAATCTGCGAAATATATTCTAGTTTCATAATAACACCATCAGGAAGTTTGCACGTTGAACCATTTGGCCCGGGGGGCCTTTTACGCAGACCTTCGGCAGCCGTTCCTACGCTCCGAAAATTTTTTTCGAGTTTCACATGCCCATCTTCAAACGACGATTCCCAAGCAACTAAAAGAGCCTAACGATCGCAATCACTTTCAGAATCTGCGAAATATATTCTAGTTTCATAATAACACCATCGGGAAGTTTGCACGTTGAACCATTTGGCCCGGGGGGCCTTTTTATGCAGACCTTCGGCAGCCGTTCCTACGCTCCGAAAATTTTTTTCGAGTTTCACATGCCCATCTTCAAACGACGATTCCAAAGCAACTAAAAGAGCCTAAAGATCGCAATCACTTTCAGAATCTGCCAAATATATTCTAGTTTCATAATAAAACAATCGGGAAGTTTGCACGTTGAACCATTTGGCCCGGGGGGCCTTTTTACGCAGACCTTCGGCAGCCGTTCCTACGCTCCGAAAATTTTTTTCGAGTTTCACATGCCCATCTTCAAACGACGATTCCCAAGCAACTAAAAGAGCCTAACGATCGCAATCACTTTCAGAATCTGCGAAATATATTCTAGTTTCATAATAACACCATCGGGAAGTTTGCACGTTGAACCATTTGGCCCGGGGGCCTTTTTACGCAGACCTTCGGCAGCCGTTCCTACGCTCCGAAAATTTTTTTCGAGTTTCACATGCCCATCTTCAAACGACGATTCCAAAGCAACTAAAAGAGCCTAAAGATCGCAATCACTTTCAGAATCTGCGAAATATATTCTAGTTTCATAATAACACCATCAGGAAGTTTGCACGTTGAACCATTTGGCCCGGGGGGCCTTTTACGCAGACCTTCGGCAGCCGTTCCTACGCTCCGAAAATTTTTTTCGAGTTTCACATGCCCATCTTCAAACGACGATTCCCAAGCAACTAAAAGAGCCTAACGATCGCAATCACTTTCAGAATCTGCGAAATATATTCTAGTTTCATAATAACACCATCGGGAAGTTTGCACGTTGAACCATTTGGCCCGGGGGGCCTTTTTACGCAGACCTTCGGCAGCCGTTCCTACGCTCCGAAAATTTTTTTCGAGTTTCACATGCCCATCTTCAAACGACGATTCCAAAGCAACTAAAAGAGCCTAAAGATCGCAATCACTTTCAGAATCTGCCAAATATATTCTAGTTTCATAATAAAACAATCGGGAAGTTTGCACGTTGAACCATTTGGCCCGGGGGGCCTTTTACGCAGACCTTCGGCCAGCCGTTCCTACGCTCCGAAAATTTTTTCGAGTTTCACATGCCCATCTTCAAACGACGATTCCAAAGCAACTAAAAGAGCCTAAAGATCGCAATCACTTTCAGAATCTGCCAAATATATTCTAGTTTCATAATAAAACAATCGGGAAGTTTGCACGTTGAACCATTGGCCCGGGGGGCCTTTTTACGCAGACCTTCGGCAGCCGTTCCTACGCTCCGAAAATTTTTTTCGAGTTTCACATGCCCATCTTCAAACGACGATTCCCAAGCAACTAAAAGAGCCTAACGATCGCAATCACTTTCAGAATCTGCGAAATATATTCTAGTTTCATAATAACACCATCGGGAAGTTTGCACGTTGAACCATTTGGCCCGGGGGGCCTTTTTACACAGACCTTCGGCAGCCGTTCCTACGCTCCGAAAATTTTTTTCGAGTTTCACATGCCCATCTTCAAACGACGATTCCAAAGCAACTAAAAGAGCCTAAAGATCGCAATCACTTTCAGAATCTGCCAAATATATTCTAGTTTCATAATAAAACAATCGGGAAGTTTTGCACGTTGAACCATTTGGCCCGGGGGGCCTTTTTACGCAGACCTTCGGCAGCCGTTCCTACGCTCCGGAAATTTTTTTCGAGTTTCACATGCCCATCTTCAAACGACGATTCCCAAGCAACTAAAAGAGCCTAACGATCGCAATCACTTTCAGAATCTGCGAAATATATTCTAGTTAATAATAACACCATCGGGAAGTTTGCACGTTGAACCATTTGGCCCGGGGGGGCCTTTTTACGCAGACCTTCGGCAGCCGTTCCTACGCTCCGAAAATTTTTTTCGAGTTTCACATGCCCATCTTCAAACGACGATTCCCAAGCAACTAAAAGAGCCTAACGATCGCAATCACTTTCAGAATCTGCGAAATATATTCTAGTTTCATAATAACACCATCGGGAAGTTTGCACGTTGAACCATTTGGCCCGGGGGGCCTTTTTACGCAGACCTTCGGCAGCCGTTCCTACGCTCCGAAAATTTTTTTCGAGTTTCACATGCCCATCTTCAAACGACGATTCCAAAGCAACTAAAAGAGCCTAAAGATCGCAATCACTTTCAGAATCTGCCAAATATATTCTAGTTTCATAATAAAACAATCGGGAAGTTTGCACGTTGAACCATTTGGCCCGGGGGGCCTTTTTACGCAGACCTTCGGCAGCCGTTCCTACGCTCCGAAAATTTTTTTCGAGTTTCACATGCCCATCTTCAAACGACGATTCCCAAGCAACTAAAAGAGCCTAACGATCGCAATCACTTTCAGAATCTGCGAAATATATTCTAGTTTCATAATAACACCATCGGGAAGTTTGCACGTTGAACCATTTGGCCCGGGGGCCTTTTTACGCAGACCTTCGGCAGCCGTTCCTACGCTCCGAAAATTTTTTTCGAGTTTCACATGCCCATCTTCAAACGACGATTCCAAAGCAACTAAAAGAGCCTAAAGATCGCAATCACTTTCAGAATCTGCCAAATATATTCTAGTTTCATAATAAAACAATCGGGAAGTTTGCACGTTGAACCATTTGGCCCGGGGGGCCTTTTTACGCAGACCTTCGGCAGCCGTTCCTACGCTCCGAAAATTTTTTTCGAGTTTCACATGCCCATCTTCAAACGACGATTCCCAAGCAACTAAAAGAGCCTAACGATCGCAATCACTTTCAGAATCTGCGAAATATATTCTAGTTTCATAATAACACCATCGGGAAGTTTGCACGTTGAACCATTTGGCCCGGGGGGCCTTTTTACGCAGACCTTCGGCAGCCGTTCCTACGCTCCGAAAATTTTTTTCGAGTTTCACATGCCCATCTTCAAACGGCGATTCCCAAGCAACTAAAAGAGCCTAACGATCGCAATCACTTTCAGAATCTGCGAAATATATTCTAGTTTCATAATAACACCATCGGGAAGTTTGCACGTTGAACCATTTGGCCCGGGGGGCCTTTTTACGCAGACCTTCGGCAGCCGTTCCTACGCTCCGAAAATTTTTTTCGAGTTTCACATGCCCATCTTCAAACGACGATTCCAAAGCAACTAAAAGAGCCTAAAGATCGCAATCACTTTCAGAATCTGCCAAATATATTCTAGTTTCATAATAAAACAATCGGGAAGTTTGCACGTTGAACCATTTGGCCCGGGGGGCCTTTTTACGCAGACCTTCGGCAGCCGTTCCTACGCTCCGAAAATTTTTTTCGAGTTTCACATGCCCATCTTCAAACGACGATTCCCAAGCAACTAAAAGAGCCTAACGATCGCAATCACTTTCAGAATCTGCGAAATATATTCTAGTTTCATAATAACACCATCGGGAAGTTTGCACGTTGAACCATTTGGCCCGGGGGCCTTTTTACGCAGACCTTCGGCAGCCGTTCCTACGCTCCGAAAATTTTTTTCGAGTTTCACATGCCCATCTTCAAACGACGATTCCAAAGCAACTAAAAGAGCCTAAAGATCGCAATCACTTTCAGAATCTGCCAAATATATTCTAATTTCATAATAAAACAATCGGGAAGTTTGCACGTTGAACCATTTGGCCCGGGGGGCCTTTTTACGCAGACCTTCGGCAGCCGTTCCTACGCTCCGAAAATTTTTTTCGAGTTTCACATGCCCATCTTCAAACGACGATTCCCAAGCAATTAAAAGAGCCTAACGATCGCAATCACTTTCAGAATCTGCGAAATATATTCTAGTTTCATAATAACACCATCAGGAAGTTTGCACGTTGAACCATTTGGCCCGGGGGGCCTTTTACGCAGACCTTCGGCAGCCGTTCCTACGCTCCGAAAATTTTTTTCGAGTTTCACATGCCCATCTTCAAACGACGATTCCCAAGCAACTAAAAGAGCCTAACGATCGCAATCACTTTCAGAATCTGCGAAATATATTCTAGTTTCATAATAACACCATCGGGAAGTTTGCACGTTGAACCATTTGGCCCGGGGGGCCTTTTTACGCAGACCTTCGGCAGCCGTTCCTACGCTCCGAAAATTTTTTTCGAGTTTCACATGCCCATCTTCAAACGACGATTCCAAAGCAACTAAAAGAGCCTAAAGATCGCAATCACTTTCAGAATCTGCCAAATATATTCTAGTTTCATAATAAAACAATCGGGAAGTTTGCACGTTGAACCATTTGGCCCGGGGGGCCTTTTTACGCAGACCTTCGGCAGCCGTTCCTACGCTCCGAAAATTTTTTTCGAGTTTCACATGCCCATCTTCAAACGACGATTCCCAAGCAACTAAAAGAGCCTAACGATCGCAATCACTTTCAGAATCTGCGAAATATATTCTAGTTTCATAATAACACCATCGGGAAGTTTGCACGTTGAACCATTTGGCCCGGGGGCCTTTTTACGCAGACCTTCGGCAGCCGTTCCTACGCTCCGAAAATTTTTTTCGAGTTTCACATGCCCATCTTCAAACGACGATTCCAAAGCAACTAAAAGAGCCTAAAGATCGCAATCACTTTCAGAATCTGCCAAATATATTCTAATTTCATAATAAAACAATCGGGAAGTTTGCACGTTGAACCATTTGGCCCGGGGGGCCTTTTTACGCAGACCTTCGGCAGCCGTTCCTACGCTCCGAAAATTTTTTTCGAGTTTCACATGCCCATCTTCAAACGACGATTCCCAAGCAATTAAAAGAGCCTAACGATCGCAATCACTTTCAGAATCTGCGAAATATATTCTAGTTTCATAATAACACCATCAGGAAGTTTGCACGTTGAACCATTTGGCCCGGGGGGCCTTTTACGCAGACCTTCGGCAGCCGTTCCTACGCTCCGAAAATTTTTTTCGAGTTTCACATGCCCATCTTCAAACGACGATTCCCAAGCAACTAAAAGAGCCTAACGATCGCAATCACTTTCAGAATCTGCGAAATATATTCTAGTTTCATAATAACACCATCGGGAAGTTTGCACGTTGAACCATTTGGCCCGGGGGGCCTTTTTACGCAGACCTTCGGCAGCCGTTCCTACGCTCCGAAAATTTTTTTCGAGTTTCACATGCCCATCTTCAAACGACGATTCCAAAGCAACTAAAAGAGCCTAAAGATCGCAATCACTTTCAGAATCTGCCAAATATATTCTAGTTTCATAATAAAACAATCGGGAAGTTTGCACGTTGAACCATTTGGCCCGGGGGGCCTTTTTACGCAGACCTTCGGCAGCCGTTCCTACGCTCCGAAAATTTTTTTCGAGTTTCACATGCCCATCTTCAAACGACGATTCCCAAGCAACTAAAAGAGCCTAACGATCGCAATCACTTTCAGAATCTGCGAAATATATTCTAGTTTCATAATAACACCATCGGGAAGTTTGCACGTTGAACCATTTGGCCCGGGGGCCTTTTTACGCAGACCTTCGGCAGCCGTTCCTACGCTCCGAAAATTTTTTTCGAGTTTCACATGCCCATCTTCAAACGACGATTCCAAAGCAACTAAAAGAGCCTAAAGATCGCAATCACTTTCAGAATCTGCCAAATATATTCTAGTTTCATAATAAAACAATCGGGAAGTTTGCACGTTGAACCATTTGGCCCGGGGGGCCTTTTTACGCAGACCTTCGGCAGCCGTTCCTACGCTCCGAAAATTTTTTTCGAGTTTCACATGCCCATCTTCAAACGACGATTCCCAAGCAACTAAAAGAGCCTAACGATCGCAATCACTTTCAGAATCTGCGAAATATATTCTAGTTTCATAATAACACCATCGGGAAGTTTGCACGTTGAACCATTTGGCCCGGGGGGCCTTTTTACGCAGACCTTCGGCAGCCGTTCCTACGCTCCGAAAATTTTTTTCGAGTTTCACATGCCCATCTTCAAACGACGATTCCCAAGCAACTAAAAGAGCCTAACGATCGCAATCACTTTCAGAATCTGCGAAATATATTCTAGTTTCATAATAACACCATCGGGAAGTTTGCACGTTGAACCATTTGGCCCGGGGGGCCTTTTTACGCAGACCTTCGGCAGCCGCTCCTACGCTCCGAAAATTTTTTTCGAGTTTCACATGCCCATCTTCAAACGACGATTCCAAAGCAACTAAAAGAGCCTAAAGATCGCAATCACTTTCAGAATCTACCAAATATATTCTAGTTTCATAATAAAACAATCGGGAAGTTTGCACGTTGAACCATTTGGCCCGGGGGGCCTTTTTACGCAGACCTTCGGCAGCCGTTCCTACGCTCCGAAAATTTTTTTCGAGTTTCACATGCCCATCTTCAAACGACGATTCCCAAGCAACTAAAAGAGCCTAACGATCTCAATCACTTTCAGAATCTGCGAAATATATTCTAGTTTCATAATAACACCATCGGGAAGTTTGCACGTTGAACCATTTGGCCCGGGGGCCTTTTTACGCAGACCTTCGGCAGCCGTTCCTACGCTCCGAAAATTTTTTTCGAGTTTCACATGCCCATCTTCAAACGACGATTCCAAAGCAACTAAAAGAGCCTAAAGATCGCAATCACTTTCAGAATCTGCCAAATATATTCTAGTTTCATAATAAAACAATCGGGAAGTTTGCACGTTGAACCATTTGGCCCGGGGGGCCTTTTTACGCAGACCTTCGGCAGCCGTTCCTACGCTCCGAAAATTTTTTTCGAGTTTCACATGCCCATCTTCAAACGACGATTCCCAAGCAACTAAAAGAGCCTAACGATCGCAATCACTTTCAGAATCTGCGAAATATATTCTAGTTTCATAATAACACCATCGGGAAGTTTGCACGTTGAACCATTTGGCCCGGGGGCCTTTTTACGCAGACCTTCGGCAGCCGTTCCTACGCTCCGAAAATTTTTTTCGAGTTTCACATGCCCATCTTCAAACGACGATTCCAAAGCAACTAAAAGAGCCTAAAGATCGCAATCACTTTCAGAATCTGCCAAATATATTCTAGTTTCATAATAAAACAATCGGGAAGTTTGCACGTTGAACCATTTGGCCCGGGGGGCCTTTTTACGCAGACCTTCGGCAGCCGTTCCTACGCTCCGAAAATTTTTTTCGAGTTTCACATGCCCATCTTCAAACGACGATTCCCAAGCAACTAAAAGAGCCTAACGATCGCAATCACTTTCAGAATCTGCGAAATATATTCTAGATTCATAATAACACCATCGGGAAGTTTGCACGTTGAACCATTTGGCCCGGGGGGCCTTTTTACGCAGACCTTCGGCAGCCGTTCCTACGCTCCGAAAATTTTTTTCGAGTTTCACATGCCCATCTTCAAACGACGATTCCCAAGCAACTAAAAGAGCCTAACGATCGCAATCACTTTCAGAATCTGCGAAATATATTCTAGTTTCATAATAACACCATCGGGAAGTTTGCACGTTGAACCATTTGGCCCGGGGGGCCTTTTTACGCAGACCTTCGGCAGCCGTTCCTACGCTCCGAAAATTTTTTTCGAGTTTCACATGCCCATCTTCAAACGACGATTCCAAAGCAACTAAAAGAGCCTAAAGATCGCAATCACTTTCAGAATCTGCCAAATATATTCTAGTTTCATAATAAAACAATCGGGAAGTTTGCACGTTGAACCATTTGGCCCGGGGGGCCTTTTTACGCAGACCTTCGGCAGCCGTTCCTACGCTCCGAAAATTTTTTTCGAGTTTCACATGCCCATCTTCAAACGACGATTCCCAAGCAACTAAAAGAGCCTAACGATCGCAATCACTTTCAGAATCTGCGAAATATATTCTAGTTTCATAATAACACCATCGGGAAGTTTGCACGTTGAACCATTTGGCCCGGGGGCCTTTTTACACAGACCTTCGGCAGCCGTTCCTACGCTCCGAAAATTTTTTTCGAGTTTCACATGCCCATCTTCAAACGACGATTCCAAAGCAACTAAAAGAGCCTAAAGATCGCAATCACTTTCAGAATCTGCCAAATATATTCTAGTTTCATAATAAAACAATCGGGAAGTTTGCACGTTGAACCATTTGGCCCGGGGGGCCTTTTTACGCAGACCTTCGGCAGCCGTTCCTACGCTCCGGAAATTTTTTTCGAGTTTCACATGCCCATCTTCAAACGACGATTCCCAAGCAACTAAAAGAGCCTAACGATCGCAATCACTTTCAGAATCTGCGAAATATATTCTAGTTTCATAATAACACCATCGGGAAGTTTGCACGTTGAACCATTTGGCCCGGGGGGCCTTTTTACGCAGACCTTCGGCAGCCGTTCCTACGCTCCGAAATTTTTTTTCGAGTTTCACATGCCCATCTTCAAACGACGATTCCCAAGCAACTAAAAGAGCCTAACGATCGCAATCACTTTCAGAATCTGCGAAATATATTCTAGTTTCATAATAACACCATCGGGAAGTTTGCACGTTGAACCATTTGGCCCGGGGGGCCTTTTTACGCAGACCTTCGGCAGCCGTTCCTACGCTCCGAAAATTTTTTTCGAGTTTCACATGCCCATCTTCAAACGACGATTCCAAAGCAACTAAAAGAGCCTAAAGATCGCAATCACTTTCAGAATCTGCCAAATATATTCTAGTTTCATAATAAAACAATCGGGAAGTTTGCACGTTGAACCATTTGGCCCGGGGGGCCTTTTTACGCAGACCTTCGGCAGCCGTTCCTACGCTCCGAAAATTTTTTCGAGTTTCACATGCCCATCTTCAAACGACGATTCCCAAGCAACTAAAAGAGCCTAACGATCGCAATCACTTTCAGAATCTGCGAAATATATTCTAGTTTCATAATAACACCATCGGGAAGTTTGCACGTTGAACCATTTGGCCCGGGGGCCTTTTTACGCAGACCTTCGGCAGCCGTTCCTACGCTCCGAAAATTTTTTTCGAGTTTCACATGCCCATCTTCAAACGACGATTCCAAAGCAACTAAAAGAGCCTAAAGATCGCAATCACTTTCAGAATCTGCCAAATATATTCTAGTTTCATAATAAAACAATCGGGAAGTTTGCACGTTGAACCATTTGGCCCGGGGGGCCTTTTTACGCAGACCTTCGGCAGCCGTTCCTACGCTCCGAAAATTTTTTTCGAGTTTCACATGCCCATCTTCAAACGACGATTCCCAAGCAACTAAAAGAGCCTAACGATCGCAATCACTTTCAGAATCTGCGAAATATATTCTAGTTTCATAATAACACCATCGGGAAGTTTGCACGTTGAACCATTTGGCCCGGGGGGCCTTTTTACGCAGACCTTCGGCAGCCGTTCCTACGCTCCGAAAATTTTTTCGAGTTTCACATGCCCATCTTCAAACGGCGATTCCCAAGCAACTAAAAGAGCCTAACGATCGCAATCACTTTCAGAATCTGCGAAATATATTCTAGTTTCATAATAACACCATCGGGAAGTTTGCACGTTGAACCATTTGGCCGGGGGGCCTTTTTACGCAGACCTTCGGCAGCCGTTCCTACGCTCCGAAAATTTTTTTCGAGTTTCACATGCCCATCTTCAAACGACGATTCCAAAGCAACTAAAAGAGCCTAAAGATCGCAATCACTTTCAGAATCTGCCAAATATATTCTAGTTTCATAATAAAACAATCGGGAAGTTTGCACGTTGAACCATTTGGCCCGGGGGGCCTTTTTACGCAGACCTTCGGCAGCCGTTCCTACGCTCCGAAAATTTTTTTCGAGTTTCACATGCCCATCTTCAAACGACGATTCCCAAGCAACTAAAAGAGCCTAACGATCGCAATCACTTTCAGAATCTGCGAAATATATTCTAGTTTCATAATAACACCATCGGGAAGTTTGCACGTTGAACCATTTGGCCCGGGGGCCTTTTTACGCAGACCTTCGGCAGCCGTTCCTACGCTCCGAAAATTTTTTTCGAGTTTCACATGCCCATCTTCAAACGACGATTCCCAAGCAACTAAAAGAGCCTAACGATCGCAATCACTTTCAGAATCTGCGAAATATATTCTAGTTTCATAATAACACCATCGGGAAGTTTGCACGTTGAACCATTTGGCCCGGGGGCCTTTTTACGCAGACCTTCGGCAGCCGTTCCTACGCTCCGAAAATTTTTTTCGAGTTTCACATGCCCATCTTCAAACGACGATTCCAAAGCAACTAAAAGAGCCTAAAGATCGCAATCACTTTCAGAATCTGCCAAATATATTCTAGTTTCATAATAAAACAATCGGGAAGTTTGCACGTTGAACCATTTGGCCCGGGGGGCCTTTTTACGCAGACCTTCGGCAGCCGTTCCTACGCTCCGAAAATTTTTTTCGAGTTTCACATGCCCATCTTCAAACGACGATTCCCAAGCAACTAAAAGAGCCTAACGATCGCAATCACTTTCAGAATCTGCGAAATATATTCTAGTTTCATAATAACACCATCGGGAAGTTTGCACGTTGAACCATTTGGCCCGGGGGGCCTTTTTACGCAGACCTTCGGCAGCCGTTCCTACGCTCCGAAAATTTTTTTCGAGTTTCACATGCCCATCTTCAAACGACGATTCCCAAGCAACTAAAAGAGCCTAACGATCGCAATCACTTTCAGAATCTGCGAAATATATTCTAGTTTCATAATAACACCATCGGGAAGTTTGCACGTTGAACCATTTGGCCCGGGGGGCCTTTTTACGCAGACCTTCGGCAGCCGCTCCTACGCTCCGAAAATTTTTTCGAGTTTCACATGCCCATCTTCAAACGACGATTCCAAAGCAACTAAAAGAGCCTAAAGATCGCAATCACTTTCAGAATCTGCCAAATATATTCTAGTTTCATAATAAAACAATCGGGAAGTTTGCACGTTGAACCATTTGGCCCGGGGGGCCTTTTTACGCAGACCTTCGGCAGCCGTTCCTACGCTCCGAAAATTTTTTTCGAGTTTCACATGCCCATCTTCAAACGACGATTCCCAAGCAACTAAAAGAGCCTAACGATCTCAATCACTTTCAGAATCTGCGAAATATATTCTAGTTTCATAATAACACCATCGGGAAGTTTGCACGTTGAACCATTTGGCCCGGGGGCCTTTTTACGCAGACCTTCGGCAGCCGTTCCTACGCTCCGAAAATTTTTTTCGAGTTTCACATGCCCATCTTCAAACGACGATTCCCAAGCAACTAAAAGAGCCTAACGATCGCAATCACTTTCAGAATCTGCGAAATATATTCTAGTTTCATAATAACACCATCGGGAAGTTTGCACGTTGAACCATTTGGCCCGGGGGGCCTTTTTACGCAGACCTTCGGCAGCCGTTCCTACGCTCCGAAAATTTTTTTCGAGTTTCACATGCCCATCTTCAAACGGCGATTCCCAAGCAACTAAAAGAGCCTAACGATCGCAATCACTTTCAGAATCTGCGAAATATATTCTAGTTTCATAATAACACCATCGGGAAGTTTGCACGTTGAACCATTTGGCCCGGGGGGCCTTTTTACGCAGACCTTCGGCAGCCGTTCCTACGCTCCGAAAATTTTTTTCGAGTTTCACATGCCCATCTTCAAACGACGATTCCAAAGCAACTAAAAGAGCCTAAAGATCGCAATCACTTTCAGAATCTGCCAAATATATTCTAGTTTCATAATAAAACAATCGGGAAGTTTGCACGTTGAACCATTTGGCCCGGGGGGCCTTTTTACGCAGACCTTCGGCAGCCGTTCCTACGCTCCGAAAATTTTTTTCGAGTTTCACATGCCCATCTTCAAACGACGATTCCCAAGCAACTAAAAGAGCCTAACGATCGCAATCACTTTCAGAATCTGCGAAATATATTCTAGTTTCATAATAACACCATCGGGAAGTTTGCACGTTGAACCATTTGGCCCGGGGGCCTTTTTACGCAGACCTTCGGCAGCCGTTCCTACGCTCCGAAAATTTTTTTCGAGTTTCACATGCCCATCTTCAAACGACGATTCCAAAGCAACTAAAAGAGCCTAAAGATCGCAATCACTTTCAGAATCTGCCAAATATATTCTAGTTTCATAATAAAACAATCGGGAAGTTTGCACGTTGAACCATTTGGCCCGGGGGGCCTTTTTACGCAGACCTTCGGCAGCCGTTCCTACGCTCCGAAAATTTTTTTCGAGTTTCACATGCCCATCTTCAAACGACGATTCCCAAGCAACTAAAAGAGCCTAACGATCGCAATCACTTTCGAATCTGCGAAATATATTCTAGTTTGATAATAACACCATCGGGAAGTTTGCACGTTGAACCATTTGGCCCGGGGGGCCTTTTTACGCAGACCTTCGGCAGCCTTTCCTACGCTCCGAAAATTTTTTTCGAGTTTCACATGCCCATCTTCAAACGACGATTCCCAAGCAACTAAAAGAGCCTAACGATCGCAATCACTTTCAGAATCTGCGAAATATATTCTAGTTTCATAATAACACCATCGGGAAGTTTGCACGTTGAACCATTTGGCCCGGGGGGCCTTTTTACGCAGACCTTCGGCAGCCGTTCCTACGCTCCGAAAATTTTTTTCGAGTTTCACATGCCCATCTTCAAACGACGATTCCAAAGCAACTAAAAGAGCCTAAAGATCGCAATCACTTTCAGAATCTGCCAAATATATTCTAGTTTCATAATAAAACAATCGGGAAGTTTGCACGTTGAACCATTTGGCCCGGGGGGCCTTTTTACGCAGACCTTCGGCAGCCGTTCCTACGCTCCGAAAATTTTTTTCGAGTTTCACATGCCCATCTTCAAACGACGATTCCAAAGCAACTAAAAGAGCCTAAAGATCGCAATCACTTTCAGAATCTGCCAAATATATTCTAGTTTCATAATAACACCATCGGGAAGTTTGCACGTTGAACCATTTGGCCCGGGGGCCTTTTTACGCAGACCTTCGGCAGCCGTTCCTACGCTCCGAAAATTTTTTTCGAGTTTCACATGCCCATCTTCAAACGACGATTCCAAAGCAACTAAAAGAGCCTAAAGATCGCAATCACTTTCAGAATCTGCCAAATATATTCTAGTTTCATAATAAAACAATCGGGAAGTTTGCACGTTGAACCATTTGGCCCGGGGGGCCTTTTTACGCAGACCTTCGGCAGCCGTTCCTACGCTCCGAAAATTTTTTTCGAGTTTCACATGCCCATCTTCAAACGACGATTCCCAAGCAACTAAAAGAGCCTAACGATCGCAATCACTTTCAGAATCTGCGAAATATATTCTAGTTTCATAATAACACCATCGGGAAGTTTGCACGTTGAACCATTTGGCCCGGGGGGCCTTTTTACGCAGACCTTCGGCAGCCGTTCCTACGCTCCGAAAATTTTTTTCGAGTTTCACATGCCCATCTTCAAACGACGATTCCCAAGCAACTAAAAGAGCCTAACGATCGCAATCACTTTCAGAATCTGCGAAATATATTCTAGTTTCATAATAACACCATCGGGAAGTTTGCACGTTGAACCATTTGGCCCGGGGGGCCTTTTTACGCAGACCTTCGGCAGCCGTTCCTACGCTCCGAAAATTTTTTTCGAGTTTCACATGCCCATCTTCAAACGACGATTCCAAAGCAACTAAAAGAGCCTAAAGATCGCAATCACTTTCAGAATCTGCCAAATATATTCTAGTTTCATAATAAAACAATCGGGAAGTTTGCACGTTGAACCATTTGGCCCGGGGGGCCTTTTTACGCAGACCTTCGGCAGCCGTTCCTACGCTCCGAAAATTTTTTTCGAGTTTCACATGCCTATCTTCAAACGACGATTCCCAAGCAACTAAAAGAGCCTAACGATCGCAATCACTTTCAGAATCTGCGAAATATATTCTAGTTTCATAATAACACCATCGGGAAGTTTGCACGTTGAACCATTTGGCCCGGGGGCCTTTTTACGCAGACCTTCGGCAGCCGTTCCTACGCTCCGAAAATTTTTTTCGAGTTTCACATGCCCATCTTCAAACGACGATTCCAAAGCAACTAAAAGAGCCTAAAGATCGCAATCACTTTCAGAATCTGCCAAATATATTCTAGTTTCATAATAAAACAATCGGGAAGTTTGCACGTTGAACCATTTGGCCCGGGGGGCCTTTTTACGCAGACCTTCGGCAGCCGTTCCTACGCTCCGAAAATTTTTTTCGAGTTTCACATGCCCATCTTCAAACGACGATTCCCAAGCAACTAAAAGAGCCTAACGATCGCAATCACTTTCAGAATCTGCGAAATATATTCTAGTTTCATAATAACACCATCGGGAAGTTTGCACGTTGAACCATTTGGCCCGGGGGGCCTTTTTACGCAGACCTTCGGCAGCCGTTCCTACGCTCCGAAAATTTTTTTCGAGTTTCACATGCCCATCTTCAAACGACGATTCCCAAGCAACTAAAAGAGCCTAACGATCGCAATCACTTTCAGAATCTGCGAAATATATTCTAGTTTCATAATAACACCATCGGGAAGTTTGCACGTTGAACCATTTGGCCCGGGGGGCCTTTTTACGCAGACCTTCGGCAGCCGCTCCTACGCTCCGAAAATTTTTTTCGAGTTTCACATGCCCATCTTCAAACGACGATTCCAAAGCAACTAAAAGAGCCTAAAGATCGCAATCACTTTCAGAATCTGCCAAATATATTCTAGTTTCATAATAAAACAATCGGGAAGTTTGCACGTTGAACCATTTGGCCCGGGGGGCCTTTTTACGCAGACCTTCGGCAGCCGTTCCTACGCTCCGAAAATTTTTTTCGAGTTTCACATGCCCATCTTCAAACGACGATTCCCAAGCAACTAAAAGAGCCTAACGATCGCAATCACTTTCAGAATCTGCGAAATATATTCTAGTTTCATAATAACACCATCGGGAAGTTTGCACGTTGAACCATTTGGCCCGGGGGCCTTTTTACGCAGACCTTCGGCAGCCGTTCCTACGCTCCGAAAATTTTTTTCGAGTTTCACATGCCCATCTTCAAACGACGATTCCAAAGCAACTAAAAGAGCCTAAAGATCGCAATCACTTTCAGAATCTGCCAAATATATTCTAGTTTCATAATAAAACAATCGGGAAGTTTGCACGTTGAACCATTTGGCCCGGGGGGCCTTTTTACGCAGACCTTCGGCAGCCGTTCCTACGCTCCGAAAATTTTTTTCGAGTTTCACATGCCCATCTTCAAACGACGATTCCCAAGCAACTAAAAGAGCCTAACGATCGCAATCACTTTCAGAATCTGCGAAATATATTCTAGTTTCATAATAACACCATCGGGAAGTTTGCACGTTGAACCATTTGGCCCGGGGGGCCTTTTTACGCAGACCTTCGGCAGCCGTTCCTACGCTCCGAAAATTTTTTTCGAGTTTCACATGCCCATCTTCAAACGGCGATTCCCAAGCAACTAAAAGAGCCTAACGATCGCAATCACTTTCAGAATCTGCGAAATATATTCTAGTTTCATAATAACACCATCGGGAAGTTTGCACGTTGAACCATTTGGCCCGGGGGGCCTTTTTACGCAGACCTTCGGCAGCCGTTCCTACGCTCCGAAAATTTTTTTCGAGTTTCACATGCCCATCTTCAAACGACGATTCCAAAGCAACTAAAAGAGCCTAAAGATCGCAATCACTTTCAGAATCTGCCAAATATATTCTAGTTTCATAATAAAACAATCGGGAAGTTTGCACGTTGAACCATTTGGCCCGGGGGGCCTTTTTACGCAGACCTTCGGCAGCCGTTCCTACGCTCCGAAAATTTTTTTCGAGTTTCACATGCCCATCTTCAAACGACGAT
Organism: Salticus scenicus; assembly: GCA_963930645.1. Taxonomy (NCBI): domain Eukaryota; kingdom Metazoa; phylum Arthropoda; class Arachnida; order Araneae; family Salticidae; genus Salticus; species Salticus scenicus. The sequence goes on from CAWVNO010000773.1 coordinate 202,340, forward strand.
TCCCAAGCAACTAAATGAGCCTAACGATCGCAATCACTATCAGAATCTGCCAAATATATTCTAGTTTCATAATAAAACAATCGGGAAGTTTGCACGTTGAACCATTTGGCCCGGGGGGCCTTTTTACGCAGACCTTCGGCAGCCGTTCCTACGCTCCGAAAATTTTTTTCGAGTTTCACATGCCCATCTTCAAACGGCGATTCCCAAGCAACTAAAAGAGCCTAACGATCGCAATCACTTTCAGAATCTGCGAAATATATTCTAGTTTCATAATAACACCATCGGGAAGTTTGCACGTTGAACCATTTGGCCCGGGGGCCTTTTTACGCAGACCTTCGGCAGCCGTTCCTACGCTCCGAAAATTTTTTTCGAGTTTCACATGCCCATCTTCAAACGACGATTCCAAAGCAACTAAAAGAGCCTAAAGATCGCAATCACTTTCAGAATCTGCCAAATATATTCTAGTTTCATAATAAAACAATCGGGAAGTTTGCACGTTGAACCATTTGGCCCGGGGGGCCTTTTTACGCAGACCTTCGGCAGCCGTTCCTACGCTCCGAAAATTTTTTTCGAGTTTCACATGCCCATCTTCAAACGACGATTCCCAAGCAACTAAAAGAGCCTAACGATCGCAATCACTTTCAGAATCTGCGAAATATATTCTAGTTTCATAATAACACCATCGGGAAGTTTGCACGTTGAACCATTTGGCCCGGGGGGCCTTTTTACGCAGACCTTCGGCAGCCGTTCCTACGCTCCGAAAATTTTTTTCGAGTTTCACATGCCCATCTTCAAACGACGATTCCAAAGCAACTAAAAGAGCCTAAAGATCGCAATCACTTTCAGAATCTGCCAAATATATTCTAGTTTCATAATAAAACAATCGGGAAGTTTGCACGTTGAACCATTTGGCCCGGGGGGCCTTTTTACGCAGACCTTCGGCAGCCGTTCCTACGCTCCGAAAATTTTTTTCGAGTTTCACATGCCCATCTTCAAACGACGATTCCCAAGCAACTAAAAGAGCCTAACGATCGCAATCACTTTCAGAATCTGCGAAATATATTCTAGTTTCATAATAACACCATCGGGAAGTTTGCACGTTGAACCATTTGGCCCGGGGGCCTTTTTACGCAGACCTTCGGCAGCCGTTCCTACGCTCCGAAAATTTTTTTCGAGTTTCACATGCCCATCTTCAAACGACGATTCCAAAGCAACTAAAAGAGCCTAAAGATCCCAATCACTTTCAGAATCTGCCAAATATATTCTAGTTTCATAATAAAACAATCGGGAAGTTTGCACGTTGAACCATTTGGCCCGGGGGGCCTTTTTACGCAGACCTTCGGCAGCCGTTCCTACGCTCCGAAAATTTTTTTCGAGTTTCACATGCCCATCTTCAAACGACGATTCCCAAGCAACTAAAAGAGCCTAACGATCGCAATCACTTTCAGAATCTGCGAAATATATTCTAGTTTCATAATAACACCATCGGGAAGTTTGCACGTTGAACCATTTGGCCCGGGGGGCCTTTTTACGCAGACCTTCGGCAGCCGTTCCTACGCTCCGAAAATTTTTTTCGAGTTTCACATGCCCATCTTCAAACGACGATTCCCAAGCAACTAAAAGAGCCTAACGATCGCAATCACTTTCAGAATCTGCGAAATATATTCTAGTTTCATAATAACACCATCGGGAAGTTTGCACGTTGAACCATTTGGCCCGGGGGGCCTTTTTACGCAGACCTTCGGCAGCCGTTCCTACGCTCCGAAAATTTTTTTCGAGTTTCACATGCCCATCTTCAAACGACGATTCCCAAGCAACTAAATGAGCCTAACGATCGCAATCACTTTCAGAATCTGCCAAATATATTCTAGTTTCATAATAAAACAATCGGGAAGTTTGCACGTTGAACCATTTGGCCCGGGGGGCCTTTTTACGCAGACCTTCGGCAGCCGTTCCTACGCTCCGAAAATTTTTTTCGAGTTTCACATGCCCATCTTCAAACGGCGATTCCCAAGCAACTAAAAGAGCCTAACGATCGCAATCACTTTCAGAATCTGCGAAATATATTCTAGTTTCATAATAACACCATCGGGAAGTTTGCACGTTGAACCATTTGGCCCGGGGGCCTTTTTACGCAGACCTTCGGCAGCCGTTCCTACGCTCCGAAAATTTTTTTCGAGTTTCACATGCCCATCTTCAAACGACGATTCCAAAGCAACTAAAAGAGCCTAAAGATCGCAATCACTTTCAGAATCTGCCAAATATATTCTAGTTTCATAATAAAACAATCGGGAAGTTTGCACGTTGAACCATTTGGCCCGGGGGGCCTTTTTACGCAGACCTTCGGCAGCCGTTCCTACGCTCCGAAAATTTTTTTCGAGTTTCACATGCCCATCTTCAAACGACGATTCCCAAGCAACTAAAAGAGCCTAACGATCGCAATCACTTTCAGAATCTGCGAAATATATTCTAGTTTCATAATAACACCATCGGGAAGTTTGCACGTTGAACCATTTGGCCCGGGGGGCCTTTTTACGCAGACCTTCGGCAGCCGTTCCTACGCTCCGAAAATTTTTTTCGAGTTTCACATGCCCATCTTCAAACGACGATTCCCAAGCAACTAAAAGAGCCTAACGATCGCAATCTCTTTCAGAATCTGCGAAATATATTCTAGTTTCATAATAACACCATCGGGAAGTTTGCACGTTGAACCATTTGGCCCGGGGGGCCTTTTTACGCAGACCTTCGGCAGCCGTTCCTACGCTCCGAAAATTTTTTTCGAGTTTCACATGCCCATCTTCAAACGACGATTCCAAAGCAACTAAAAGAGCCTAAAGATCGCAATCACTTTCAGAATCTGCCAAATATATTCTAGTTTCATAATAAAACAATCGGGAAGTTTGCACGTTGAACCATTTGGCCCGGGGGGCCTTTTTACGCAGACCTTCGGCAGCCGTTCCTACGCTCCGAAAATTTTTTTCGAGTTTCACATGCCCATCTTCAAACGACGATTCCCAAGCAACTAAAAGAGCCTAACGATCGCAATCACTTTCAGAATCTGCGAAATATATTCTAGTTTCATAAAAACACCATCGGGAAGTTTGCACGTTGAACCATTTGGCCCGGGGGCCTTTTTACGCAGACCTTCGGCAGCCGTTCCTACGCTCCGAAAATTTTTTTCGAGTTTCACATGCCCATCTTCAAACGACGATTCCAAAGCAACTAAAAGAGCCTAAAGATCGCAATCACTTTCAGAATCTGCCAAATATATTCTAGTTTCATAATAAAACAATCGGGAAGTTTGCACGTTGAACCATTTGGCCCGGGGGGCCTTTTTACGCAGACCTTCGGCAGCCGTTCCTACGCTCCGAAAATTTTTTTCGAGTTTCACATGCCCATCTTCAAACGACGATTCCCAAGCAACTAAAAGAGCCTAACGATCGCAATCACTTTCAGAATCTGCGAAATATATTCTAGTTTCATAATAACACCATCGGGAAGTTTGCACGTTGAACCATTTGGCCCGGGGGGCCTTTTTACGCAGACCTTCGGCAGCCGCTCCTACGCTCCGAAAATTTTTTTCGAGTTTCACATGCCCATCTTCAAACGACGATTCCAAAGCAACTAAAAGAGCCTAAAGATCGCAATCACTTTCAGAATCTGCCAAATATATTCTAGTTTCATAATAAAACAATCGGGAAGTTTGCACGTTGAACCATTTGGCCCGGGGGGCCTTTTTACGCAGACCTTCGGCAGCCGTTCCTACGCTCCGAAAATTTTTTTCGAGTTTCACATGCCCATCTTCAAACGACGATTCCCAAGCAACTAAAAGAGCCTAACGATCGCAATCACTTTCAGAATCTGCGAAATATATTCTAGTTTCATAATAACACCATCGGGAAGTTTGCACGTTGAACCATTTGGCCCGGGGGCCTTTTTACGCAGACCTTCGGCAGCCGTTCCTACGCTCCGAAAATTTTTTTCGAGTTTCACATGCCCATCTTCAAACGAAGATTCCAAAGCAACTAAAAGAGCCTAAAGATCGCAATCACTTTCAGAATCTGCCAAATATATTCTAGTTTCATAATAAAACAATCGGGAAGTTTGCACGTTGAACCATTTGGCCCGGGGGGCCTTTTTACGCAGACCTTCGGCAGCCGTTCCTACGCTCCGAAAATTTTTTTCGAGTTTCACATGCCCATCTTCAAACGACGATTCCCAAGCAACTAAAAGAGCCTAACGATCGCAATCACTTTCAGAATCTGCGAAATATATTCTAGTTTCATAATAACACCATCGGGAAGTTTGCACGTTGAACCATTTGGCCCGGGGGGCCTTTTTACGCAGACCTTCGGCAGCCGTTCCTACGCTCCGAAAATTTTTTTCGAGTTTCACATGCCCATCTTCAAACGGCGATTCCCAAGCAACTAAAAGAGCCTAACGATCGCAATCACTTTCAGAATCTGCGAAATATATTCTAGTTTCATAATAACACCATCGGGAAGTTTGCACGTTGAACCATTTGGCCCGGGGGGCCTTTTTACGCAGACCTTCGGCAGCCGTTCCTACGCTCCGAAAATTTTTTTCGAGTTTCACATGCCCATCTTCAAACGACGATTCCAAAGCAACTAAAAGAGCCTAAAGATCGCAATCACTTTCAGAATCTGCCAAATATATTCTAGTTTCATAATAAAACAATCGGGAAGTTTGCACGTTGAACCATTTGGCCCGGGGGGCCTTTTTACGCAGACCTTCGGCAGCCGTTCCTACGCTCCGAAAATTTTTTTCGAGTTTCACATGCCCATCTTCAAACGACGATTCCCAAGCAACTAAAAGAGCCTAACGATCGCAATCACTTTCAGAATCTGCGAAATATATTCTAGTTTCATAATAACACCATCGGGAAGTTTGCACGTTGAACCATTTGGCCCGGGGGGCCTTTTTACGCAGACCTTCGGCAGCCGTTCCTACGCTCCGAAAATTTTTTTCGAGTTTCACATGCCCATCTTCAAACGACGATTCCCAAGCAACTAAAAGAGCCTAACGATCGCAATCACTTTCAGAATCTGCGAAATATATTCTAGTTTCATAATAACACCATCGGGAAGTTTGCACGTTGAACCATTTGGCCCGGGGGGCCTTTTTACGCAGACCTTCGGCAGCCGTTCCTACGCTCCGAAAATTTTTTTCGAGTTTCACAGGCCCATCGTCAAACGACGATTCCAAAGCAACTAAAAGAGCCTAAAGATCGCAATCACTTTCAGAATCTGCCAAATATATTCTAGTTTCATAATAAAACAATCGGGAAGTTTGCACGTTGAACCATTTGGCCCGGGGGGCCTTTTTACGCAGACCTTCGGCAGCCGTTCCTACGCTCCGAAAATTTTTTTCGAGTTTCACATGCCCATCTTCAAACGGCGATTCCCAAGCAACTAAAAGAGCCTAACGATCGCAATCACTTTCAGAATCTGCGAAATATATTCTAGTTTCATAATAACACCATCGGGAAGTTTGCACGTTGAACCATTTGGCCCGGGGGGCCTTTTTACGCAGACCTTCGGCAGCCGTTCCTACGCTCCGAAAATTTTTTTCGAGTTTCACATGCCCATCTTCAAACGACGATTCCAAAGCAACTAAAAGAGCCTAAAGATCGCAATCACTTTCAGAATCTGCCAAATATATTCTAGTTTCATAATAAAACAATCGGGAAGTTTGCACGTTGAACCATTTGGCCCGGGGGGCCTTTTTACGCAGACCTTCGGCAGCCGTTCCTACGCTCCGAAAATTTTTTTCGAGTTTCACATGCCCATCTTCAAACGACGATTCCCAAGCAACTAAAAGAGCCTAACGATCGCAATCACTTTCAGAATCTGCGAAATATATTCTAGTTTCATAATAACACCATCGGGAAGTTTGCACGTTGAACCATTTGGCCCGGGGGGCCTTTTTACGCAGACCTTCGGCAGCCGTTCCTACGCTCCGAAAATTTTTTTCGAGTTTCACATGCCCATCTTCAAACGACGATTCCCAAGCAACTAAAAGAGCCTAACGATCGCAATCACTTTCAGAATCTGCGAAATATATTCTAGTTTCATAATAACACCATCGGGAAGTTTGCACGTTGAACCATTTGGCCCGGGGGGCCTTTTTACGCAGACCTTCGGCAGCCGTTCCTACGCTCCGAAAATTTTTTTCGAGTTTCAAAGGCCCATCTTCAAACGACGATTCCAAAGCAACTAAAAGAGCCTAAAGATCGCAATCACTTTCAGAATCTGCCAAATATATTCTAGTTTCATAATAAAACAATCGGGAAGTTTGCACGTTGAACCATTTGGCCCGGGGGGCCTTTTTACGCAGACCTTCGGCAGCCGTTCCTACGCTCCGAAAATTTTTTTCGAGTTTCACATGCCCATCTTCAAACGGCGATTCCCAAGCAACTAAAAGAGCCTAACGATCGCAATCACTTTCAGAATCTGCGAAATATATTCTAGTTTCATAATAACACCATCGGGAAGTTTGCACGTTGAACCATTTGGCCCGGGGGCCTTTTTACGCAGACCTTCGGCAGCCGTTCCTACGCTCCGAAAATTTTTTTCGAGTTTCACATGCCCATCTTCAAACGACGATTCCAAAGCAACTAAAAGAGCCTAAAGATCGCAATCACTTTCAGAATCTGCCAAATATATTCTAGTTTCATAATAACACCATCGGGAAGTTTGCACGTTGAACCATTTGGCCCGGGGGGCCTTTTTACGCAGACCTTCGGCAGCCGTTCCTACGCTCCGAAAATTTTTTTCGAGTTTCACATGCCCATCTTCAAACGACGATTCCAAAGCAACTAAAAGAGCCTAAAGATCGCAATCACTTTCAGAATCTGCCAAATATATTCTAGTTTCATAATAAAACAATCGGGAAGTTTGCACGTTGAACCATTTGGCCCGGGGGGCCTTTTTACGCAGACCTTCGGCAGCCGTTCCTACGCTCCGAAAATTTTTTTCGAGTTTCACATGCCCATCTTCAAACGACGATTCCCAAGCAACTAAAAGAGCCTAACGATCGCAATCACTTTCAGAATCTGCGAAATATATTCTAGTTTCATAATAACACCATCGGGAAGTTTGCACGTTGAACCATTTGGCCCGGGGGCCTTTTTACGCAGACCTTCGGCAGCCGTTCCTACGCTCCGAAAATTTTTTTCGAGTTTCACATGCCCATCTTCAAACGACGATTCCAAAGCAACTAAAAGAGCCTAAAGATCGCAATCACTTTCAGAATCTGCCAAATATATTCTAGTTTCATAATAAAACAATCGGGAAGTTTGCACGTTGAACCATTTGGCCCGGGGGGCCTTTTTACGCAGACCTTCGGCAGCCGTTCCTACGCTCCGAAAATTTTTTTCGAGTTTCACATGCCCATCTTCAAACGACGATTCCCAAGCAACTAAAAGAGCCTAACGATCGCAATCACTTTCAGAATCTGCGAAATATATTCTAGTTTCATAATAACACCATCGGGAAGTTTGCACGTTGAACCATTTGGCCCGGGGGGCCTTTTTACGCAGACCTTCGGCAGCCGTTCCTACGCTCCGAAAATTTTTTTCGAGTTTCACATGCCCATCTTCAAACGACGATTCCCAAGCAACTAAAAGAGCCTAACGATCGCAATCACTTTCAGAATCTGCGAAATATATTCTAGTTTCATAATAACACCATCGGGAAGTTTGCACGTTGAACCATTTGGCCCGGGGGGCCTTTTTACGCAGACCTTCGGCAGCCGTTCCTACGCTCCGAAAATTTTTTTCGAGTTTCACATGCCCATCTTCAAACGACGATTCCCAAGCAACTAAATGAGCCTAACGATCGCAATCACTTTCAGAATCTGCCAAATATATTCTAGTTTCATAATAAAACAATCGGGAAGTTTGCACGTTGAACCATTTGGCCCGGGGGGCCTTTTTACGCAGACCTTCGGCAGCCGTTCCTACGCTCCGAAAATTTTTTTCGAGTTTCACATGCCCATCTTCAAACGGCGATTCCCAAGCAACTAAAAGAGCCTAACGATCGCAATCACTTTCAGAATCTGCGAAATATATTCTAGTTTCATAATAACACCATCGGGAAGTTTGCACGTTGAACCATTTGGCCCGGGGGCCTTTTTACGCAGACCTTCGGCAGCCGTTCCTACGCTCCGAAAATTTTTTTCGAGTTTCACATGCCCATCTTCAAACGACGATTCCAAAGCAACTAAAAGAGCCTAAAGATCGCAATCACTTTCAGAATCTGCCAAATATATTCTAGTTTCATAATAAAACAATCGGGAAGTTTGCACGTTGAACCATTTGGCCCGGGGGGCCTTTTTTACACAGACCTTCGGCAGCCGTTCCTACGCTCCGAAAATTTTTTTCGAGTTTCACATGCCCATCTTCAAACGACGATTCCCAAGCAACTAAAAGAGCCTAACGATCGCAATCACTTTCAGAATCTGCGAAATATATTCTAGTTTCATAATAACACCATCGGGAAGTTTGCACGTTGAACCATTTGGCCCGGGGGGCCTTTTTACGCAGACCTTCGGCAGCCGTTCCTACGCTCCGAAAATTTTTTTCGAGTTTCACATGCCCATCTTCAAACGACGATTCCAAAGCAACTAAAAGAGCCTAAAGATCGCAATCACTTTCAGAATCTGCCAAATATATTCTAGTTTCATAATAAAACAATCGGGAAGTTTGCACGTTGAACCATTTGGCCCGGGGGGCCTTTTTACGCAGACCTTCGGCAGCCGTTCCTACGCTCCGAAAATTTTTTTCGAGTTTCACATGCCCATCTTCAAACGACGATTCCCAAGCAACTAAAAGAGCCTAACGATCGCAATCACTTTCAGAATCTGCGAAATATATTCTAGTTTCATAATAACACCATCGGGAAGTTTGCACGTTGAACCATTTGGCCCGGGGGCCTTTTTACGCAGACCTTCGGCAGCCGTTCCTACGCTCCGAAAATTTTTTTCGAGTTTCACATGCCCATCTTCAAACGACGATTCCAAAGCAACTAAAAGAGCCTAAAGATCGCAATCACTTTCAGAATCTGCCAAATATATTCTAGTTTCATAATAAAACAATCGGGAAGTTTGCACGTTGAACCATTTGGCCCGGGGGGCCTTTTTACGCAGACCTTCGGCAGCCGTTCCTACGCTCCGAAAATTTTTTTCGAGTTTCACATGCCCATCTTCAAACGACGATTCCCAAGCAACTAAAAGAGCCTAACGATCGCAATCACTTTCAGAATCTGCGAAATATATTCTAGTTTCATAATAACACCATCGGGAAGTTTGCACGTTGAACCATTTGGCCCGGGGGGCCTTTTTACGCAGACCTTCGGCAGCCGTTCCTACGCTCCGAAAATTTTTTTCGAGTTTCACATGCCCATCTTCAAACGACGATTCCCAAGCAACTAAAAGAGCCTAACGATCGCAATCACTTTCAGAATCTGCGAAATATATTCTAGTTTCATAATAACACCATCGGGAAGTTTGCACGTTGAACCATTTGGCCCGGGGGGCCTTTTTACGCAGACCTTCGGCAGCCGTTCCTACGCTCCGAAAATTTTTTTCGAGTTTCACATGCCCATCTTCAAACGACGATTCCAAAGCAACTAAAAGAGCCTAAAGATCGCAATCACTTTCAGAATCTGCCAAATATATTCTAGTTTCATAATAAAACAATCGGGAAGTTTGCACGTTGAACCATTTGGCCCGGGGGGCCTTTTTACGCAGACCTTCGGCAGCCGTTCCTACGCTCCGAAAATTTTTTTCGAGTTTCACATGCCCATCTTCAAACGACGATTCCCAAGCAACTAAAAGAGCCTAACGATCGCAATCACTTTCAGAATCTGCGAAATATATTCTAGTTTCATAATAACACCATCGGGAAGTTTGCACGTTGAACCATTTGGCCCGGGGGCCTTTTTACGCAGACCTTCGGCAGCCGTTCCTACGCTCCGAAAATTTTTTTCGAGTTTCACATGCCCATCTTCAAACGACGATTCCAAAGCAACTAAAAGAGCCTAAAGATCGCAATCACTTTCAGAATCTGCCAAATATATTCTAGTTTCATAATAAAACAATCGGGAAGTTTGCACGTTGAACCATTTGGCCCGGGGGGCCTTTTTACGCAGACCTTCGGCAGCCGTTCCTACGCTCCGAAAATTTTTTTCGAGTTTCACATGCCCATCTTCAAACGACGATTCCCAAGCAACTAAAAGAGCCTAACGATCGCAATCACTTTCAGAATCTGCGAAATATATTCTAGTTTCATAATAACACCATCGGGAAGTTTGCACGTTGAACCATTTGGCCCGGGGGGCCTTTTTACGCAGACCTTCGGCAGCCGCTCCTACGCTCCGAAAATTTTTTTCGAGTTTCACATGCCCATCTTCAAACGACGATTCCAAAGCAACTAAAAGAGCCTAAAGATCGCAATCACTTTCAGAATCTGCCAAATATATTCTAGTTTCATAATAAAACAATCGGGAAGTTTGCACGTTGAACCATTTGGCCCGGGGGGCCTTTTTACGCAGACCTTCGGCAGCCGTTCCTACGCTCCGAAAATTTTTTTCGAGTTTCACATGCCCATCTTCAAACGACGATTCCCAAGCAACTAAAAGAGCCTAACGATCGCAATCACTTTCAGAATCTGCGAAATATATTCTAGTTTCATAATAACACCATCGGGAAGTTTGCACGTTGAACCATTTGGCCCGGGGGCCTTTTTACGCAGACCTTCGGCAGCCGTTCCTACGCTCCGAAAATTTTTTTCGAGTTTCACATGCCCATCTTCAAACGACGATTCCAAAGCAACTAAAAGAGCCTAAAGATCGCAATCACTTTCAGAATCTGCCAAATATATTCTAGTTTCATAATAAAACAATCGGGAAGTTTGCACGTTGAACCATTTGGCCCGGGGGGCCTTTTTACGCAGACCTTCGGCAGCCGTTCCTACGCTCCGAAAATTTTTTTCGAGTTTCACATGCCCATCTTCAAACGACGATTCCCAAGCAACTAAAAGAGCCTAACGATCGCAATCACTTTCAGAATCTGCGAAATATATTCTAGTTTCATAATAACACCATCGGGAAGTTTGCACGTTGAACCATTTGGCCCGGGGGGCCTTTTTACGCAGACCTTCGGCAGCCGCTCCTACGCTCCGAAAATTTTTTTCGAGTTTCACATGCCCATCTTCAAACGACGATTCCAAAGCAACTAAAAGAGCCTAAAGATCGCAATCACTTTCAGAATCTGCCAAATATATTCTAGTTTCATAATAAAACAATCGGGAAGTTTGCACGTTGAACCATTTGGCCCGGGGGGCCTTTTTACGCAGACCTTCGGCAGCCGTTCCTACGCTCCGAAAATTTTTTTCGAGTTTCACATGCCCATCTTCAAACGACGATTCCCAAGCAACTAAAAGAGCCTAACGATCGCAATCACTTTCAGAATCTGCGAAATATATTCTAGTTTCATAATAACACCATCGGGAAGTTTGCACGTTGAACCATTTGGCCCGGGGGCCTTTTTACGCAGACCTTCGGCAGCCGTTCCTACGCTCCGAAAATTTTTTTCGAGTTTCACATGCCCATCTTCAAACGAAGATTCCAAAGCAACTAAAAGAGCCTAAAGATCGCAATCACTTTCAGAATCTGCCAAATATATTCTAGTTTCATAATAAAACAATCGGGAAGTTTGCACGTTGAACCATTTGGCCCGGGGGGCCTTTTTACGCAGACCTTCGGCAGCCGTTCCTACGCTCCGAAAATTTTTTTCGAGTTTCACATGCCCATCTTCAAACGACGATTCCCAAGCAACTAAAAGAGCCTAACGATCGCAATCACTTTCAGAATCTGCGAAATATATTCTAGTTTCATAATAACACCATCGGGAAGTTTGCACGTTGAACCATTTGGCCCGGGGGGCCTTTTTACGCAGACCTTCGGCAGCCGTTCCTACGCTCCGAAAATTTTTTTCGAGTTTCACATGCCCATCTTCAAACGGCGATTCCCAAGCAACTAAAAGAGCCTAACGATCGCAATCACTTTCAGAATCTGCGAAATATATTCTAGTTTCATAATAACACCATCGGGAAGTTTGCACGTTGAACCATTTGGCCCGGGGGGCCTTTTTACGCAGACCTTCGGCAGCCGTTCCTACGCTCCGAAAATTTTTTTCGAGTTTCACATGCCCATCTTCAAACGACGATTCCAAAGCAACTAAAAGAGCCTAAAGATCGCAATCACTTTCAGAATCTGCCAAATATATTCTAGTTTCATAATAAAACAATCGGGAAGTTTGCACGTTGAACCATTTGGCCCGGGGGGCCTTTTTACGCAGACCTTCGGCAGCCGTTCCTACGCTCCGAAAATTTTTTTCGAGTTTCACATGCCCATCTTCAAACGACGATTCCCAAGCAACTAAAAGAGCCTAACGATCGCAATCACTTTCAGAATCTGCGAAATATATTCTAGTTTCATAATAACACCATCGGGAAGTTTGCACGTTGAACCATTTGGCCCGGGGGCCTTTTTACGCAGACCTTCGGCAGCCGTTCCTACGCTCCGAAAATTTTTTTCGAGTTTCACATGCCCATCTTCAAACGACGATTCCAAAGCAACTAAAAGAGCCTAAAGATCGCAATCACTTTCAGAATCTGCCAAATATATTCTAGTTTCATAATAAAACAATCGGGAAGTTTGCACGTTGAACCATTTGGCCCGGGGGGCCTTTTTACGCAGACCTTCGGCAGCCGTTCCTACGCTCCGAAAATTTTTTTCGAGTTTCACATGCCCATCTTCAAACGACGATTCCCAAGCAACTAAAAGAGCCTAACGATCGCAATCACTTTCAGAATCTGCGAAATATATTCTAGTTTCATAATAACACCATCGGGAAGTTTGCACGTTGAACCATTTGGCCCGGGGGGCCTTTTTACGCAGACCTTCGGCAGCCGTTCCTACGCTCCGAAAATTTTTTTCGAGTTTCACATGCCCATCTTCAAACGACGATTCCCAAGCAACTAAAAGAGCCTAACGATCGCAATCACTTTCAGAATCTGCGAAATATATTCTAGTTTCATAATAACACCATCGGGAAGTTTGCACGTTGAACCATTTGGCCCGGGGGGCCTTTTTACGCAGACCTTCGGCAGCCGTTCCTACGCTCCGAAAATTTTTTTCGAGTTTCACAGGCCCATCTTCAAACGACGATTCCAAAGCAACTAAAAGAGCCTAAAGATCGCAATCACTTTCAGAATCTGCCAAATATATTCTAGTTTCATAATAAAACAATCGGGAAGTTTGCACGTTGAACCATTTGGCCCGGGGGGCCTTTTTACGCAGACCTTCGGCAGCCGTTCCTACGCTCCGAAAATTTTTTTCGAGTTTCACATGCCCATCTTCAAACGGCGATTCCCAAGCAACTAAAAGAGCCTAACGATCGCAATCACTTTCAGAATCTGCGAAATATATTCTAGTTTCATAATAACACCATCGGGAAGTTTGCACGTTGAACCATTTGGCCCGGGGGCCTTTTTACGCAGACCTTCGGCAGCCGTTCCTACGCTCCGAAAATTTTTTTCGAGTTTCACATGCCCATCTTCAAACGACGATTCCAAAGCAACTAAAAGAGCCTAAAGATCGCAATCACTTTCAGAATCTGCCAAATATATTCTAGTTTCATAATAAAACAATCGGGAAGTTTGCACGTTGAACCATTTGGCCCGGGGGGCCTTTTTACGCAGACCTTCGGCAGCCGTTCCTACGCTCCGAAAATTTTTTTCGAGTTTCACATGCCCATCTTCAAACGACGATTCCCAAGCAACTAAAAGAGCCTAACGATCGCAATCACTTTCAGAATCTACGAAATATATTCTAGTTTCATAATAACACCATCGGGAAATTTGCACGTTGAACCATTTGGCCCGGGGGGCCTTTTTACGCAGACCTTCGGCAGCCGTTCCTACGCTCCGAAAATTTTTTTCGAGTTTCACATGCCCATCTTCAAACGACGATTCCCAAGCAACTAAAAGAGCCTAACGATCGCAATCACTTTCAGAATCTGCGAAATATATTCTAGTTTCATAATAACACCATCGGGAAGTTTGCACGTTGAACCATTTGGCCCGGGGGGCCTTTTTACGCAGACCTTCGGCAGCCGTTCCTACGCTCCGAAAATTTTTATCGAGTTTCACATGCCCATCTTCAAACGACGATTCCAAAGCAACTAAAAGAGCCTAAAGATCGCAATCACTTTCAGAATCTGCCAAATATATTCTAGTTTCATAATAAAACAATCGGGAAGTTTGCACGTTGAACCATTTGGCCCGGGGGGCCTTTTTACGCAGACCTTCGGCAGCCGTTCCTACGCTCCGAAAATTTTTTTCGAGTTTCACATGCCCATCTTCAAACGACGATTCCCAAGCAACTAAAAGAGCCTAACGATCGCAATCACTTTCAGAATCTGCGAAATATATTCTAGTTTCATAATAACACCATCGGGAAGTTTGCACGTTGAACCATTTGGCCCGGGGGCCTTTTTACGCAGACCTTCGGCAGCCGTTCCTACGCTCCGAAAATTTTTTTCGAGTTTCACATGCCCATCTTCAAACGACGATTCCAAAGCAACTAAAAGAGCCTAAAGATCGCAATCACTTTCAGAATCTGCCAAATATATTCTAGTTTTATAATAAAACAATCGGGAAGTTTGCACGTTGAACCATTTGGCCCGGGGGGCCTTTTTACGCAGACCTTCGGCAGCCGTTCCTACGCTCCGAAAATTTTTTTCGAGTTTCACATGCCCATCTTCAAACGACGATTCCCAAGCAACTAAAAGAGCCTAACGATCGCAATCACTTTCAGAATCTGCGAAATATATTCTAGTTTCATAATAACACCATCGGGAAGTTTGCACGTTGAACCATTTGGCCCGGGGGGCCTTTTTACGCAGACCTTCGGCAGCCGTTCCTACGCTCCGAAAATTTTTTTCGAGTTTCACATGCCCATCTTCAAACGACGATTCCAAAGCAACTAAAAGAGCCTAAAGATCGCAATCACTTTCAGAATCTGCCAAATATATTCTAGTTTCATAATAAAACAATCGGGAAGTTTGCACGTTGAACCATTTGGCCCGGGGGGCTTTTTACGCAGACCTTCGGCAGCCGTTCCTACGCTCCGAAAATTTTTTTCGAGTTTCACATGCCCATCTTCAAACGACGATTCCCAAGCAACTAAAAGAGCCTAACGATCGCAATCACTTTCAGAATCTGCGAAATATATTCTAGTTTCATAATAACACCATCGGGAAGTTTGCACGTTGAACCATTTGGCCCGGGGGCCTTTTTACGCAGACCTTCGGCAGCCGTTCCTACGCTCCGAAAATTTTTTTCGAGTTTCACATGCCCATCTTCAAACGACGATTCCAAAGCAACTAAAAGAGCCTAAAGATCGCAATCACTTTCAGAATCTGCCAAATATATTCTAGTTTCATAATAAAACAATCGGGAAGTTTGCACGTTGAACCATTTGGCCCGGGGGGCCTTTTTACGCAGACCTTCGGCAGCCGTTCCTACGCTCCGAAAATTTTTTTCGAGTTTCACATGCCCATCTTCAAACGACGATTCCCAAGCAACTAAAAGAGCCTAACGATCGCAATCACTTTCAGAATCTGCGAAATATATTCTAGTTTCATAATAACACCATCGGGAAGTTTGCACGTTGAACCATTTGGCCCGGGGGCCTTTTTACGCAGACCTTCGGCAGCCGTTCCTACGCTCCGAAAATTTTTTTCGAGTTTCACATGCCCATATTCAAACGACGATTCCAAAGCAACTAAAAGAGCCTAAAGATCGCAATCACTTTCAGAATCTGCCAAATATATTCTAGTTTCATAATAAAACAATCGGGAAGTTTGCACGTTGAACCATTTGGCCCGGGGGGCCTTTTTACGCAGACCTTCGGCAGCCGTTCCTACGCTCCGAAAATTTTTTTCGAGTTTCACATGCCCATCTTCAAACGACGATTCCCAAGCAACTAAAAGAGCCTAACGATCGCAATCACTTTCAGAATCTGCGAAATATATTCTAGTTTCATAATAACACCATCGGGAAGTTTGCACGTTGAACCATTTGGCCCGGGGGGCCTTTTTACGCAGACCTTCGGCAGCCGCTCCTACGCTCCGAAAATTTTTTTCGAGTTTCACATGCCCATCTTCAAACGACGATTCCAAAGCAACTAAAAGAGCCTAAAGATCGCAATCACTTTCAGAATCTGCCAAATATATTCTAGTTTCATAATAAAACAATCGGGAAGTTTGCACGTTGAACCATTTGGCCCGGGGGGCCTTTTTACGCAGACCTTCGGCAGCCGTTCCTACGCTCCGAAAATTTTTTTCGAGTTTCACATGCCCATCTTCAAACGACGATTCCCAAGCAACTAAAAGAGCCTAACGATCGCAATCACTTTCAGAATCTGCGAAATATATTCTAGTTTCATAATAACACCATCGGGAAGTTTGCACGTTGAACCATTTGGCCCGGGGGCCTTTTTACGCAGACCTTCGGCAGCCGTTCCTACGCTCCGAAAATTTTTTTCGAGTTTCACATGCCCATCTTCAAACGAAGATTCCAAAGCAACTAAAAGAGCCTAAAGATCGCAATCACTTTCAGAATCTGCCAAATATATTCTAGTTTCATAATAAAACAATCGGGAAGTTTGCACGTTGAACCATTTGGCCCGGGGGGCCTTTTTACGCAGACCTTCGGCAGCCGTTCCTACGCTCCGAAAATTTTTTTCGAGTTTCACATGCCCATCTTCAAACGACGATTCCCAAGCAACTAAAAGAGCCTAACGATCGCAATCACTTTCAGAATCTGCGAAATATATTCTAGTTTCATAATAACACCATCGGGAAGTTTGCACGTTGAACCATTTGGCCCGGGGGCCTTTTTACGCAGACCTTCGGCAGCCGTTCCTACGCTCCGAAAATTTTTTTCGAGTTTCACATGCCCATCTTCAAACGACGATTCCAAAGCAACTAAAAGAGCCTAAAGATCGCAATCACTTTCAGAATCTGCCAAATATATTCTAGTTTCATAATAAAACAATCGGGAAGTTTGCACGTTGAACCATTTGGCCCGGGGGGCCTTTTTACGCAGACCTTCGGCAGCCGTTCCTACGCTCCGAAAATTTTTTTCGAGTTTCACATGCCCATCTTCAAACGACGATTCCCAAGCAACTAAAAGAGCCTAACGATCGCAATCACTTTCAGAATCTGCGAAATATATTCTAGTTTCATAATAACACCATCGGGAAGTTTGCACGTTGAACCATTTGGCCCGGGGGGCCTTTTTACGCAGACCTTCGGCAGCCGTTCCTACGCTCCGAAAATTTTTTTCGAGTTTCACATGCCCATCTTCAAACGACGATTCCCAAGCAACTAAAAGAGCCTAACGATCGCAATCACTTTCAGAATCTGCGAAATATATTCTAGTTTCATAATAACACCATCGGGAAGTTTGCACGTTGAACCATTTGGCCCGGGGGGCCTTTTTACGCAGACCTTCGGCAGCCGTTCCTACGCTCCGAAAATTTTTTTCGAGTTTCACATGCCCATCTTCAAACGACGATTCCAAAGCAACTAAAAGAGCCTAAAGATCGCAATCACTTTCAGAATCTGCCAAATATATTCTAGTTTCATAATAAAACAATCGGGAAGTTTGCACGTTGAACCATTTGGCCCGGGGGGCTTTTTACGCAGACCTTCGGCAGCCGTTCCTACGCTCCGAAAATTTTTTTCGAGTTTCACATGCCCATCTTCAAACGACGATTCCCAAGCAACTAAAAGAGCCTAACGATCGCAATCACTTTCAGAATCTGCGAAATATATTCTAGTTTCATAATAACACCATCGGGAAGTTTGCACGTTGAACCATTTGGCCCGGGGGCCTTTTTACGCAGACCTTCGGCAGCCGTTCCTACGCTCCGAAAATTTTTTTCGAGTTTCACATGCCCATCTTCAAACGACGATTCCAAAGCAACTAAAAGAGCCTAAAGATCGCAATCACTTTCAGAATCTGCCAAATATATTCTAGTTTCATAATAAAACAATCGGGAAGTTTGCACGTTGAACCATTTGGCCCGGGGGGCCTTTTTACGCAGACCTTCGGCAGCCGTTCCTACGCTCCGAAAATTTTTTTCGAGTTTCACATGCCCATCTTCAAACGACGATTCCCAAGCAACTAAAAGAGCCTAACGATCGCAATCACTTTCAGAATCTGCGAAATATATTCTAGTTTCATAATAACACCATCGGGAAGTTTGCACGTTGAACCATTTGGCCCGGGGGCCTTTTTACGCAGACCTTCGGCAGCCGTTCCTACGCTCCGAAAATTTTTTTCGAGTTTCACATGCCCATATTCAAACGACGATTCCAAAGCAACTAAAAGAGCCTAAAGATCGCAATCACTTTCAGAATCTGCCAAATATATTCTAGTTTCATAATAAAACAATCGGGAAGTTTGCACGTTGAACCATTTGGCCCGGGGGGCCTTTTTACGCAGACCTTCGGCAGCCGTTCCTACGCTCCGAAAATTTTTTTCGAGTTTCACATGCCCATCTTCAAACGACGATTCCCAAGCAACTAAAAGAGCCTAACGATCGCAATCACTTTCAGAATCTGCGAAATATATTCTAGTTTCATAATAACACCATCGGGAAGTTTGCACGTTGAACCATTTGGCCCGGGGGGCCTTTTTACGCAGACCTTCGGCAGCCGCTCCTACGCTCCGAAAATTTTTTTCGAGTTTCACATGCCCATCTTCAAACGACGATTCCAAAGCAACTAAAAGAGCCTAAAGATCGCAATCACTTTCAGAATCTGCCAAATATATTCTAGTTTCATAATAAAACAATCGGGAAGTTTGCACGTTGAACCATTTGGCCCGGGGGGCCTTTTTACGCAGACCTTCGGCAGCCGTTCCTACGCTCCGAAAATTTTTTTCGAGTTTCACATGCCCATCTTCAAACGACGATTCCCAAGCAACTAAAAGAGCCTAACGATCGCAATCACTTTCAGAATCTGCGAAATATATTCTAGTTTCATAATAACACCATCGGGAAGTTTGCACGTTGAACCATTTGGCCCGGGGGCCTTTTTACGCAGACCTTCGGCAGCCGTTCCTACGCTCCGAAAATTTTTTTCGAGTTTCACATGCCCATCTTCAAACGAAGATTCCAAAGCAACTAAAAGAGCCTAAAGATCGCAATCACTTTCAGAATCTGCCAAATATATTCTAGTTTCATAATAAAACAATCGGGAAGTTTGCACGTTGAACCATTTGGCCCGGGGGGCCTTTTTACGCAGACCTTCGGCAGCCGTTCCTACGCTCCGAAAATTTTTTTCGAGTTTCACATGCCCATCTTCAAACGACGATTCCCAAGCAACTAAAAGAGCCTAACGATCGCAATCACTTTCAGAATCTGCGAAATATATTCTAGTTTCATAATAACACCATCGGGAAGTTTGCACGTTGAACCATTTGGCCCGGGGGGCCTTTTTACGCAGACCTTCGGCAGCCGTTCCTACGCTCCGAAAATTTTTTTCGAGTTTCACATGCCCATCTTCAAACGGCGATTCCCAAGCAACTAAAAGAGCCTAACGATCGCAATCACTTTCAGAATCTGCGAAATATATTCTAGTTTCATAATAACACCATCGGGAAGTTTGCACGTTGAACCATTTGGCCCGGGGGGCCTTTTTACGCAGACCTTCGGCAGCCGTTCCTACGCTCCGAAAATTTTTTTCGAGTTTCACATGCCCATCTTCAAACGACGATTCCAAAGCAACTAAAAGAGCCTAAAGATCGCAATCACTTTCAGAATCTGCCAAATATATTCTAGTTTCATAATAAAACAATCGGGAAGTTTGCACGTTGAACCATTTGGCCCGGGGGGCCTTTTTACGCAGACCTTCGGCAGCCGTTCCTACGCTCCGAAAATTTTTTTCGAGTTTCACATGCCCATCTTCAAACGACGATTCCCAAGCAACTAAAAGAGCCTAACGATCGCAATCACTTTCAGAATCTGCGAAATATATTCTAGTTTCATAATAACACCATCGGGAAGTTTGCACGTTGAACCATTTGGCCCGGGGGCCTTTTTACGCAGACCTTCGGCAGCCGTTCCTACGCTCCGAAAATTTTTTTCGAGTTTCACATGCCCATCTTCAAACGACGATTCCAAAGCAACTAAAAGAGCCTAAAGATCGCAATCACTTTCAGAATCTGCCAAATATATTCTAGTTTCATAATAAAACAATCGGGAAGTTTGCACGTTGAACCATTTGGCCCGGGGGGCCTTTTTACGCAGACCTTCGGCAGCCGTTCCTACGCTCCGAAAATTTTTTTCGAGTTTCACATGCCCATCTTCAAACGACGATTCCCAAGCAACTAAAAGAGCCTAACGATCGCAATCACTTTCAGAATCTGCGAAATATATTCTAGTTTCATAATAACACCATCGGGAAGTTTGCACGTTGAACCATTTGGCCCGGGGGGCCTTTTTACGCAGACCTTCGGCAGCCGTTCCTACGCTCCGAAAATTTTTTTCGAGTTTCACATGCCCATCTTCAAACGACGATTCCCAAGCAACTAAAAGAGCCTAACGATCGCAATCACTTTCAGAATCTGCGAAATATATTCTAGTTTCATAATAACACCATCGGGAAGTTTGCACGTTGAACCATTTGGCCCGGGGGGCCTTTTTACGCAGACCTTCGGCAGCCGTTCCTAAGCTCCGAAAATTTTTTTCGAGTTTCACAGGCCCATCTTCAAACGACGATTCCAAAGCAACTAAAAGAGCCTAAAGATCGCAATCACTTTCAGAATCTGCCAAATATATTCTAGTTTCATAATAAAACAATCGGGAAGTTTGCACGTTGAACCATTTGGCCCGGGGGGCCTTTTTACGCAGACCTTCGGCAGCCGTTCCTACGCTCCGAAAATTTTTTTCGAGTTTCACATGCCCATCTTCAAACGGCGATTCCCAAGCAACTAAAAGAGCCTAACGATCGCAATCACTTTCAGAATCTGCGAAATATATTCTAGTTTCATAATAACACCATCGGGAAGTTTGCACGTTGAACCATTTGGCCCGGGGGCCTTTTTACGCAGACCTTCGGCAGCCGTTCCTACGCTCCGAAAATTTTTTTCGAGTTTCACATGCCCATCTTCAAACGACGATTCCAAAGCAACTAAAAGAGCCTAAAGATCGCAATCACTTTCAGAATCTGCCAAATATATTCTAGTTTCATAATAAAACAATCGGGAAGTTTGCACGTTGAACCATTTGGCCCGGGGGGCCTTTTTACGCAGACCTTCGGCAGCCGTTCCTACGCTCCGAAAATTTTTTTCGAGTTTCACATGCCCATCTTCAAACGACGATTCCCAAGCAACTAAAAGAGCCTAACGATCGCAATCACTTTCAGAATCTGCGAAATATATTCTAGTTTCATAATAACACCATCGGGAAATTTGCACGTTGAACCATTTGGCCCGGGGGGCCTTTTTACGCAGGCCTTCGGCAGCCGTTCCTACGCTCCGAAAATTTTTTTCGAGTTTCACATGCCCATCTTCAAACGACGATTCCCAAGCAACTAAAAGAGCCTAACGATCGCAATCACTTTCAGAATCTGCGAAATATATTCTAGTTTCATAATAACACCATCGGGAAGTTTGCACGTTGAACCATTTGGCCCGGGGGGCCTTTTTACGCAGACCTTCGGCAGCCGTTCCTACGCTCCGAAAATTTTTATCGAGTTTCACATGCCCATCTTCAAACGACGATTCCAAAGCAACTAAAAGAGCCTAAAGATCGCAATCACTTTCAGAATCTGCCAAATATATTCTAGTTTCATAATAAAACAATCGGGAAGTTTGCACGTTGAACCATTTGGCCCGGGGGGCCTTTTTACGCAGACCTTCGGCAGCCGTTCCTACGCTCCGAAAATTTTTTTCGAGTTTCACATGCCCATCTTCAAACGACGATTCCCAAGCAACTAAAAGAGCCTAACGATCGCAATCACTTTCAGAATCTGCGAAATATATTCTAGTTTCATAATAACACCATCGGGAAGTTTGCACGTTGAACCATTTGGCCCGGGGGCCTTTTTACGCAGACCTTCGGCAGCCGTTCCTACGCTCCGAAAATTTTTTTCGAGTTTCACATGCCCATCTTCAAACGACGATTCCAAAGCAACTAAAAGAGCCTAAAGATCGCAATCACTTTCAGAATCTGCCAAATATATTCTAGTTTCATAATAAAACAATCGGGAAGTTTGCACGTTGAACCATTTGGCCCGGGGGGCCTTTTTACGCAGACCTTCGGCAGCCGTTCCTACGCTCCGAAAATTTTTTTCGAGTTTCACATGCCCATCTTCAAACGACGATTCCCAAGCAACTAAAAGAGCCTAACGATCGCAATCACTTTCAGAATCTGCGAAATATATTCTAGTTTCATAATAACACCATCGGGAAGTTTGCACGTTGAACCATTTGGCCCGGGGGGCCTTTTTACGCAGACCTTCGGCAGCCGTTCCTACGCTCCGAAAATTTTTTTCGAGTTTCACATGCCCATCTTCAAACGACGATTCCCAAGCAACTAAAAGAGCCTAACGATCGCAATCACTTTCAGAATCTGCGAAATATATTCTAGTTTCATAATAACACCATCGGGAAGTTTGCACGTTGAACCATTTGGCCCGGGGGGCCTTTTTACGCAGACCTTCGGCAGCCGTTCCTACGCTCCGAAAATTTTTTTTGAGTTTCACATGCCCATCTTCAAACGACGATTCCAAAGCAACTAAAAGAGCCTAAAGATCGCAATCACTTTCAGAATCTGCCAAATATATTCTAGTTTCATAATAAAACAATCGGGAAGTTTGCACGTTGAACCATTTGGCCCGGGGGGCTTTTTACGCAGACCTTCGGCAGCCGTTCCTACGCTCCGAAAATTTTTTTCGAGTTTCACATGCCCATCTTCAAACGACGATTCCCAAGCAACTAAAAGAGCCTAACGATCGCAATCACTTTCAGAATCTGCGAAATATATTCTAGTTTCATAATAACACCATCGGGAAGTTTGCACGTTGAACCATTTGGCCCGGGGGCCTTTTTACGCAGACCTTCGGCAGCCGTTCCTACGCTCCGAAAATTTTTTTCGAGTTTCACATGCCCATCTTCAAACGACGATTCCAAAGCAACTAAAAGAGCCTAAAGATCGCAATCACTTTCAGAATCTGCCAAATATATTCTAGTTTCATAATAAAACAATCGGGAAGTTTGCACGTTGAACCATTTGGCCCGGGGGGCCTTTTTACGCAGACCTTCGGCAGCCGTTCCTACGCTCCGAAAATTTTTTTCGAGTTTCACATGCCCATCTTCAAACGACGATTCCCAAGCAACTAAAAGAGCCTAACGATCGCAATCACTTTCAGAATCTGCGAAATATATTCTAGTTTCATAATAACACCATCGGGAAGTTTGCACGTTGAACCATTTGGCCCGGGGGGCCTTTTTACGCAGACCTTCGGCAGCCGTTCCTACGCTCCGAAATTTTTTTTCGAGTTTCACATGCCCATCTTCAAACGACGATTCCCAAGCAACTAAAAGAGCCTAACGATCGCAATCATTTTCAGAATCTGCGAAATATATTCTAGTTTCATAATAACACCATCGGGAAGTTTGCACGTTGAACCATTTGGCCCGGGGGGCCTTTTTACGCAGACCTTCGGCAGCCGTTCCTACGCTCCGAAAATTTTTTTCGAGTTTCACATGCCCATCTTCAAACGACGATTCCAAAGCAACTAAAAGAGCCTAAAGATCGCAATCACTTTCAGAATCTGCCAAATATATTCTAGTTTCATAATAAAACAATCGGGAAGTTTGCACGTTGAACCATTTGGCCCGGGGGGCCTTTTTACGCAGACCTTCGGCAGCCGTTCCTACGCTCCGAAAATTTTTTTCGAGTTTCACATGCCCATCTTCAAACGACGATTCCCAAGCAACTAAAAGAGCCTAACGATCGCAATCACTTTCAGAATCTGCGAAATATATTCTAGTTTCATAATAACACCATCGGGAAGTTTGCACGTTGAACCATTTGGCCCGGGGGCCTTTTTACGCAGACCTTCGGCAGCCGTTCCTACGCTCCGAAAATTTTTTTCGAGTTTCACATGCCCATCTTCAAACGACGATTCCAAAGCAACTAAAAGAGCCTAAAGATCGCAATCACTTTCAGAATCTGCCAAATATATTCTAGTTTCATAATAAAACAATCGGGAAGTTTGCACGTTGAACCATTTGGCCCGGGGGGCCTTTTTACGCAGACCTTCGGCAGCCGTTCCTACGCTCCGAAAATTTTTTTCGAGTTTCACATGCCCATCTTCAAACGACGATTCCCAAGCAACTAAAAGAGCCTAACGATCGCAATCACTTTCAGAATCTGCGAAATATATTCTAGTTTCATAATAACACCATCGGGAAGTTTGCACGTTGAACCATTTGGCCCGGGGGGCCTTTTTACGCAGACCTTCGGCAGCCGTTCCTACGCTCCGAAAATTTTTTTCGAGTTTCACATGCCCATCTTCAAACGACGATTCCAAAGCAACTAAAAGAGCCTAAAGATCGCAATCACTTTCAGAATCTGCGAAATATATTCTAGTTTCATAATAACACCATCGGGAAGTTTGCACGTTGAACCATTTGGCCCGGGGGGCCTTTTTACGCAGACCTTCGGCAGCCGTTCCTACGCTCCGAAAATTTTTATCGAGTTTCACATGCCCATCTTCAAACGACGATTCCAAAGCAACTAAAAGAGCCTAAAGATCGCAATCACTTTCAGAATCTGCCAAATATATTCTAGTTTCATAATAAAACAATCGGGAAGTTTGCACGTTGAACCATTTGGCCCGGGGGGCCTTTTTACGCAGACCTTCGGCAGCCGTTCCTACGCTCCGAAAATTTTTTTCGAGTTTCACATGCCCATCTTCAAACGACGATTCCCAAGCAACTAAAAGAGCCTAACGATCGCAATCACTTTCAGAATCTGCGAAATATATTCTAGTTTCATAATAACACCATCGGGAAGTTTGCACGTTGAACCATTTGGCCCGGGGGCCTTTTTACGCAGACCTTCGGCAGCCGTTCCTACGCTCCGAAAATTTTTTTCGAGTTTCACATGCCCATCTTCAAACGACGATTCCAAAGCAACTAAAAGAGCCTAAAGATCGCAATCACTTTCAGAATCTGCCAAATATATTCTAGTTTCATAATAAAACAATCGGGAAGTTTGCACGTTGAACCATTTGGCCCGGGGGGCCTTTTACGCAGACCTTCGGCAGCCGTTCCTACGCTCCGAAAATTTTTTTCGAGTTTCACATGCCCATCTTCAAACGACGATTCCCAAGCAACTAAAAGAGCCTAACGATCGCAATCACTTTCAGAATCTGCGAAATATATTCTAGTTTCATAATAACACCATCGGGAAGTTTGCACGTTGAACCATTTGGCCCGGGGGGCCTTTTTACGCAGACCTTCGGCAGCCGTTCCTACGCTCCGAAAATTTTTTTCGAGTTTCACATGCCCATCTTCAAACGACGATTCCCAAGCAACTAAAAGAGCCTAACGATCGCAATCACTTTCAGAATCTGCGAAATATATTCTAGTTTCATAATAACACCATCGGGAAGTTTGCACGTTGAACCATTTGGCCCGGGGGGCCTTTTTACGCAGACCTTCGGCAGCCGTTCCTACGCTCCGAAAATTTTTTTTCGAGTTTCACATGCCCATCTTCAAACGACGATTCCAAAGCAACTAAAAGAGCCTAAAGATCGCAATCACTTTCAGAATCTGCCAAATATATTCTAGTTTCATAATAAAACAATCGGGAAGTTTGCACGTTGAACCATTTGGCCCGGGGGGCCTTTTTACGCAGACCTTCGGCAGCCGTTCCTACGCTCCGAAAATTTTTTTCGAGTTTCACATGCCCATCTTCAAACGACGATTCCCAAGCAACTAAAAGAGCCTAACGATCGCAATCACTTTCAGAATCTGCGAAATATATTCTAGTTTCATAATAACACCATCGGGAAGTTTGCACGTTGAACCATTTGGCCCGGGGGCCTTTTTACGCAGACCTTCGGCAGCCGTTCCTACGCTCCGAAATTTTTTTCGAGTTTCACATGCCCATCTTCAAACGACGATTCCAAAGCAACTAAAGAGCCTAAAGATCGCAATCACTTTCAGAATCTGCCAAATATATTCTAGTTTCATAATAAAACAATCGGGAAGTTTGCACGTTGAACCATTTGGCCCGGGGGCCTTTTTACGCAGACCTTCGGCAGCCGTTCCTACGCTCCGAAAATTTTTTTCGAGTTTCACATGCCCATCTTCAAACGACGATTCCCAAGCAACTAAAAGAGCCTAACGATCGCAATCACTTTCAGAATCTGCGAAATATATTCTAGTTTCATAATAACACCATCGGAAGTTTGCACGTTGAACCATTTGGCCCGGGGGGCCTTTTTACGCAGACCTTCGGCAGCCGTTCCTACGCTCCGAAATTTTTTTTCGAGTTTCACATGCCCATCTTCAAACGACGATTCCCAAGCAACTAAAAGAGCCTAACGATCGCAATCACTTTCAGAATCTGCGAAATATATTCTAGTTTCATAATAACACCATCGGGAAGTTTGCACGTTGAACCATTTGGCCCGGGGGGCCTTTTTACGCAGACCTTCGGCAGCCGTTCCTACGCTCCGAAAATTTTTTTCGAGTTTCACATGCCCATCTTCAAACGACGATTCCAAAGCAACTAAAAGAGCCTAAAGATCGCAATCACTTTCAGAATCTGCCAAATATATTCTAGTTTCATAATAAAACAATCGGGAAGTTTGCACGTTGAACCATTTGGCCCGGGGGGCCTTTTTACGCAGACCTTCGGCAGCCGTTCCTACGCTCCGAAAATTTTTTTCGAGTTTCACATGCCCATCTTCAAACGACGATTCCCAAGCAACTAAAAGAGCCTAACGATCGCAATCACTTTCAGAATCTGCGAAATATATTCTAGTTTCATAATAACACCATCGGGAAGTTTGCACGTTGAACCATTTGGCCCGGGGGCCTTTTTACGCAGACCTTCGGCAGCCGTTCCTACGCTCCGAAAATTTTTTTCGAGTTTCACATGCCCATCTTCAAACGACGATTCCAAAGCAACTAAAAGAGCCTAAAGATCGCAATCACTTTCAGAATCTGCCAAATATATTCTAGTTTCATAATAAAACAATCGGGAAGTTTGCACGTTGAACCATTTGGCCCGGGGGGCCTTTTTACGCAGACCTTCGGCAGCCGTTCCTACGCTCCGAAAATTTTTTTCGAGTTTCACATGCCCATCTTCAAACGACGATTCCCAAGCAACTAAAAGAGCCTAACGATCGCAATCACTTTCAGAATCTGCGAAATATATTCTAGTTTCATAATAACACCATCGGGAAGTTTGCACGTTGAACCATTTGGCCCGGGGGGCCTTTTTACGCAGACCTTCGGCAGCCGTTCCTACGCTCCGAAAATTTTTTTCGAGTTTCACATGCCCATCTTCAAACGACGATTCCCAAGCAACTAAAAGAGCCTAACGATCGCAATCACTTTCAGAATCTGCGAAATATATTCTAGTTTCATAATAACACCATCGGGAAGTTTGCACGTTGAACCATTTGGCCCGGGGGGCCTTTTTACGCAGACCTTCGGCAGCCGTTCCTACGCTCCGAAAATTTTTTTCGAGTTTCACATGCCCATCTTCAAACGACGATTCCAAAGCAACTAAAAGAGCCTAAAGATCGCAATCACTTTCAGAATCTGCCAAATATATTCTAGTTTCATAATAAAACAATCGGGAAGTTTGCACGTTGAACCATTTGGCCCGGGGGGCCTTTTTACGCAGACCTTCGGCAGCCGTTCCTACGCTCCGAAAATTTTTTTCGAGTTTCACATGCCCATCTTCAAACGACGATTCCCAAGCAACTAAAAGAGCCTAACGATCGCAATCACTTTCAGAATCTGCGAAATATATTCTAGTTTCATAATAACACCATCGGGAAGTTTGCACGTTGAACCATTTGGCCCGGGGGCCTTTTTACGCAGACCTTCGGCAGCCGTTCCTACGCTCCGAAATTTTTTTTCGAGTTTCACATGCCCATCTTCAAACGACGATTCCAAAGCAACTAAAAGAGCCTAAAGATCGCAATCACTTTCAGAATCTGCCAAATATATTCTAGTTTCATAATAAAACAATCGGGAAGTTTGCACGTTGAACCATTTGGCCCGGGGGGCCTTTTTACGCAGACCTTCGGCAGCCGTTCCTACGCTCCGAAAATTTTTTTCGAGTTTCACATGCCCATCTTCAAACGACGATTCCCAAGCAACTAAAAGAGCCTAACGATCGCAATCACTTTCAGAATCTGCGAAATATATTCTAGTTTCATAATAACACCATCGGGAAGTTTGCACGTTGAACCATTTGGCCCGGGGGGCCTTTTTACGCAGACCTTCGGCAGCCGTTCCTACGCTCCGAAAATTTTTTTCGAGTTTCACATGCCCATCTTCAAACGACGATTCCCAAGCAACTAAAAGAGCCTAACGATCGCAATCACTTTCAGAATCTGCGAAATATATTCTAGTTTCATAATAACACCATCGGGAAGTTTGCACGTTGAACCATTTGGCCCGGGGGGCCTTTTTACGCAGACCTTCGGCAGCCGTTCCTACGCTCCGAAAATTTTTTTCGAGTTTCACATGCCCATCTTCAAACGACGATTCCAAAGCAACTAAAAGAGCCTAAAGATCGCAATCACTTTCAGAATCTGCCAAATATATTCTAGTTTCATAATAAAACAATCGGGAAGTTTGCACGTTGAACCATTTGGCCCGGGGGGCCTTTTTACGCAGACCTTCGGCAGCCGTTCCTACGCTCCGAAAATTTTTTTCGAGTTTCACATGCCCATCTTCAAACGACGATTCCCAAGCAACTAAAAGAGCCTAACGATCGCAATCACTTTCAGAATCTGCGAAATATATTCTAGTTTCATAATAACACCATCGGGAAGTTTGCACGTTGAACCATTTGGCCCGGGGGCCTTTTTACGCAGACCTTCGGCAGCCGTTCCTACGCTCCGAAAATTTTTTTCGAGTTTCACATGCCCATCTTCAAACGACGATTCCAAAGCAACTAAAAGAGCCTAAAGATCGCAATCACTTTCAGAATCTGCCAAATATATTCTAGTTTCATAATAAAACAATCGGGAAGTTTGCACGTTGAACCATTTGGCCCGGGGGGCCTTTTTACGCAGACCTTCGGCAGCCGTTCCTACGCTCCGAAAATTTTTTTCGAGTTTCACATGCCCATCTTCAAACGACGATTCCCAAGCAACTAAAAGAGCCTAACGATCGCAATCACTTTCAGAATCTGCGAAATATATTCTAGTTTCATAATAACACCATCGGGAAGTTTGCACGTTGAACCATTTGGCCCGGGGGGCCTTTTTACGCAGACCTTCGGCAGCCGTTCCTACGCTCCGAAATTTTTTTTCGAGTTTCACATGCCCATCTTCAAACGGCGTTTCCCAAGCAACTAAAAGAGCCTAACGATCGCAATCACTTTCAGAATCTGCGAAATATATTCTAGTTTCATAATAACACCATCGGGAAGTTTGCACGTTGAACCATTTGGCCCGGGGGGCCTTTTTACGCAGACCTTCGGCAGCCGTTCCTACGCTCCGAAAATTTTTTTCGAGTTTCACATGCCCATCTTCAAACGACGATTCCAAAGCAACTAAAAGAGCCTAAAGATCGCAATCACTTTCAGAATCTGCCAAATATATTCTAGTTTCATAATAAAACAATCGGGAAGTTTGCACGTTGAACCATTTGGCCCGGGGGGCCTTTTTACGCAGACCTTCGGCAGCCGTTCCTACGCTCCGAAAATTTTTTTCGAGTTTCACATGCCCATCTTCAAACGACGATTCCCAAGCAACTAAAAGAGCCTAACGATCGCAATCACTTTCAGAATCTGCGAGATATATTCTAGTTTCATAATAACACCATCGGGAAGTTTGCACGTTGAACCATTTGGCCCGGGGGCCTTTTTACGCAGACCTTCGGCAGCCGTTCCTACGCTCCGAAAATTTTTTTCGAGTTTCACATGCCCATCTTCAAACGACGATTCCAAAGCAACTAAAAGAGCCTAAAGATCGCAATCACTTTCAGAATCTGCCAAATATATTCTAGTTTCATAATAAAACAATCGGGAAGTTTGCACGTTGAACCATTTGGCCCGGGGGGCCTTTTTACGCAGACCTTCGGCAGCCGTTCCTACGCTCCGAAAATTTTTTTCGAGTTTCACATGCCCATCTTCAAACGACGATTCCCAAGCAACTAAAAGAGCCTAACGATCGCAATCACTTTCAGAATCTGCGAAATATATTCTAGTTTCATTATAACACCATCGGGAAGTTTGCACGTTGAACCATTTGGCCCGGGGGGCCTTTTTACGCAGACCTTCGGCAGCCGTTCCTACGCTCCGAAAATTTTTTTCGAGTTTCACATGCCCATCTTCAAACGACGATTCCCAAGCAACTAAAAGAGCCTAACGATCGCAATCACTTTCAGAATCTGCGAAATATATTCTAGTTTCATAATAACACCATCGGGAAGTTTGCACGTTGAACCATTTGGCCCGGGGGGCCTTTTTACGCAGACCTTCGGCAGCCGTTCCTACGCTCCGAAAA
Organism: Salticus scenicus; assembly: GCA_963930645.1. Taxonomy (NCBI): domain Eukaryota; kingdom Metazoa; phylum Arthropoda; class Arachnida; order Araneae; family Salticidae; genus Salticus; species Salticus scenicus. The sequence continues at coordinate 233,216 of CAWVNO010000773.1, forward strand.
TTTTTTTCGAGTTTCACATGCCCATCTTCAAACGACGATTCCCAAGCAACTAAAAGAGCCTAACGATCGCAATCACTTTCAGAATCTGCGAAATATATTCTAGTTTCATAATAACACCATCGGGAAGTTTGCACGTTGAACCATTTGGCCCGGGGGCCTTTTTACGCAGACCTTCGGCAGCCGTTCCTACGCTCCGAAAATTTTTTTCGAGTTTCACATGCCCATCTTCAAACGACGATTCCAAAGCAACTAAAAGAGCCTAAAGATCGCAATCACTTTCAGAATCTGCCAAATATATTCTAGTTTCATAATAAAACAATCGGGAAGTTTGCACGTTGAACCATTTGGCCCGGGGGGCCTTTTTACGCAGACCTTCGGCAGCCGTTCCTACGCTCCGAAAATTTTTTTCGAGTTTCACATGCCCATCTTCAAACGACGATTCCCAAGCAACTAAAAGAGCCTAACGATCGCAATCACTTTCAGAATCTGCGAAATATATTCTAGTTTCATAATAACACCATCGGGAAGTTTGCACGTTGAACCATTTGGCCCGGGGGGCCTTTTTACGCAGACCTTCGGCAGCCGTTCCTACGCTCCGAAAATTTTTTTCGAGTTTCACATGCCCATCTTCAAACGACGATTCCCAAGCAACTAAAAGAGCCTAACGATCGCAATCACTTTCAGAATCTGCGAAATATATTCTAGTTTCATAATAACACCATCGGGAAGTTTGCACGTTGAACCATTTGGCCCGGGGGGCCTTTTTACGCAGACCTTCGGCAGCCGTTCCTACGCTCCGAAAATTTTTTTCGAGTTTCACATGCCCATCTTCAAACGACGATTCCAAAGCAACTAAAAGAGCCTAAAGATCGCAATCACTTTCAGAATCTGCCAAATATATTCTAGTTTCATAATAAAACAATCGGGAAGTTTGCACGTTGAACCATTTGGCCCGGGGGGCCTTTTTACGCAGACCTTCGGCAGCCGTTCCTACGCTCCGAAAATTTTTTTCGAGTTTCACATGCCCATCTTCAAACGACGATTCCCAAGCAACTAAAAGAGCCTAACGATCGCAATCACTTTCAGAATCTGCGAAATATATTCTAGTTTCATAATAACACCATCGGGAAGTTTGCACGTTGAACCATTTGGCCCGGGGGCCTTTTTACGCAGACCTTCGGCAGCCGTTCCTACGCTCCGAAATTTTTTTTCGAGTTTCACATGCCCATCTTCAAACGACGATTCCAAAGCAACTAAAAGAGCCTAAAGATCGCAATCACTTTCAGAATCTGCCAAATATATTCTAGTTTCATAATAAAACAATCGGGAAGTTTGCACGTTGAACCATTTGGCCCGGGGGGCCTTTTTACGCAGACCTTCGGCAGCCGTTCCTACGCTCCGAAAATTTTTTTCGAGTTTCACATGCCCATCTTCAAACGACGATTCCCAAGCAACTAAAAGAGCCTAAAGATCGCAATCACTTTCAGAATCTGCGAAATATATTCTAGTTTCATAATAACACCATCGGGAAGTTTGCACGTTGAACCATTTGGCCCGGGGGGCCTTTTTACGCAGACCTTCGGCAGCCGTTCCTACGCTCCGAAAATTTTTTTCGAGTTTCACATGCCCATCTTCAAACGACGATTCCCAAGCAACTAAAAGAGCCTAACGATCGCAATCACTTTCAGAATCTGCGAAATATATTCTAGTTTCATAATAACACCATCCGGAAGTTTGCACGTTGAACCATTTGGCCCGGGGGGCCTTTTTACGCAGACCTTCGGCAGCCGTTCCTACGCTCCGAAAATTTTTTTCGAGTTTCACATGCCCATCTTCAAACGACGATTCCAAAGCAACTAAAAGAGCCTAAAGATCGCAATCACTTTCAGAATCTGCCAAATATATTCTAGTTTCATAATAAAACAATCGGGAAGTTTGCACGTTGAACCATTTGGCCCGGGGGGCCTTTTTACGCAGACCTTCGGCAGCCGTTCCTACGCTCCGAAAATTTTTTTCGAGTTTCACATGCCCATCTTCAAACGACGATTCCCAAGCAACTAAAAGAGCCTAACGATCGCAATCACTTTCAGAATCTGCGAAATATATTCTAGTTTCATAATAACACCATCGGGAAGTTTGCACGTTGAACCATTTGGCCCGGGGGCCTTTTTACGCAGACCTTCGGCAGCCGTTCCTACGCTCCGAAATTTTTTTTCGAGTTTCACATGCCCATCTTCAAACGACGATTCCAAAGCAACTAAAAGAGCCTAAAGATCGCAATCACTTTCAGAATCTGCCAAATATATTCTAGTTTCATAATAAAACAATCGGGAAGTTTGCACGTTGAACCATTTGGCCCGGGGGGCCTTTTTACGCAGACCTTCGGCAGCCGTTCCTACGCTCCGAAAATTTTTTTCGAGTTTCACATGCCCATCTTCAAACGACGATTCCCAAGCAACTAAAAGAGCCTAACGATCGCAATCACTTTCAGAATCTGCGAAATATATTCTAGTTTCATAATAACACCATCGGGAAGTTTGCACGTTGAACCATTTGGCCCGGGGGGCCTTTTTACGCAGACCTTCGGCAGCCGTTCCTACGCTCCGAAAATTTTTTTCGAGTTTCACATGCCCATCTTCAAACGACGATTCCCAAGCAACTAAAAGAGCCTAACGATCGCAATCACTTTCAGAATCTGCGAAATATATTCTAGTTTCATAATAACACCATCGGGAAGTTTGCACGTTGAACCATTTGGCCCGGGGGGCCTTTTTACGCAGACCTTCGGCAGCCGTTCCTACGCTCCGAAAATTTTTTTCGAGTTTCACATGCCCATCTTCAAACGACGATTCCAAAGCAACTAAAAGAGCCTAAAGATCGCAATCACTTTCAGAATCTGCCAAATATATTCTAGTTTCATAATAAAACAATCGGGAAGTTTGCACGTTGAACCATTTGGCCCGGGGGGCCTTTTTACGCAGACCTTCGGCAGCCGTTCCTACGCTCCGACAATTTTTTTCGAGTTTCACATGCCCATCTTCAAACGACGATTCCCAAGCAACTAAAAGAGCCTAACGATCGCAATCACTTTCAGAATCTGCGAAATATATTCTAGTTTCATAATAACACCATCGGGAAGTTTGCACGTTGAACCATTTGGCTCGGGGGGCCTTTTTACGCAGACCTTCGGCAGCCGTTCCTACGCTCCGAAAATTTTTTTCGAGTTTCACATGCCCATCTTCAAACGACGATTCCCAAGCAACTAAAAGAGCCTAACGATCGCAATCACTTTCAGAATCTGCGAAATATATTCTAGTTTCATAATAACACCATCGGGAAGTTTGCACGTTGAACCATTTGGCCCGGGGGGCGTTTTTACGCAGACCTTCGGCAGCCGTTCCTACGCTCCGAAAATTTTTTTCGAGTTTCACATGCCCATCTTCAAACGACGATTCCAAAGCAACTAAAAGAGCCTAAAGATCGCAATCACTTTCAGAATCTGCCAAATATATTCTAGTTTCATAATAAAACAATCGGGAAGTTTGCACGTTGAACCATTTGGCCCGGGGGGCCTTTTTACGCAGACCTTCGGCAGCCGTTCCTACGCTCCGAAAATTTTTTTCGAGTTTCACATGCCCATCTTCAAACGACGATTCCCAAGCAACTAAAAGAGCCTAACGATCGCAATCACTTTCAGAATCTGCGGAATATATTCTAGTTTCATAATAACACCATCGGGAAGTTTGCACGTTGAACCATTTGGCCCGGGGGCCTTTTTACGCAGACCTTCGGCAGCCGTTCCTACGCTCCGAAAATTTTTTTCGAGTTTCACATGCCCATCTTCAAACGACGATTCCAAAGCAACTAAAAGAGCCTAAAGATCGCAATCACTTTCAGAATCTGCCAAATATATTCTAGTTTCATAATAAAACAATCGGGAAGTTTGCACGTTGAACCATTTGGCCCGGGGGGCCTTTTTACGCAGACCTTCGGCAGCCGTTCCTACGCTCCGAAAATTTTTTTCGAGTTTCACATGCCCATCTTCAAACGACGATTCCCAAGCAACTAAAAGAGCCTAACGATCGCAATCACTTTCAGAATCTGCGAAATATATTCTAGTTTCATAATAACACCATCGGGAAGTTTGCACGTTGAACCATTTGGCCCGGGGGGCCTTTTTACGCAGACCTTCGGCAGCCGTTCCTACGCTCCGAAAATTTTTTTCGAGTTTCACATGCCCATCTTCAAACGACGATTCCCAAGCAACTAAAAGAGCCTAACGATCGCAATCACTTTCAGAATCTGCGAAATATATTCTAGTTTCATAATAACACCATCGGGAAGTTTGCACGTTGAACCATTTGGCCCGGGGGGCCTTTTTACGCAGACCTTCGGCAGCCGTTCCTACGCTCCGAAAATTTTTTTCGAGTTTCACATGCCCATCTTCAAACGACGATTCCAAAGCAACTAAAAGAGCCTAAAGATCGCAATCACTTTCAGAATCTGCCAAATATATTCTAGTTTCATAATAAAACAATCGGGAAGTTTGCACGTTGAACCATTTGGCCCGGGGGGCCTTTTTACGCAGACCTTCGGCAGCCGTTCCTACGCTCCGAAAATTTTTTTCGAGTTTCACATGCCCATCTTCAAACGACGATTCCCAAGCAACTAAAAGAGCCTAACGATCGCAATCACTTTCAGAATCTGCGAAATATATTCTAGTTTCATAATAACACCATCGGGAAGTTTGCACGTTGAACCATTTGGCCCGGGGGCCTTTTTACGCAGACCTTCGGCAGCCGTTCCTACGCTCCGAAAATTTTTTTCGAGTTTCACATGCCCATCTTCAAACGACGATTCCAAAGCAACTAAAAGAGCCTAAAGATCGCAATCACTTTCAGAATCTGCCAAATATATTCTAGTTTCATAATAAAACAATCGGGAAGTTTGCACGTTGAACCATTTGGCCCGGGGGGCCTTTTTACGCAGACCTTCGGCAGCCGTTCCTACGCTCCGAAAATTTTTTTCGAGTTTCACATGCCCATCTTCAAACGACGATTCCCAAGCAACTAAAAGAGCCTAACGATCGCAATCACTTTCAGAATCTGCGAAATATATTCTAGTTTCATAATAACACCATCGGGAAGTTTGCACGTTGAACCATTTGGCCCGGGGGGCCTTTTTACGCAGACCTTCGGCAGCCGTTCCTACGCTCCGAAAATTTTTTTCGAGTTTCACATGCCCATCTTCAAACGACGATTCCAAAGCAACTAAAAGAGCCTAAAGATCGCAATCACTTTCAGAATCTGCCAAATATATTCTAGTTTCATAATAAAACAATCGGGAAGTTTGCACGTTGAACCATTTGGCCCGGGGGGCCTTTTTACGCAGACCTTCGGCAGCCGTTCCTACGCTCCGAAAATTTTTTTCGAGTTTCACATGCCCATCTTCAAACGACGATTCCCAAGCAACTAAAAGAGCCTAACGATCGCAATCACTTTCAGAATCTGCGGAATATATTCTAGTTTCATAATAACACCATCGGGAAGTTTGCACGTTGAACCATTTGGCCCGGGGGCCTTTTTACGCAGACCTTCGGCAGCCGTTCCTACGCTCCGAAAATTTTTTTCGAGTTTCACATGCCCATCTTCAAACGACGATTCCAAAGCAACTAAAAGAGCCTAAAGATCGCAATCACTTTCAGAATCTGCCAAATATATTCTAGTTTCATAATAAAACAATCGGGAAGTTTGCACGTTGAACCATTTGGCCCGGGGGGCCTTTTTACGCAGACCTTCGGCAGCCGTTCCTACGCTCCGAAAATTTTTTTCGAGTTTCACATGCCCATCTTCAAACGACGATTCCCAAGCAACTAAAAGAGCCTAACGATCGCAATCACTTTCAGAATCTGCGAAATATATTCTAGTTTCATAATAACACCATCGGGAAGTTTGCACGTTGAACCATTTGGCCCGGGGGCCTTTTTACGCAGACCTTCGGCAGCCGTTCCTACGCTCCGAAAATTTTTTTCGAGTTTCACATGCCCATCTTCAAACGACGATTCCAAAGCAACTAAAAGAGCCTAAAGATCGCAATCACTTTCAGAATCTGCCAAATATATTCTAGTTTCATAATAAAACAATCGGGAAGTTTGCACGTTGAACCATTTGGCCCGGGGGGCCTTTTTACGCAGACCTTCGGCAGCCGTTCCTACGCTCCGAAAATTTTTTTCGAGTTTCACATGCCCATCTTCAAACGACGATTCCCAAGCAACTAAAAGAGCCTAACGATCGCAATCACTTTCAGAATCTGCGAAATATATTCTAGTTTCATAATAACACCATCGGGAAGTTTGCACGTTGAACCATTTGGCCCGGGGGGCCTTTTTACGCAGACCTTCGGCAGCCGTTACTACGCTCCGAAAATTTTTTTCGAGTTTCACATGCCCATCTTCAAACGACGATTCCCAAGCAACTAAAAGAGCCTAACGATCGCAATCACTTTCAGAATCTGCGAAATATATTCTAGTTTCATAATAACACCATCGGGAAGTTTGCACGTTGAACCATTTGGCCCGGGGGGCCTTTTTACGCAGACCTTCGGCAGCCGTTCCTAAGCTCCGAAAATTTTTTTCGAGTTTCACATGCCCATCTTCAAACGACGATTCCAAAGCAACTAAAAGAGCCTAAAGATCGCAATCACTTTCAGAATCTGCCAAATATATTCTAGTTTCATAATAAAACAATCGGGAAGTTTGCACGTTGAACCATTTGGCCCGGGGGGCCTTTTTACGCAGACCTTCGGCAGCCGTTCCTACGCTCCGAAAATTTTTTTCGAGTTTCACATGCCCATCTTCAAACGACGATTCCCAAGCAACTAAAAGAGCCTAACGATCGCAATCACTTTCAGAATCTGCGAAATATATTCTAGTTTCATAATAACACCATCGGGAAGTTTGCACGTTGAACCATTTGGCCCGGGGGCCTTTTTACGCAGACCTTCGGCAGCCGTTCCTACGCTCCGAAAATTTTTTTCGAGTTTCACATGCCCATCTTCAAACGACGATTCCAAAGCAACTAAAAGAGCCTAAAGATCGCAATCACTTTCAGAATCTGCCAAATATATTCTAGTTTCATAATAAAACAATCGGGAAGTTTGCACGTTGAACCATTTGGCCCGGGGGGCCTTTTTACGCAGACCTTCGGCAGCCGTTCCTACGCTCCGAAAATTTTTTTCGAGTTTCACATGCCCATCTTCAAACGACGATTCCCAAGCAACTAAAAGAGCCTAACGATCGCAATCACTTTCAGAATCTGCGAAATATATTCTAGTTTCATAATAACACCATCGGGAAGTTTGCACGTTGAACCATTTGGCCCGGGGGGCCTTTTTACGCAGACCTTCGGCAGCCGTTCCTACGCTCCGAAAATTTTTTTCGAGTTTCACATGCCCATCTTCAAACGACGATTCCAAAGCAACTAAAAGAGCCTAAAGATCGCAATCACTTTCAGAATCTGCCAAATATATTCTAGTTTCATAATAAAACAATCGGGAAGTTTGCACGTTGAACCATTTGGCCCGGGGGGCCTTTTTACGCAGACCTTCGGCAGCCGTTCCTACGCTCCGAAAATTTTTTTCGAGTTTCACATGCCCATTTTCAAACGACGATTCCCAAGCAACTAAAAGAGCCTAACGATCGCAATCACTTTCAGAATCTGCGAAATATATTCTAGTTTCATAATAACACCATCGGGAAGTTTGCACGTTGAACCATTTGGCCCGGGGGCCTTTTTACGCAGACCTTCGGCAGCCGTTCCTACGCTCCGAAAATTTTTTTCGAGTTTCACATGCCCATCTTCAAACGACGATTCCAAAGCAACTAAAAGAGCCTAAAGATCGCAATCACTTTCAGAATCTGCCAAATATATTCTAGTTTCATAATAAAACAATCGGGAAGTTTGCACGTTGAACCATTTGGCCCGGGGGGCCTTTTTACGCAGACCTTCGGCAGCCGTTCCTACGCTCCGAAAATTTTTTTCGAGTTTCACATGCCCATCTTCAAACGACGATTCCCAAGCAACTAAAAGAGCCTAACGATCGCAATCACTTTCAGAATCTGCGAAATATATTCTAGTTTCATAATAACACCATCGGGAAGTTTGCACGTTGAACCATTTGGCCCGGGGGGCCTTTTTACGCAGACCTTCGGCAGCCGTTCCTACGCTCCGAAAATTTTTTTCGAGTTTCACATGCCCATCTTCAAACGACGATTCCCAAGCAACTAAAAGAGCCTAACGATCGCAATCACTTTCAGAATCTGCGAAATATATTCTAGTTTCATAATAACACCATCGGGAAGTTTGCACGTTGAACCATTTGGCCCGGGGGGCCTTTTTACGCAGACCTTCGGCAGCCGTTCCTACGCTCCGAAAAATTTTTTCGAGTTTCACATGCCCATCTTCAAACGACGATTCCCAAGCAACTAAAAGAGCCTAACGATCGCAATCACTTTCAGAATCTGCGAAATATATTCTAGTTTCATAATAACACCATCGGGAAGTTTGCACGTTGAACCATTTGGCCCGGGGGGCCTTTTTACGCAGACCTTCGGCAGCCGTTCCTACGCTCCGAAAATTCTTTTCGAGTTTCACATGCCCATCTTCAAACGACGATTCCAAAGCAACTAAAAGAGCCTAAAGATCGCAATCACTTTCAGAATCTGCCAAATATATTCTAGTTTCATAATAAAACAATCGGGAAGTTTGCACGTTGAACCATTTGGCCCGGGGGGCCTTTTTACGCAGACCTTCGGCAGCCGTTCCTACGCTCCGAAAATTTTTTTCGAGTTTCACATGCCCATCTTCAAACGACGATTCCCAAGCAACTAAAAGAGCCTAACGATCGCAATCACTTTCAGAATCTGCGAAATATATTCTAGTTTCATAATAACACCATCGGGAAGTTTGCACGTTGAACCATTTGGCCCGGGCTCCTTTTTACGCAGACCTTCGGCAGCCGTTCCTACGCTCCGAAAATTTTTTTCGAGTTTCACATGCCCATCTTCAAACGACGATTCCAAAGCAACTAAAAGAGCCTAAAGATCGCAATCACTTTCAGAATCTGCCAAATATATTCTAGTTTCATAATAAAACAATCGGGAAGTTTGCACGTTGAACCATTTGGCCCGGGGGGCCTTTTTACGCAGACCTTCGGCAGCCGTTCCGACGCTCCGAAAATTTTTTTCGAGTTTCACATGCCCATCTTCAAACGATGATTCCCAAGCAACTAAAAGAGCCTAACGATCGCAATCACTTTCAGAATCTGCGAAATATATTCTAGTTTCATAATAACACCATCGGGAAGTTTGCACGTTGAACCATTTGGCCCGGGGGGCCTTTTTACGCAGACCTTCGGCAGCCGTTCCTACGCTCCGAAAATTTTTTTCGAGTTTCACATGCCCATCTTCAAACGACGATTCCAAAGCAACTAAAAGAGCCTAAAGATCGCAATCACTTTCAGAATCTGCCAAATATATTCTAGTTTCATAATAAAACAATCGGGAAGTTTGCACGTTGAACCATTTGGCCCGGGGGGCCTTTTTACGCAGACCTTCGGCAGCCGTTCCTACGCTCCGAAAATTTTTTTCGAGTTTCACATGCCCATCTTCAAACGACGATTCCCAAGCAACTAAAAGAGCCTAACGATCGCAATCACTTTCAGAATCTGCGAAATATATTCTAGTTTCATAATAACACCATCGGGAAGTTTGCACGTTGAACCATTTGGCCCGGGGGCCTTTTTACGCAGACCTTCGGCAGCCGTTCCTACGCTCCGAAAATTTTTTTCGAGTTTCACATGCCCATCTTCAAACGACGATTCCAAAGCAACTAAAAGAGCCTAAAGATCGCAATCACTTTCAGAATCTGCCAAATATATTCTAGTTTCATAATAAAACAATCGGGAAGTTTGCACGTTGAACCATTTGGCCCGGGGGGCCTTTTTACGCAGACCTTCGGCAGCCGTTCCTACGCTCCGAAAATTTTTTTCGAGTTTCACATGCCCATCTTCAAACGACGATTCCCAAGCAACTAAAAGAGCCTAACGATCGCAATCACTTTCAGAATCTGCGAAATATATTCTAGTTTCATAATAACACCATCGGGAAGTTTGCACGTTGAACCATTTGGCCCGGGGGGCCTTTTTACGCAGACCTTCGGCAGCCGTTCCTACGCTCCGAAAATTTTTTTCGAGTTTCACATGCCCATCTTCAAACGACGATTCCCAAGCAACTAAAAGAGCCTAACGATCGCAATCACTTTCAGAATCTGCGAAATATATTCTAGTTTCATAATAACATCACCGGAGATTTTGCACGGTGAAACTTTAGGCCCGGGGGGCGTTTTTACGCGGACTTTCGGCAGCCGTCCTCCGCTCTCAAAATTTTTTTCGCAGTTTCACATGCCCATCTTCAAACGACGATTCCCAAGCAACTAAAAGAGTCTAACTATCGCAATAACTTTCAGAATCTGCGGAATATATTCTAGTTTCATAATAACCGCACCGGAAATTTTGCACGGTGAAACTTTGGGCCCGGGGGGCGTTTTTACGCGGACTTTCGGCAGCCGTCCTGCGCTCTCAAAATTTTTTTCGCAGTTTCACATGCCCATCTTCAAACGACGATTCCCAAGCAACTAAAAGAGTCTAACTATCGCAATAAGTTTCAGAATCTGCGGAATATATTCTAGTTTCATAATAACCGCACCGGAAATTTTGCACGGTGAAACTTTGGCCCCGGGGGGCGTTTTTACGCGGACTTTCGGCAGCCGTCCTGCGCTCTCAAAATTTTTCTCGCAGTTTCACATGCCCATCTTCAAACGACGATTCCCAAGCAACTAAAAGAGTCTAACTATCGCAATAACTTTCAGAATCTGCGAAATGTATTCTAGTTTCATAATAACATCACCGGGAATTTTGCACGGTGAAACTTTAGGCCCGGGGGGCGTTTTTACGCAGACTTTCGGCAGCCGTCCTGCGCTCTCAAAATTTTTCTCGCAGTTTCACATGCCCATCTTCAAACGACGATTCCCAAGCAACTAAAAGAGTCTAACTATCGCAATAAGTTTCAGAATCTGCGGAATATATTCTAGTTTCATAATAACCGCACCGGAAATTTTGCACGGTGAAACTTTGGGCCCGGGGGGCGTTTTTACGCGGACTTTCGGCAGCCGTCCTGCGCTCTCAAAATTTTTTTCGCAGTTTCACATGCCCATCTTCAAACGACGATTCCCAAGCAACTAAAAGAGTCTAACTATCGCAATAAGTTTCAGAATCTGCGGAATATATTCTAGTTTCATAATAACCGCACCGGAAATTTTGCACGGTGAAACTTTGGGCCCGGGGGGCGTTTTTACGCGGACTTTCGGCAGCCGTCCTGCGCTCTCAAAATTTTTCTCGCAGTTTCACATGCCCATCTTCAAACGACGATTCCCAAGCAACTAAAAGAGTCTAACTATCGCAATAACTTTCAGAATCTGCGAAATGTATTCTAGTTTCATAATAACATCACCGGGAATTTTGCACGGTGAAACTTTAGGCCCGGGGGGCGTTTTTACGCAGACTTTCGGCAGCCGTCCTGCGCTCTCAAAATTTTTCTCGCAGTTTCACATGCCCATCTTCAAACGACGATTCCCAAGCAACTAAAAGAGTCTAACTATCGCAATAAGTTTCAGAATCTGCGGAATATATTCTAGTTTCATAATAACCGCACCGGAAATTTTGCACGGTGAAACTTTGGGCCCGGGGGGCGTTTTTACGCGGACTTTCGGCAGCCGTCCTGCGCTCTCAAAATTTTTTTCGCAGTTTCACATGCCCATCTTCAAACGACGATTCCCAAGCAACTAAAAGAGTCTAACTATCGCAATAAGTTTCAGAATCTGCGGAATATATTCTAGTTTCATAATAACCGCACCGGAAATTTTGCACGGTGAAACTTTGGGCCCGGGGGGCGTTTTTACGCGGACTTTCGGCAGCCGTCCTGCGCTCTCAAAATTTTTCTCGCAGTTTCACATGCCCATCTTCAAACGACGATTCCCAAGCAACTAAAAGAGTCTAACTATCGCAATAACTTTCAGAATCTGCGAAATGTATTCTAGTTTCATAATAACATCACCGGGAATTTTGCACGGTGAAACTTTAGGCCCGGGGGGCGTTTTTACGCAGACTTTCGGCAGCCGTCCTGCGCTCTCAAAATTTTTCTCGCAGTTTCACATGCCCATCTTCAAACGACGATTCCCAAGCAACTAAAAGAGTCTAACTATCGCAATAAGTTTCAGAATCTGCGGAATATATTCTAGTTTCATAATAACCGCACCGGAAATTTTGCACGGTGAAACTTTGGGCCCGGGGGGCGTTTTTACGCGGACTTTCGGCAGCCGTCCTGCGCTCTCAAAATTTTTTTCGCAGTTTCACATGCCCATCTTCAAACGACGATTCCCAAGCAACTAAAAGAGTCTAACTATCGCAATAAGTTTCAGAATCTGCGGAATATATTCTAGTTTCATAATAACCGCACCGGAAATTTTGCACGGTGAAACTTTGGGCCCGGGGGGCGTTTTTACGCGGACTTTCGGCAGCCGTCCTGCGCTCTCAAAATTTTTCTCGCAGTTTCACATGCCCATCTTCAAACGACGATTCCCAAGCAACTAAAAGAGTCTAACTATCGCAATAACTTTCAGAATCTGCGAAATGTATTCTAGTTTCATAATAACATCACCGGGAATTTTGCACGGTGAAACTTTAGGCCCGGGGGGCGTTTTTACGCAGACTTTCGGCAGCCGTCCTGCGCTCTCAAAATTTTTCTCGCAGTTTCACATGCCCATCTTCAAACGACGATTCCCAAGCAACTAAAAGAGTCTAACTATCGCAATAAGTTTCAGAATCTGCGGAATATTTTCTAGTTTCATAATAACCGCACCGGAAATTTTGCACGGTGAAACTTTGGGCCCGGGGGGCGTTTTTACGCGGACTTTCGGCAGCCGTCCTGCGCTCTCAAAATTTTTTTCGCAGTTTCACATGCCCATCTTCAAACGACGATTCCCAAGCAACTAAAAGAGTCTAACTATCGCAATAAGTTTCAGAATCTGCGGAATATATTCTAGTTTCATAATAACCGCACCGGAAATTTTGCACGGTGAAACTTTGGGCCCGGGGGGCGTTTTTACGCGGACTTTCGGCAGCCGTCCTGCGCTCTCAAAATTTTTCTCGCAGTTTCACATGCCCATCTTCAAACGACGATTCCCAAGCAACTAAAAGAGTCTAACTATCGCAATAACTTTCAGAATCTGCGAAATGTATTCTAGTTTCATAATAACATCACCGGGAATTTTGCACGGTGAAACTTTAGGCCCGGGGGGCGTTTTTACGCAGACTTTCGGCAGCCGTCCTGCGCTCTCAAAATTTTTCTCGCAGTTTCACATGCCCATCTTCAAACGACGATTCCCAAGCAACTAAAAGAGTCTAACTATCGCAATAAGTTTCAGAATCTGCGGAATATATTCTAGTTTCATAATAACCGCACCGGAAATTTTGCACGGTGAAACTTTGGGCCCGGGGGGCGTTTTTACGCGGACTTTCGGCAGCCGTCCTGCGCTCTCAAAATTTTTTTCGCAGTTTCACATGCCCATCTTCAAACGACGATTCCCAAGCAACTAAAAGAGTCTAACTATCGCAATAAGTTTCAGAATCTGCGGAATATATTCTAGTTTCATAATAACCGCACCGGAAATTTTGCACGGTGAAACTTTGGGCCCGGGGGGCGTTTTTACGCGGACTTTCGGCAGCCGTCCTGCGCTCTCAAAATTTTTCTCGCAGTTTCACATGCCCATCTTCAAACGACGATTCCCAAGCAACTAAAAGAGTCTAACTATCGCAATAACTTTCAGAATCTGCGAAATGTATTCTAGTTTCATAATAACATCACCGGGAATTTTGCACGGTGAAACTTTAGGCCCGGGGGGCGTTTTTACGCAGACTTTCGGCAGCCGTCCTGCGCTCTCAAAATTTTTCTCGCAGTTTCACATGCCCATCTTCAAACGACGATTCCCAAGCAACTAAAAGAGTCTAACTATCGCAATAAGTTTCAGAATCTGCGGAATATATTCTAGTTTCATAATAACCGCACCGGAAATTTTGCACGGTGAAACTTTGGGCCCGGGGGGCGTTTTTACGCGGACTTTCGGCAGCCGTCCTGCGCTCTCAAAATTTTTTTCGCAGTTTCACATGCCCATCTTCAAACGACGATTCCCAAGCAACAAAAAGAGTCTAACTATCGCAATAAGTTTCAGAATCTGCGGAATATATTCTAGTTTCATAATAACCGCACCGGAAATTTTGCACGGTGAAACTTTGGGCCCGGGGGGCGTTTTTACGCGGACTTTCGGCAGCCGTCCTGCGCTCTCAAAATTTTTCTCGCAGTTTCACATGCCCATCTTCAAACGACGATTCCCAAGCAACTAAAAGAGTCTAACTATCGCAATAACTTTCAGAATCTGCGAAATGTATTCTAGTTTCATAATAACATCACCGGGAATTTTGCACGGTGAAACTTTAGGCCCGGGGGGCGTTTTTACGCAGACTTTCGGCAGCCGTCCTGCGCTCTCAAAATTTTTCTCGCAGTTTCACATGCCCATCTTCAAACGACGATTCCCAAGCAACTAAAAGAGTCTAACTATCGCAATAAGTTTCAGAATCTGCGGAATATATTCTAGTTTCATAATAACCGCACCGGAAATTTTGCACGGTGAAACTTTGGGCCCGGGGGGCGTTTTTACGCGGACTTTCGGCAGCCGTCCTGCGCTCTCAAAATTTTTTTCGCAGTTTCACATGCCCATCTTCAAACGACGATTCCCAAGCAACTAAAAGAGTCTAACTATCGCAATAAGTTTCAGAATCTGCGGAATATATTCTAGTTTCATAATAACCGCACCGGAAATTTTGCACGGTGAAACTTTGGGCCCGGGGGGCGTTTTTACGCGGACTTTCGGCAGCCGTCCTGCGCTCTCAAAATTTTTCTCGCAGTTTCACATGCCCATCTTCAAACGACGATTCCCAAGCAACTAAAAGAGTCTAACTATCGCAATAACTTTCAGAATCTGCGAAATGTATTCTAGTTTCATAATAACATCACCGGGAATTTTGCACGGTGAAACTTTAGGCCCGGGGGGCGTTTTTACGCAGACTTTCGGCAGCCGTCCTGCGCTCTCAAAATTTTTCTCGCAGTTTCACATGCCCATCTTCAAACGACGATTCCCAAGCAACTAAAAGAGTCTAACTATCGCAATAAGTTTCAGAATCTGCGGAATATATTCTAGTTTCATAATAACCGCACCGGAAATTTTGCACGGTGAAACTTTGGGCCCGGGGGGCGTTTTTACGCGGACTTTCGGCAGCCGTCCTGCGCTCTCAAAATTTTTTTCGCAGTTTCACATGCCCATCTTCAAACGACGATTCCCAAGCAACTAAAAGAGTCTAACTATCGCAATAAGTTTCAGAATCTGCGGAATATATTCTAGTTTCATAATAACCGCACCGGAAATTTTGCACGGTGAAACTTTGGGCCCGGGGGGCGTTTTTACGCGGACTTTCGGCAGCCGTCCTGCGCTCTCAAAATTTTTCTCGCAGTTTCACATGCCCATCTTCAAACGACGATTCCCAAGCAACTAAAAGAGTCTAACTATCGCAATAACTTTCAGAATCTGCGAAATGTATTCTAGTTTCTTAATAACATCACCGGGAATTTTGCACGGTGAAACTTTAGGCCCGGGGGGCGTTTTTACGCAGACTTTCGGCAGCCGTCCTGCGCTCTCAAAATTTTTCTCGCAGTTTCACATGCCCATCTTCAAACGACGATTCCCAAGCAACTAAAAGAGTCTAACTATCGCAATAAGTTTCAGAATCTGCGGAATATATTCTAGTTTCATAATAACCGCACCGGAAATTTTGCACGGTGAAACTTTGGGCCCGGGGGGCGTTCTTACGCGGACTTTCGGCAGCCGTCCTGCGCTCTCAAAATTTTTTTCGCAGTTTCACATGCCCATCTTCAAACGACGATTCCCAAGCAACTAAAAGAGTCTAACTATCGCAATAAGTTTCAGAATCTGCGGAATATATTCTAGTTTCATAATAACCGCACCGGAAATTTTGCACGGTGAAACTTTGGGCCCGGGGGGCGTTTTTACGCGGACTTTCGGCAGCCGTCCTGCGCTCTCAAAATTTTTCTCGCAGTTTCACATGCCCATCTTCAAACGACGATTCCCAAGCAACTAAAAGAGTCTAACTATCGATTTAACTTTCAGAATCTGCGAAATGTATTCTAGTTTCATAATAACATCACCGGGAATTTTGCACGGTGAAACTTTAGGCCCGGGGGGCGTTTTTACGCAGACTTTCGGCAGCCGTCCTGCGCTCTCAAAATTTTTCTCGCAGTTTCACATGCCCATCTTCAAACGACGATTCCCAAGCAACTAAAAGAGTCTAACTATCGCAATAAGTTTCAGAATCTGCGGAATATATTCTAGTTTCATAATAACCGCACCGGAAATTTTGCACGGTGAAACTTTGGGCCCGGGGGGCGTTTTTACGCGGACTTTCGGCAGCCGTCCTGCGCTCTCAAAATTTTTTTCGCAGTTTCACATGCCCATCTTCAAACGACGATTCCCAAGCAACTAAAAGAGTCTAACTATCGCAATAAGTTTCAGAATCTGCGGAATATATTCTAGTTTCATAATAACCGCACCGGAAATTTTGCACGGTGAAACTTTGGGCCCGGGGGGCGTTTTTACGCGGACTTTCGGCAGCCGTCCTGCGCTCTCAAAATTTTTCTCGCAGTTTCACATGCCCATCTTCAAACGACGATTCCCAAGCAACTAAAAGAGTCTAACTATCGCAATAACTTTCAGAATCTGCGAAATGTATTCTAGTTTCATAATAACATCACCGGGAATTTTGCACGGTGAAACTTTAGGCCCGGGGGGCGTTTTTACGCAGACTTTCGGCAGCCGTCCTGCGCTCTCAAAATTTTTCTCGCAGTTTCACATGCCCATCTTCAAACGACGATTCCCAAGCAACTAAAAGAGTCTAACTATCGCAATAAGTTTCAGAATCTGCGGAATATATTCTAGTTTCATAATAACCGCACCGGAAATTTTGCACGGTGAAACTTTGGGCCCGGGGGGCGTTTTTACGCGGACTTTCGGCAGCCGTCCTGCGCTCTCAAAATTTTTTTCGCAGTTTCACATGCCCATCTTCAAACGACGATTCCCAAGCAACTAAAAGAGTCTAACTATCGCAATAAGTTTCAGAATCTGCGGAATATATTCTAGTTTCATAATAACCGCACCGGAAATTTTGCACGGTGAAACTTTGGGCCCGGGGGGCGTTTTTACGCGGACTTTCGGCAGCCGTCCTGCGCTCTCAAAAATTTTCTCGCAGTTTCACATGCCCATCTTCAAACGACGATTCCCAAGCAACTAAAAGAGTCTAACTATCGCAATAACTTTCAGAATCTGCGAAATGTATTCTAGTTTCATAATAACATCACCGGGAATTTTGCACGGTGAAACTTTAGGCCCGGGGGGCGTTTTTACGCAGACTTTCGGCAGCCGTCCTGCGCTCTCAAAATTTTTCTCGCAGTTTCACATGCCCATCTTCAAACGACGATTCCCAAGCAACTAAAAGAGTCTAACTATCGCAATAAGTTTCAGAATCTGCGGAATATATTCTAGTTTCATAATAACCGCACCGGAAATTTTGCACGGTGAAACTTTGGGCCCGGGGGACGTTTTTACGCGGACTTTCGGCAGCCGTCCTGCGCTCTCAAAATTTTTTTCGCAGTTTCACATGCCCATCTTCAAACGACGATTCCCAAGCAACTAAAAGAGTCTAACTATCGCAATAAGTTTCAGAATCTGCGGAATATATTCTAGTTTCATAATAACCGCACCGGAAATTTTGCACGGTGAAACTTTGGGCCCGGGGGGCGTTTTTACGCGGACTTTCGGCAGCCGTCCTGCGCTCTCAAAATTTTTCTCGCAGTTTCACATGCCCATCTTCAAACGACGATTCCCAAGCAACTAAAAGAGTCTAACTATCGCAATAACTTTCAGAATCTGCGAAATGTATTCTAGTTTCATAATAACATCACCGGGAATTTTGCACGGTGAAACTTTAGGCCCGGGGGGCGTTTTTACGCAGACTTTCGGCAGCCGTCCTGCGCTCTCAAAATTTTTCTCGCAGTTTCACATGCCCATCTTCAAACGACGATTCCCAAGCAACTAAAAGAGTCTAACTATCGCAATAAGTTTCAGAATCTGCGGAATATATTCTAGTTTCATAATAACCGCACCGGAAATTTTGCACGGTGAAACTTTGGGCCCGGGGGGCGTTTTTACGCGGACTTTCGGCAGCCGTCCTGCGCTCTCAAAATTTTTCTCGCAGTTTCACATGCCCATCTTCAAACGACGATTCCCAAGCAACTAAAAGAGTCTAACTATCGCAATAACTTTCAGAATCTGCGAAATGTATTCTAGTTTCATAATAACATCACCGGGAATTTTGCACGGTGAAACTTTAGGCCCGGGGGGCGTTTTTACGCAGACTTTCGGCAGCCGTCCTGCGCTCTCAAAATTTTTCTCGCAGTTTCACATGCCCATCTTCAAACGACGATTCCCAAGCAACTAAAAGAGTCTAACTATCGCAATAAGTTTCAGAATCTGCGGAATATATTCTAGTTTCATAATAACCGCACCGGAAATTTTGCACGGTGAAACTTTGGGCCCGGGGGGCGTTTTTACGCGGACTTTCGGCAGCCGTCCTGCGCTCTCAAAATTTTTCTCGCAGTTTCACATGCCCATCTTCAAACGACGATTCCCAAGCAACTAAAAGAGTCTAACTATCGCAATAACTTTCAGAATCTGCGAAATGTATTCTAGTTTCATAATAACATCACCGGGAATTTTGCACGGTGAAACTTTAGGCCCGGGGGGCGTTTTTACGCAGACTTTCGGCAGCCGTCCTGCGCTCTCAAAATTTTTCTCGCAGTTTCACATGCCCATCTTCAAACGACGATTCCCAAGCAACTAAAAGAGTCTAACTATCGCAATAAGTTTCAGAATCTGCGGAATATATTCTAGTTTCATAATAACCGCACCGGAAATTTTGCACGGTGAAACTTTGGGCCCGGGGGGCGTTTTTACGCGGACTTTCGGCAGCCGTCCTGCGCTCTCAAAATTTTTCTCGCAGTTTCACATGCCCATCTTCAAACGACGATTCCCAAGCAACTAAAAGAGTCTAACTATCGCAATAACTTTCAGAATCTGCGAAATGTATTCTAGTTTCATAATAACATCACCGGGAATTTTGCACGGTGAAACTTTAGGCCCGGGGGGCGTTTTTACGCAGACTTTCGGCAGCCGTCCTGCGCTCTCAAAATTTTTCTCGCAGTTTCACATGCCCATCTTCAAACGACGATTCCCAAGCAACTAAAAGAGTCTAACTATCGCAATAAGTTTCAGAATCTGCGGAATATATTCTAGTTTCATAATAACCGCACCGGAAATTTTGCACGGTGAAACTTTGGGCCCGGGGGGCGTTTTTACGCGGACTTTCGGCAGCCGTCCTGCGCTCTCAAAATTTTTTTCGCAGTTTCACATGCCCATCTTCAAACGACGATTCCCAAGCAACTAAAAGAGTCTAACTATCGCAATAAGTTTCAGAATCTGCGGAATATATTCTAGTTTCATAATAACCGCACCGGAAATTTTGCACGGTGAAACTTTGGGCCCGGGGGGCGTTTTTACGCGGACTTTCGGCAGCCGTCCTGCGCTCTCAAAATTTTTCTCGCAGTTTCACATGCCCATCTTCAAACGACGATTCCCAAGCAACTAAAAGAGTCTAACTATCGCAATAACTTTCAGAATCTGCGAAATGTATTCTAGTTTCATAATAACATCACCGGGAATTTTGCACGGTGAAACTTTAGGCCCGGGGGGCGTTTTTACGCAGACTTTCGGCAGCCGTCCTGCGCTCTCAAAATTTTTCTCGCAGTTTCACATGCCCATCTTCAAACGACGATTCCCAAGCAACTAAAAGAGTCTAACTATCGCAATAAGTTTCAGAATCTGCGGAATATATTCTAGTTTCATAATAACCGCACCGGAAATTTTGCACGGTGAAACTTTGGGCCCGGGGGGCGTTTTTACGCGGACTTTCGGCAGACGTCCTGCGCTCTCAAAATTTTTTTCGCAGTTTCACATGCCCATCTTCAAACGACGATTCCCAAGCAACTAAAAGAGTCTAACTATCGCAATAAGTTTCAGAATCTGCGGAATATATTCTAGTTTCATAATAACCGCACCGGAAATTTTGCACGGTGAAACTTTGGGCCCGGGGGGCGTTTTTACGCGGACTTTCGGCAGCCGTCCTGCGCTCTCAAAATTTTTCTCGCAGTTTCACATGCCCATCTTCAAACGACGATTCCCAAGCAACTAAAAGAGTCTAACTATCGCAATAACTTTCAGAATCTGCGAAATGTATTCTAGTTTCATAATAACATCACCGGGAATTTTGCACGGTGAAACTTTAGGCCCGGGGGGCGTTTTTACGCAGACTTTCGGCAGCCGTCCTGCGCTCTCAAAATTTTTCTCGCAGTTTCACATGCCCATCTTCAAACGACGATTCCCAAGCAACTAAAAGAGTCTAACTATCGCAATAAGTTTCAGAATCTGCGGAATATATTCTAGTTTCATAATAACCGCACCGGAAATTTTGCACGGTGAAACTTTGGGCCCGGGGGGCGTTTTTACGCGGACTTTCGGCAGCCGTCCTGCGCTCTCAAAATTTTTCTCGCAGTTTCACATGCCCATCTTCAAACGACGATTCCCAAGCAACTAAAAGAGTCTAACTATCGCAATAACTTTCAGAATCTGCGAAATGTATTCTAGTTTCATAATAACATCACCGGGAATTTTGCACGGTGAAACTTTAGGCCCGGGGGGCGTTTTTACGCAGACTTTCGGCAGCCGTCCTGCGCTCTCAAAATTTTTCTCGCAGTTTCACATGCCCATCTTCAAACGACGATTCCCAAGCAACTAAAAGAGTCTAACTATCGCAATAAGTTTCAGAATCTGCGGAATATATTCTAGTTTCATAATAACCGCACCGGAAATTTTGCACGGTGAAACTTTGGGCCCGGGGGGCGTTTTTACGCGGACTTTCGGCAGCCGTCCTGCGCTCTCAAAATTTTTTTCGCAGTTTCACATGCCCATCTTCAAACGACGATTCCCAAGCAACTAAAAGAGTCTAACTATCGCAATAAGTTTCAGAATCTGCGGAATATATTCTAGTTTCATAATAACCGCACCGGAAATTTTGCACGGTGAAACTTTGGGCCCGGGGGGCGTTTTTACGCGGACTGTCGGCAGCCGTCCTGCGCTCTCAAAATTTTTCTCGCAGTTTCACATGCCCATCTTCAAACGACGATTCCCAAGCAACTAAAAGAGTCTAACTATCGCAATAACTTTCAGAATCTGCGAAATGTATTCTAGTTTCATAATAACATCACCGGGAATTTTGCACGGTGAAACTTTAGGCCCGGGGGGCGTTTTTACGCAGACTTTCGGCAGCCGTCCTGCGCTCTCAAAATTTTTCTCGCAGTTTCACATGCCCATCTTCAAACGACGATTCCCAAGCAACTAAAAGAGTCTAACTATCGCAATAAGTTTCAGAATCTGCGGAATATATTCTAGTTTCATAATAACCGCACCGGAAATTTTGCACGGTGAAACTTTGGGCCCGGGGGGCGTTTTTACGCGGACTTTCGGCAGCCGTCCTGCGCTCTCAAAATTTTTTTCGCAGTTTCACATGCCCATCTTCAAACGACGATTCCCAAGCAACTAAAAGAGTCTAACTATCGCAATAAGTTTCAGAATCTGCGGAATATATTCTAGTTTCATAATAACCGCACCGGAAATTTTGCACGGTGAAACTTTGGGCCCGGGGGGCGTTTTTACGCGGACTTTCAGCAGCCGTCCTGCGCTCTCAAAATTTTTCTCGCAGTTTCACATGCCCATCTTCAAACGACGATTCCCAAGCAACTAAAAGAGTCTAACTATCGCAATAACTTTCAGAATCTGCGAAATGTATTCTAGTTTCATAATAACATCACCGGGAATTTTGCACGGTGAAACTTTAGGCCCGGGGGGCGTTTTTACGCAGACTTTCGGCAGCCGTCCTGCGCTCTCAAAATTTTTCTCGCAGTTTCACATGCCCATCTTCAAACGACGATTCCCAAGCAACTAAAAGAGTCTAACTATCGCAATAAGTTTCAGAATCTGCGGAATATATTCTAGTTTCATAATAACCGCACCGGAAATTTTGCACGGTGAAACTTTGGGCCCGGGGGGCGTTTTTACGCGGACTTTCGGCAGCCGTCCTGCGCTCTCAAAATTTTTTTCGCAGTTTCACATGCCCATCTTCAAACGACGATTCCCAAGCAACTAAAAGAGTCTAACTATCGCAATAAGTTTCAGAATCTGCGGAATATATTCTAGTTTCATAATAACCGCACCGGAAATTTTGCACGGTGAAACTTTGGGCCCGGGGGGCGTTTTTACGCGGACTTTCGGCAGCCGTCCTGCGCTCTCAAAATTTTTCTCGCAGTTTCACATGCCCATCTTCAAACGACGATTCCCAAGCAACTAAAAGAGTCTAACTATCGCAATAACTTTCAGAATCTGCGAAATGTATTCTAGTTTCATAATAACATCACCGGGAATTTTGCACGGTGAAACTTTAGGCCCGGGGGGCGTTTTTACGCAGACTTTCGGCAGCCGTCCTGCGCTCTCAAAATTTTTCTCGCAGTTTCACATGCCCATCTTCAAACGACGATTCCCAAGCAACTAAAAGAGTCTAACTATCGCAATAAGTTTCAGAATCTGCGGAATATATTCTAGTTTCATAATAACCGCACCGGAAATTTTGCACGGTGAAACTTTGGGCCCGGGGGGCGTTTTTACGCGGACTTTCGGCAGCCGTCCTGCGCTCTCAAAATTTTTTTCGCAGTTTCACATGCCCATCTTCAAACGACGATTCCCAAGCAACTAAAAGAGTCTAACTATCGCAATAAGTTTCAGAATCTGCGGAATATATTCTAGTTTCATAATAACCGCACCGGAAATTTTGCACGGTGAAACTTTGGGCCCGGGGGGCGTTTTTACGCGGACTTTCGGCAGCCGTCCTGCGCTCTCAAAATTTTTCTCGCAGTTTCACATGCCCATCTTCAAACGACGATTCCCAAGCAACTAAAAGAGTCTAACTATCGCAATAACTTTCAGAATCTGCGAAATGTATTCTAGTTTCATAATAACATCACCGGGAATTTTGCACGGTGAAACTTTAGGCCCGGGGGGCGTTTTTACGCAGACTTTCGGCAGCCGTCCTGCGCTCTCAAAATTTTTCTCGCAGTTTCACATGCCCATCTTCAAACGACGATTCCCAAGCAACTAAAAGAGTCTAACTATCGCAATAAGTTTCAGAATCTGCGGAATATATTCTAGTTTCATAATAACCGCACCGGAAATTTTGCACGGTGAAACTTTGGGCCCGGGGGGCGTTTTTACGCGGACTTTCGGCAGCCGTCCTGCGCTCTCAAAATTTTTTTCGCAGTTTCACATGCCCATCTTCAAACGACGATTCCCAAGCA
Source organism: Salticus scenicus (assembly GCA_963930645.1). NCBI lineage: Eukaryota > Metazoa > Arthropoda > Arachnida > Araneae > Salticidae > Salticus > Salticus scenicus. The sequence goes on from CAWVNO010000773.1 coordinate 256,971, forward strand.
ACTAAAAGAGTCTAACTATCGCAATAAGTTTCAGAATCTGCGGAATATATTCTAGTTTCATAATAACCGCACCGGAAATTTTGCACGGTGAAACTTTGGGCCCGGGGGGCGTTTTTACGCGGACTTTCGGCAGCCGTCCTGCGCTCTCAAAATTTTTCTCGCAGTTTCACATGCCCATCTTCAAACGACGATTCCCAAGCAACTAAAAGAGTCTAACTATCGCAATAACTTTCAGAATCTGCGAAATGTATTCTAGTTTCATAATAACATCACCGGGAATTTTGCACGGTGAAACTTTAGGCCCGGGGGGCGTTTTTACGCAGACTTTCGGCAGCCGTCCTGCGCTCTCAAAATTTTTCTCGCAGTTTCACATGCCCATCTTCAAACGACGATTCCCAAGCAACTAAAAGAGTCTAACTATCGCAATAAGTTTCAGAATCTGCGGAATATATTCTAGTTTCATAATAACCGCACCGGAAATTTTGCACGGTGAAACTTTGGGCCCGGGGGGCGTTTTTACGCGGACTTTCGGCAGCCGTCCTGCGCTCTCAAAATTTTTTTCGCAGTTTCACATGCCCATCTTCAAACGACGATTCCCAAGCAACTAAAAGAGTCTAACTATCGCAATAAGTTTCAGAATCTGCGGAATATATTCTAGTTTCATAATAACCGCACCGGAAATTTTGCACGGTGAAACTTTGGGCCCGGGGGGCGTTTTTACGCGGACTTTCGGCAGCCGTCCTGCGCTCTCAAAATTTTTCTCGCAGTTTCACATGCCCATCTTCAAACGACGATTCCCAAGCAACTAAAAGAGTCTAACTATCGCAATAACTTTCAGAATCTGCGAAATGTATTCTAGTTTCATAATAACATCACCGGGAATTTTGCACGGTGAAACTTTAGGCCCGGGGGGCGTTTTTACGCAGACTTTCGGCAGCCGTCCTGCGCTCTCAAAATTTTTCTCGCAGTTTCACATGCCCATCTTCAAACGACGATTCCCAAGCAACTAAAAGAGTCTAACTATCGCAATAAGTTTCAGAATCTGCGGAATATATTCTAGTTTCATAATAACCGCACCGGAAATTTTGCACGGTGAAACTTTGGGCCCGGGGGGCGTTTTTACGCGGACTTTCGGCAGCCGTCCTGCGCTCTCAAAATTTTTCTCGCAGTTTCACATGCCCATCTTCAAACGACGATTCCCAAGCAACTAAAAGAGTCTAACTATCGCAATAACTTTCAGAATCTGCGAAATGTATTCTAGTTTCATAATAACATCACCGGGAATTTTGCACGGTGAAACTTTAGGCCCGGGGGGCGTTTTTACGCAGACTTTCGGCAGCCGTCCTGCGCTCTCAAAATTTTTCTTGCAGTTTCACATGCCCATCTTCAAACGACGATTCCCAAGCAACTAAAAGAGTCTAACTATCGCAATAAGTTTCAGAATCTGCGGAATATATTCTAGTTTCATAATAACCGCACCGGAAATTTTGCACGGTGAAACTTTGGGCCCGGGGGGCGTTTTTACGCGGACTTTCGGCAGCCGTCCTGCGCTCTCAAAATTTTTTTCGCAGTTTCACATGCCCATCTTCAAACGACGATTCCCAAGCAACTAAAAGAGTCTAACTATCGCAATAAGTTTCAGAATCTGCGGAATATATTCTAGTTTCATAATAACCGCACCGGAAATTTTGCACGGTGAAACTTTGGGCCCGGGGGGCGTTTTTACGCGGACTTTCGGCAGCCGTCCTGCGCTCTCAAAATTTTTCTCGCAGTTTCACATGCCCATCTTCAAACGACGATTCCCAAGCAACTAAAAGAGTCTAACTATCGCAATAACTTTCAGAATCTGCGAAATGTATTCTAGTTTCATAATAACATCACCGGGAATTTTGCACGGTGAAACTTTAGGCCCGGGGGGCGTTTTTACGCAGACTTTCGGCAGCCGTCCTGCGCTCTCAAAATTTTTCTCGCAGTTTCACATGCCCATCTTCAAACGACGATTCCCAAGCAACTAAAAGAGTCTAACTATCGCAATAAGTTTCAGAATCTGCGGAATATATTCTAGTTTCATAATAACCGCACCGGAAATTTTGCACGGTGAAACTTTGGGCCCGGGGGGCGTTTTTACGCGGACTTTCGGCAGCCGTCCTGCGCTCTCAAAATTTTTTTCGCAGTTTCACATGCCCATCTTCAAACGACGATTCCCAAGCAACTAAAAGAGTCTAACTATCGCAATAAGTTTCAGAATCTGCGGAATATATTCTAGTTTCATAATAACCGCACCGGAAATTTTGCACGGTGAAACTTTGGGCCCGGGGGGCGTTTTTACGCGGACTTTCGGCAGCCGTCCTGCGCTCTCAAAATTTTTCTCGCAGTTTCACATGCCCATCTTCAAACGACGATTCCTAAGCAACTAAAAGAGTCTAACTATCGCAATAACTTTCAGAATCTGCGAAATGTATTCTAGTTTCATAATAACATCACCGGGAATTTTGCACGGTGAAACTTTAGGCGCGGGGGGCGTTTTTACGCAGACTTTCGGCAGCCGTCCTGCGCTCTCAAAATTTTTCTCGCAGTTTCACATGCCCATCTTCAAACGACGATTCCCAAGCAACTAAAAGAGTCTAACTATCGCAATAAGTTTCAGAATCTGCGGAATATATTCTAGTTTCATAATAACCGCACCGGAAATTTTGCACGGTGAAACTTTGGGCCCGGGGGGCGTTTTTACGCGGACTTTCGGCAGCCGTCCTGCGCTCTCAAAATTTTTTTCGCAGTTTCACATGCCCATCTTCAAACGACGATTCCCAAGCAACTAAAAGAGTCTAACTATCGCAATAAGTTTCAGAATCTGCGGAATATATTCTAGTTTCATAATAACCGCACCGGAAATTTTGCACGGTGAAACTTTGGGCCCGGGGGGCGTTTTTACGCGGACTTTCGGCAGCCGTCCTGCGCTCTCAAAATTTTTCTCGCAGTTTCACATGCCCATCTTCAAACGACGATTCCCAAGCAACTAAAAGAGTCTAACTATCGCAATAACTTTCAGAATCTGCGAAATGTATTCTAGTTTCATAATAACATCACCGGGAATTTTGCACGGTGAAACTTTAGGCCCGGGGGGCGTTTTTACGCAGACTTTCGGCAGCCGTCCTGCGCTCTCAAAATTTTTCTCGCAGTTTCACATGCCCATCTTCAAACGACGATTCCCAAGCAACTAAAAGAGTCTAACTATCGCAATAAGTTTCAGAATCTGCGGAATATATTCTAGTTTCATAATAACCGCACCGGAAATTTTGCACGGTGAAACTTTGGGCCCGGGGGGCGTTTTTACGCGGACTTTCGGCAGCCGTCCTGCGCTCTCAAAATTTTTTTCGCAGTTTCACATGCCCATCTTCAAACGACGATTCCCAAGCAACTAAAAGAGTCTAACTATCGCAATAAGTTTCAGAATCTGCGGAATATATTCTAGTTTCATAATAACCGCACCGGAAATTTTGCACGGTGAAACTTTGGGCCCGGGGGGCGTTTTTACGCGGACTTTCGGCAGCCGTCCTGCGCTCTCAAAATTTTTCTCGCAGTTTCACATGCCCATCTTCAAACGACGATTCCCAAGCAACTAAAAGAGTCTAACTATCGCAATAACTTTCAGAATCTGCGAAATGTATTCTAGTTTCATAATAACATCACCGGGAATTTTGCACGGTGAAACTTTAGGCCCGGGGGGCGTTTTTACGCAGACTTTCGGCAGCCGTCCTGCGCTCTCAAAATTTTTCTCGCAGTTTCACATGCCCATCTTCAAACGACGATTCCCAAGCAACTAAAAGAGTCTAACTATCGCAATAAGTTTCAGAATCTGCGGAATATATTCTAGTTTCATAATAACCGCACCGGAAATTTTGCACGGTGAAACTTTGGGCCCGGGGGGCGTTTTTACGCGGACTTTCGGCAGCCGTCCTGCGCTCTCAAAATTTTTTTCGCAGTTTCACATGCCCATCTTCAAACGACGATTCCCAAGCAACTAAAAGAGTCTAACTATCGCAATAAGTTTCAGAATCTGCGGAATATATTCTAGTTTCATAATAACCGCACCGGAAATTTTGCACGGTGAAACTTTGGGCCCGGGGGGCGTTTTTACGCGGACTTTCGGCAGCCGTCCTGCGCTCTCAAAATTTTTCTCGCAGTTTCACATGCCCATCTTCAAACGACGATTCCCAAGCAACTAAAAGAGTCTAACTATCGCAATAACTTTCAGAATCTGCGAAATGTATTCTAGTTTCATAATAACATCACCGGGAATTTTGCACGGTGAAACTTTAGGCCCGGGGGGCGTTTTTACGCAGACTTTCGGCAGCCGTCCTGCGCTCTCAAAATTTTTCTCGCAGTTTCACATGCCCATCTTCAAACGACGATTCCCAAGCAACTAAAAGAGTCTAACTATCGCAATAAGTTTCAGAATCTGCGGAATATATTCTAGTTTCATAATAACCGCACCGGAAATTTTGCACGGTGAAACTTTGGGCCCGGGGGGCGTTTTTACGCGGACTTTCGGCAGCCGTCCTGCGCTCTCAAAATTTTTTTCGCAGTTTCACATGCCCATCTTCAAACGACGATTCCCAAGCAACTAAAAGAGTCTAACTATCGCAATAAGTTTCAGAATCTGCGGAATATATTCTAGTTTCATAATAACCGCACCGGAAATTTTGCACGGTGAAACTTTGGGCCCGGGGGGCGTTTTTACGCGGACTTTCGGCAGCCGTCCTGCGCTCTCAAAATTTTTCTCGCAGTTTCACATGCCCATCTTCAAACGACGATTCCCAAGCAACTAAAAGAGTCTAACTATCGCAATAACTTTCAGAATCTGCGAAATGTATTCTAGTTTCATAATAACCGCACCGGAAATTTTGCACGGTGAAACTTTGGGCCCGGGGGGCGTTTTTACGCGGACTTTCGGCAGCCGTCCTGCGCTCTCAAAATTTTTTTCGCAGTTTCACATGCCCATCTTCAAACGACGATTCCCAAGCAACTAAAAGAGTCTAACTATCGCAATAAGTTTCAGAATCTGCGGAATATATTCTAGTTTCATAATAACCGCACCGGAAATTTTGCACGGTGAAACTTTGGGCCCGGGGGGCGTTTTTACGCGGACTTTCGGCAGCCGTCCTGCGCTCTCAAAATTTTTTTCGCAGTTTCACATGCCCATCTTCAAACGACGATTCCCAAGCAACTAAAAGAGTCTAACTATCGCAATAAGTTTCAGAATCTGCGGAATATATTCTAGTTTCATAATAACCGCACCGGAAATTTTGCACGGTGAAACTTTGGGCCCGGGGGGCGTTTTTACGCGGACTTTCGGCAGCCGTCCTGCGCTCTCAAAATTTTTCTCGCAGTTTCACATGCCCATCTTCAAACGACGATTCCCAAGCAACTAAAAGAGTCTAACTATCGCAATAACTTTCAGAATCTGCGAAATGTATTCTAGTTTCATAATAACATCACCGGGAATTTTGCACGGTGAAACTTTAGGCCCGGGGGGCGTTTTTACGCAGACTTTCGGCAGCCGTCCTGCGCTCTCAAACTTTTTCTCGCAGTTTCACATGCCCATCTTCAAACGACGATTCCCAAGCAACTAAAAGAGTCTAACTATCGCAATAAGTTTCAGAATCTGCGGAATATATTCTAGTTTCATAATAACCGCACCGGAAATTTTGCACGGTGAAACTTTGGGCCCGGGGGGCGTTTTTACGCGGACTTTCGGCAGCCGTCCTGCGCTCTCAAAATTTTTTTCGCAGTTTCACATGCCCATCTTCAAACGACGATTCCCAAGCAACTAAAAGAGTCTAACTATCGCAATAAGTTTCAGAATCTGCGGAATATATTCTAGTTTCATAATAACCGCACCGGAAATTTTGCACGGTGAAACTTTGGGCCCGGGGGGCGTTTTTACGCGGACTTTCGGCAGCCGTCCTGCGCTCTCAAAATTTTTCTCGCAGTTTCACATGCCCATCTTCAAACGACGATTCCCAAGCAACTAAAAGAGTCTAACTATCGCAATAACTTTCAGAATCTGCGAAATGTATTCTAGTTTCATAATAACATCACCGGGAATTTTGCACGGTGAAACTTTAGGCCCGGGGGGCGTTTTTACGCAGACTTTCGGCAGCCGTCCTGCGCTCTCAAAATTTTTCTCGCAGTTTCACATGCCCATCTTCAAACGACGATTCCCAAGCAACTAAAAGAGTCTAACTATCGCAATAAGTTTCAGAATCTGCGGAATATATTCTAGTTTCATAATAACCGCACCGGAAATTTTGCACGGTGAAACTTTGGGCCCGGGGGGCGTTTTTACGCGGATTTTCGGCAGCCGTCCTGCGCTCTCAAAATTTTTCTCGCAGTTTCACATGCCCATCTTCAAACGACGATTCCCAAGCAACTAAAAGAGTCTAACTATCGCAATAACTTTCAGAATCTGCGAAATGTATTCTAGTTTCATAATAACATCACCGGGAATTTTGCACGGTGAAACTTTAGGCCCGGGGGGCGTTTTTACGCAGACTTTCGGCAGCCGTCCTGCGCTCTCAAAATTTTTCTCGCAGTTTCACATGCCCATCTTCAAACGACGATTCCCAAGCAACTAAAAGAGTCTAACTATCGCAATAAGTTTCAGAATCTGCGGAATATATTCTAGTTTCATAATAACCGCACCGGAAATTTTGCACGGTGAAACTTTGGGCCCGGGGGGCGTTTTTACGCGGACTTTCGGCAGCCGTCCTGCGCTCTCAAAATTTTTTTCGCAGTTTCACATGCCCATCTTCAAACGACGATTCCCAAGCAACTAAAAGAGTCTAACTATCGCAATAAGTTTCAGAATCTGCGGAATATATTCTAGTTTCATAATAACCGCACCGGAAATTTTGCACGGTGAAACTTTGGGCCCGGGGGGCGTTTTTACGCGGACTTTCGGCAGCCGTCCTGCGCTCTCAAAATTTTTCTCGCAGTTTCACATGCCCATCTTCAAACGACGATTCCCAAGCAACTAAAAGAGTCTAACTATCGCAATAACTTTCAGAATCTGCGAAATGTATTCTAGTTTCATAATAACATCACCGGGAATTTTGCACGGTGAAACTTTAGGCCCGGGGGGCGTTTTTACGCAGACTTTCGGCAGCCGTCCTGCGCTCTCAAAATTTTTCTCGCAGTTTCACATGCCCATCTTCAAACGACGATTCCCAAGCAACTAAAAGAGTCTAACTATCGCAATAAGTTTCAGAATCTGCGGAATATATTCTAGTTTCATAATAACCGCACCGGAAATTTTGCACGGTGAAACTTTGGGCCCGGGGGGCGTTTTTACGCGGACTTTCGGCAGCCGTCCTGCGCTCTCAAAATTTTTTTCGCAGTTTCACATGCCCATCTTCAAACGACGATTCCCAAGCAACTAAAAGAGTCTAACTATCGCAATAAGTTTCAGAATCTGCGGAATATATTCTAGTTTCATAATAACCGCACCGGAAATTTTGCACGGTGAAACTTTGGGCCCGGGGGGCGTTTTTACGCAGACTTTCGGCAGCCGTCCTGCGCTCTCAAAATTTTTCTCGCAGTTTCACATGCCCATCTTCAAACGACGATTCCCAAGCAACTAAAAGAGTCTAACTATCGCAATAAGTTTCAGAATCTGCGGAATATATTCTAGTTTCATAATAACCGCACCGGAAATTTTGCACGGTGAAACTTTGGGCCCGGGGGGCGTTTTTACGCGGACTTTCGGCAGCCGTCCTGCGCTCTCAAAATTTTTCTCGCAGTTTCACATGCCCATCTTCAAACGACGATTCCCAAGCAACTAAAAGAGTCTAACTATCGCAATAACTTTCAGAATCTGCGAAATGTATTCTAGTTTCATAATAACATCACCGGGAATTTTGCACGGTGAAACTTTAGGCCCGGGGGACGTTTTTACGCAGACTTTCGGCAGCCGTCCTGCGCTCTCAAAATTTTTCTCGCAGTTTCACATGCCCATCTTCAAACGACGATTCCCAAGCAACTAAAAGAGTCTAACTATCGCAATAAGTTTCAGAATCTGCGGAATATATTCTAGTTTCATAATAACCGCACCGGAAATTTTGCACGGTGAAACTTTGGGCCCGGGGGGCGTGTTTACGCGGACTTTCGGCAGCCGTCCTGCGCTCTCAAAATTTTTCTCGCAGTTTCACATGCCCATCTTCAAACGACGATTCCCAAGCAACTAAAAGAGTCTAACTATCGCAATAACTTTCAGAATCTGCGAAATGTATTCTAGTTTCATAATAACATCACCGGGAATTTTGCACGGTGAAACTTTAGGCCCGGGGGGCGTTTTTACGCAGACTTTCGGCAGCCGTCCTGCGCTCTCAAAATTTTTCTCGCAGTTTCACATGCCCATCTTCAAACGACGATTCCCAAGCAACTAAAAGAGTCTAACTATCGCAATAAGTTTCAGAATCTGCGGAATATATTCTAGTTTCATAATAACCGCACCGGAAATTTTGCACGGTGAAACTTTGGGCCCGGGGGGCGTTTTTACGCGGACTTTCGGCAGCCGTCCTGCGCTCTCAAAATTTTTCTCGCAGTTTCACATGCCCATCTTCAAACGACGATTCCCAAGCAACTAAAAGAGTCTAACTATCGCAATAACTTTCAGAATCTGCGAAATGTATTCTAGTTCATAATAACATCACCGGGAATTTTGCACGGTGAAACTTTAGGCCCGGGGGGCGTTTTTACGCAGACTTTCGGCAGCCGTCCTGCGCTCTCAAAATTTTTCTCGCAGTTTCACATGCCCATCTTCAAACGACGATTCCCAAGCAACTAAAAGAGTCTAACTATCGCAATAAGTTTCAGAATCTGCGGAATATATTCTAGTTTCATAATAACCGCACCGGAAATTTTGCACGGTGAAACTTTGGGCCCGGGGGGCGTTTTTACGCGGACTTTCGGCAGCCGTCCTGCGCTCTCAAAATTTTTTTCGCAGTTTCACATGCCCATCTTCAAACGACGATTCCCAAGCAACTAAAAGAGTCTAACTATCGCAATAAGTTTCAGAATCTGCGGAATATATTCTAGTTTCATAATAACCGCACCGGAAATTTTGCACGGTGAAACTTTGGGCCCGGGGGGCGTTTTTACGCGGACTTTCGGCAGCCGTCCTGCGCTCTCAAAATTTTTCTCGCAGTTTCACATGCCCATCTTCAAACGACGATTCCCAAGCAACTAAAAGAGTCTAACTATCGCAATAACTTTCAGAATCTGCGAAATGTATTCTAGTTTCATAATAACATCACCGGGAATTTTGCACGGTGAAACTTTAGGCCCGGGGGGCGTTTTTACGCAGACTTTCGGCAGCCGTCCTGCGCTCTCAAAATTTTTCTCGCAGTTTCACATGCCCTTCTTCAAACGACGATTCCCAAGCAACTAAAACAGTCTAACTATCGCAATAAGTTTCAGAATCTGCGGAATATATTCTAGTTTCATAATAACCGCACCGGAAATTTTGCACGGTGAAACTTTGGGCCCGGGGGGCGTTTTTACGCGGACTTTCGGCAGCCGTCCTGCGCTCACAAAATTTTTTTCGCAGTTTCACATGCCCATCTTCAAACGACGATTCCCAAGCAACTAAAAGAGTCTAACTATCGCAATAAGTTTCAGAATCTGCGGAATATATTCTAGTTTCATAATAACCGCACCGGAAATTTTGCACGGTGAAACTTTGGGCCCGGAGGGCGTTTTTACGCGGACTTTCGGCAGCCGTCCTGCGCTCTCAAAATTTTTCTCGCAGTTTCACATGCCCATCTTCAAACGACGATTCCCAAGCAACTAAAAGAGTCTAACTATCGCAATAACTTTCAGAATCTGCGAAATGTATTCTAGTTTCATAATAACATCACCGGGAATTTTGCACGGTGAAACTTTAGGCCCGGGGGGCGTTTTTACGCAGACTTTCGGCAGCCGTCCTGCGCTCTCAAAATTTTTCTCGCAGTTTCACATGCCCATCTTCAAACGACGATTCCCAAGCAACTAAAAGAGTCTAACTATCGCAATAAGTTTCAGAATCTGCGGAATATATTCTAGTTTCATAATAACCGCACCGGAAATTTTGCACGGTGAAACTTTGGGCCCGGGGGGCGTTTTTACGCGGACTTTCGGCAGCCGTCCTGCGCTCTCAAAATTTTTTTCGCAGTTTCACATGCCCATCTTCAAACGACGATTCCCAAGCAACTAAAAGAGTCTAACTATCGCAATAAGTTTCAGAATCTGCGGAATATATTCTAGTTTCATAATAACCGCACCGGAAATTTTGCACGGTGAAACTTTGGGCCCGGGGGGCGTTTTTACGCGGACTTTCGGCAGCCGTCCTGCGCTCTCAAAATTTTTCTCGCAGTTTCACATGCCCATCTTCAAACGACGATTCCCAAGCAACTAAAAGAGTCTAACTATCGCAATAACTTTCAGAATCTGCGAAATGTATTCTAGTTTCATAATAACATCACCGGGAATTTTGCACGGTGAAACTTTAGGCCCGGGGGGCGTTTTTACGCAGACTTTCGGCAGCCGTCCTGCGCTCTCAAAATTTTTCTCGCAGTTTCACATGCCCATCTTCAAACGACGATTCCCAAGCAACTAAAAGAGTCTAACTATCGCAATAAGTTTCAGAATCTGCGGAATATATTCTAGTTTCATAATAACCGCACCGGAAATTTTGCACGGTGAAACTTTGGGCCCGGGGGGCGTTTTTACGCGGACTTTCGGCAGCCGTCCTGCGCTCTCAAAATTTTTTTCGCAGTTTCACATGCCCATCTTCAAACGACGATTCCCAAGCAACTAAAAGAGTCTAACTATCGCAATAAGTTTCAGAATCTGCGGAATATATTCTAGTTTCATAATAACCGCACCGGAAATTTTGCACGGTGAAACTTTGGGCCCGGGGGGCGTTTTTACGCGGACTTTCGGCAGCCGTCCTGCGCTCTCAAAATTTTTCTCGCAGTTTCACATGCCCATCTTCAAACGACGATTCCCAAGCAACTAAAAGAGTCTAACTATCGCAATAACTTTCAGAATCTGCGAAATGTATTCTAGTTTCATAATAACATCACCGGGAATTTTGCACGGTGAAACTTTAGGCCCGGGGGGCGTTTTTACGCAGACTTTCGGCAGCCGTCCTGCGCTCTCAAAATTTTTCTCGCAGTTTCACATGCCCATCTTCAAACGACGATTCCCAAGCAACTAAAAGAGTCTAACTATCGCAATAAGTTTCAGAATCTGCGGAATATATTCTAGTTTCATAATAACCGCACCGGAAATTTTGCACGTTGAAACTTTGGGCCCGGGGGGCGTTTTTACGCGGACTTTCGGCAGCCGTCCTGCGCTCTCAAAATTTTTCTCGCAGTTTCACATGCCCATCTTCAAACGACGATTCCCAAGCAACTAAAAGAGTCTAACTATCGCAATAACTTTCAGAATCTGCGAAATGTATTCTAGTTTCATAATAACATCACCGGGAATTTTGCACGGTGAAACTTTAGGCCCGGGGGGCGTTTTTACGCAGACTTTCGGCAGCCGTCCTGCGCTCTCAAAATTTTTCTCGCAGTTTCACATGCCCATCTTCAAACGACGATTCCCAAGCAACTAAAAGAGTCTAACTATCGCAATAAGTTTCAGAATCTGCGGAATATATTCTAGTTTCATAATAACCGCACCGGAAATTTTGCACGGTGAAACTTTGGGCCCGGGGGGCGTTTTTACGCGGACTTTCGGCAGCCGTCCTGCGCTCTCAAAATTTTTTTCGCAGTTTCACATGCCCATCTTCAAACGACGATTCCCAAGCAACTAAAAGAGTCTAACTATCGCAATAAGTTTCAGAATCTGCGGAATATATTCTAGTTTCATAATAACCGCACCGGAAATTTTGCACGGTGAAACTTTGGGCCCGGGGGGCGTTTTTACGCGGACTTTCGGCAGCCGTCCTGCGCTCTCAAAATTTTTCTCGCAGTTTCACATGCCCATCTTCAAACGACGATTCCCAAGCAACTAAAAGAGTCTAACTATCGCAATAACTTTCAGAATCTGCGAAATGTATTCTAGTTTCATAATAACATCACCGGGAATTTTGCACGGTGAAACTTTAGGCCCGGGGGGCGTTTTTACGCAGACTTTCTGCAGCCGTCCTGCGCTCTCAAAATTTTTCTCGCAGTTTCACATGCCCATCTTCAAACGACGATTCCCAAGCAACTAAAAGAGTCTAACTATCGCAATAAGTTTCAGAATCTGCGGAATATATTCTAGTTTCATAATAACCGCACCGGAAATTTTGCACGGTGAAACTTTGGGCCCGGGGGGCGTTTTTACGCGGACTTTCGGCAGCCGTCCTGCGCTCTCAAAATTTTTTTCGCAGTTTCACATGCCCATCTTCAAACGACGATTCCCAAGCAACTAAAAGAGTCTAACTATCGCAATAAGTTTCAGAATCTGCGGAATATATTCTAGTTTCATAATAACCGCACCGGAAATTTTGCACGGTGAAACTTTGGGCCCGGGGGGCGTTTTTACGCGGACTTTCGGCAGCCGTCCTGCGCTCTCAAAATTTTTCTCGCAGTTTCACATGCCCATCTTCAAACGACGATTCCCAAGCAACTAAAAGAGTCTAACTATCGCAATAACTTTCAGAATCTGCGAAATGTATTCTAGTTTCATAATAACATCACCGGGAATTTTGCACGGTGAAACTTTAGGCCCGGGGGGCGTTTTTACGCAGACTTTCGGCAGCCGTCCTGCGCTCTCAAAATTTTTCTCGCAGTTTCACATGCCCATCTTCAAACGACGATTCCCAAGCAACTAAAAGAGTCTAACTATCGCAATAAGTTTCAGAATCTGCGGAATATATTCTAGTTTCATAATAACCGCACCGGAAATTTTGCACGGTGAAACTTTGGGCCCGGGGGGCGTTTTTACGCGGACTTTCGGCAGCCGTCCTGCGCTCTCAAAATTTTTTTCGCAGTTTCACATGCCCATCTTCAAACGACGATTCCCAAGCAACTAAAAGAGTCTAACTATCGCAATAAGTTTCAGAATCTGCGGAATATATTCTAGTTTCATAATAACCGCACCGGAAATTTTGCACGGTGAAACTTTGGGCCCGGGGGGCGTTTTTACGCGGACTTTCGGCAGCCGTCCTGCGCTCTCAAAATTTTTCTCGCAGTTTCACATGCCCATCTTCAAACGACGATTCCCAAGCAACTAAAAGAGTCTAACTATCGCAATAACTTTCAGAATCTGCGAAATGTATTCTAGTTTCATAATAACATCACCGGGAATTTTGCACGGTGAAACTTTAGGCCCGGGGGGCGTTTTTACGCAGACTTTCGGCAGCCGTCCTGCGCTCTCAAAATTTTTCTCGCAGTTTCACATGCCCATCTTCAAACGACGATTCCCAAGCAACTAAAAGAGTCTAACTATCGCAATAAGTTTCAGAATCTGCGGAATATATTCTAGTTTCATAATAACCGCACCGGAAATTTTGCACGGTGAAACTTTGGGCCCGGGGGGCGTTTTTACGCGGACTTTCGGCAGCCGTCCTGCGCTCTCAAAATTTTTTTCGCAGTTTCACATGCCCATCTTCAAACGACGATTCCCAAGCAACTAAAAGAGTCTAACTATCGCAATAAGTTTCAGAATCTGCGGAATATATTCTAGTTTCATAATAACCGCACCGGAAATTTTGCACGGTGAAACTTTGGGCCCGGGGGGCGTTTTTACGCGGACTTTCGGCAGCCGTCCTGCGCTCTCAAAATTTTTCTCGCAGTTTCACATGCCCATCTTCAAACGACGATTCCCAAGCAACTAAAAGAGTCTAACTATCGCAATAACTTTCAGAATCTGCGAAATGTATTCTAGTTTCATAATAACCGCACCGGAAATTTTGCACGGTGAAACTTTGGGCCCGGGGGGCGTTTTTACGCGGACTTTCGGCAGCCGTCCTGCGCTCTCAAAATTTTTTTCGCAGTTTCACATGCCCATCTTCAAACGACGATTCCCAAGCAACTAAAAGAGTCTAACTATCGCAATAAGTTTCAGAATCTGCGGAATATATTCTAGTTTCATAATAACCGCACCGGAAATTTTGCACGGTGAAACTTTGGGCCCGGGGGGCGTTTTTACGCGGACTTTCGGCAGCCGTCCTGCGCTCTCAAAATTTTTTTCGCAGTTTCACATGCCCATCTTCAAACGACGATTCCCAAGCAACTAAAAGAGTCTAACTATCGCAATAAGTTTCAGAATCTGCGGAATATATTCTAGTTTCATAATAACCGCACCGGAAATTTTGCACGGTGAAACTTTGGGCCCGGGGGGCGTTTTTACGCGGACTTTCGGCAGCCGTCCTGCGCTCTCAAAATTTTTCTCGCAGTTTCACATGCCCATCTTCAAACGACGATTCCCAAGCAACTAAAAGAGTCTAACTATCGCAATAACTTTCAGAATCTGCGAAATGTATTCTAGTTTCATAATAACATCACCGGGAATTTTGCACGGTGAAACTTTAGGCCCGGGGGGCGTTTTTACGCAGACTTTCGGCAGCCGTCCTGCGCTCTCAAAATTTTTCTCGCAGTTTCACATGCCCATCTTCAAACGACGATTCCCAAGCAACTAAAAGAGTCTAACTATCGCAATAAGTTTCAGAATCTGCGGAATATATTCTAGTTTCATAATAACCGCACCGGAAATTTTGCACGGTGAAACTTTGGGCCCGGGGGGCGTTTTTACGCGGACTTTCGGCAGCCGTCCTGCGCTCTCAAAATTTTTTTCGCAGTTTCACATGCCCATCTTCAAACGACGATTCCCAAGCAACTAAAAGAGTCTAACTATCGCAATAAGTTTCAGAATCTGCGGAATATATTCTAGTTTCATAATAACCGCACCGGAAATTTTGCACGGTGAAACTTTGGGCCCGGGGGGCGTTTTTACGCGGACTTTCGGCAGCCGTCCTGCGCTCTCAAAATTTTTCTCGCAGTTTCACATGCCCATCTTCAAACGACGATTCCCAAGCAACTAAAAGAGTCTAACTATCGCAATAACTTTCAGAATCTGCGAAATGTATTCTAGTTTCATAATAACATCACCGGGAATTTTGCACGGTGAAACTTTAGGCCCGGGGGGCGTTTTTACGCAGACTTTCGCCAGCCGTCCTGCGCTCTCAAAATTTTTCTCGCAGTTTCACATGCCCATCTTCAAACGACGATTCCCAAGCAACTAAAAGAGTCTAACTATCGCAATAAGTTTCAGAATCTGCGGAATATATTCTAGTTTCATAATAACCGCACCGGAAATTTTGCACGGTGAAACTTTGGGCCCGGGGGGCGTTTTTACGCGGACTTTCGGCAGCCGTCCTGCGCTCTCAAAATTTTTTTCGCAGTTTCACATGCCCATCTTCAAACGACGATTCCCAAGCAACTAAAAGAGTCTAACTATCGCAATAAGTTTCAGAATCTGCGGAATATATTCTAGTTTCATAATAACCGCACCGGAAATTTTGCACGGTGAAACTTTGGGCCCGGGGGGCGTTTTTACGCGGACTTTCGGCAGCCGTCCTGCGCTCTCAAAATTTTTCTCGCAGTTTCACATGCCCATCTTCAAACGACGATTCCCAAGCAACTAAAAGAGTCTAACTATCGCAATAACTTTCAGAATCTGCGAAATGTATTCTAGTTTCATAATAACATCACCGGGAATTTTGCACGGTGAAACTTTAGGCCCGGGGGGCGTTTTTACGCAGACTTTCGGCAGCCGTCCTGCGCTCTCAAAATTTTTCTCGCAGTTTCACATGCCCATCTTCAAACGACGATTCCCAAGCAACTAAAAGAGTCTAACTATCGCAATAAGTTTCAGAATCTGCGGAATATATTCTAGTTTCATAATAACCGCACCGGAAATTTTGCACGGTGAAACTTTGGGCCCGGGGGGCGTTTTTACGCGGACTTTCGGCAGCCGTCCTGCGCTCTCAAAATTTTTTTCGCAGTTTCACATGCCCATCTTCAAACGACGATTCCCAAGCAACTAAAAGAGTCTAACTATCGCAATAAGTTTCAGAATCTGCGGAATATATTCTAGTTTCATAATAACCGCACCGGAAATTTTGCACGGTGAAACTTTGGGCCCGGGGGGCGTTTTTACGCGGACTTTCGGCAGCCGTCCTGCGCTCTCAAAATTTTTCTCGCAGTTTCACATGCCCATCTTCAAACGACGATTCCCAAGCAACTAAAAGAGTCTAACTATCGCAATAACTTTCAGAATCTGCGAAATGTATTCTAGTTTCATAATAACATCACCGGGAATTTTGCACGGTGAAACTTTAGGCCCGGGGGGCGTTTTTACGCAGACTTTCGGCAGCCGTCCTGCGCTCTCAAAATTTTTCTCGCAGTTTCACATGCCCATCTTCAAACGACGATTCCCAAGCAACTAAAAGAGTCTAACTATCGCAATAAGTTTCAGAATCTGCGGAATATATTCTAGTTTCATAATAACCGCACCGGAAATTTTGCACGGTGAAACTTTGGGCCCGGGGGGCGTTTTTACGCGGACTTTCGGCAGCCGTCCTGCGCTCTCAAAATTTTTTTCGCAGTTTCACATGCCCATCTTCAAACGACGATTCCCAAGCAACTAAAAGAGTCTAACTATCGCAATAAGTTTCAGAATCTGCGGAATATATTCTAGTTTCATAATAACCGCACCGGAAATTTTGCACGGTGAAACTTTGGGCCCGGGGGGCGTTTTTACGCGGACTTTCGGCAGCCGTCCTGCGCTCTCAAAATTTTTCTCGCAGTTTCACATGCCCATCTTCAAACGACGATTCCCAAGCAACTAAAAGAGTCTAACTATCGCAATAACTTTCAGAATCTGCGAAATGTATTCTAGTTTCATAATAACATCACCGGGAATTTTGCACGGTGAAACTTTAGGCCCGGGGGGCGTTTTTACGCAGACTTTCGGCAGCCGTCCTGCGCTCTCAAAATTTTTCTCGCAGTTTCACATGCCCATCTTCAAACGACGATTCCCAAGCAACTAAAAGAGTCTAACTATCGCAATAAGTTTCAGAATCTGCGGAATATATTCTAGTTTCATAATAACCGCACCGGAAATTTTGCACGGTGAAACTTTGGGCCCGGGGGGCGTTTTTACGCGGACTTTCGGCAGCCGTCCTGCGCTCTCAAAATTTTTTTCGCAGTTTCACATGCCCATCTTCAAACGACGATTCCCAAGCAACTAAAAGAGTCTAACTATCGCAATAAGTTTCAGAATCTGCGGAATATATTCTAGTTTCATAATAACCGCACCGGAAATTTTGCACGGTGAAACTTTGGGCCCGGGGGGCGTTTTTACGCGGACTTTCGGCAGCCGTCCTGCGCTCTCAAAATTTTTTTCGCAGTTTCACATGCCCATCTTCAAACGACGATTCCCAAGCAACTAAAAGAGTCTAACTATCGCAATAAGTTTCAGAATCTGCGGAATATATTCTAGTTTCATAATAACCGCACCGGAAATTTTGCACGGTGAAACTTTGGGCCCGGGGGGCGTTTTTACGCGGACTTTCGGCAGCCGTCCTGCGCTCTCAAAATTTTTCTCGCAGTTTCACATGCCCATCTTCAAACGACGATTCCCAAGCAACTAAAAGAGTCTAACTATCGCAATAACTTTCAGAATCTGCGAAATGTATTCTAGTTTCATAATAACATCACCGGGAATTTTGCACGGTGAAACTTTAGGCCCGGGGGGCGTTTTTACGCAGACTTTCGGCAGCCGTCCTGCGCTCTCAAAATTTTTCTCGCAGTTTCACATGCCCATCTTCAAACGACGATTCCCAAGCAACTAAAAGAGTCTAACTATCGCAATAAGTTTCAGAATCTGCGGAATATATTCTAGTTTCATAATAACCGCACCGGAAATTTTGCACGGTGAAACTTTGGGCCCGGGGGGCGTTTTTACGCGGACTTTCGGCAGCCGTCCTGCGCTCTCAAAATTTTTTTCGCAGTTTCACATGCCCATCTTCAAACGACGATTCCCAAGCAACTAAAAGAGTCTAACTATCGCAATAAGTTTCAGAATCTGCGGAATATATTCTAGTTTCATAATAACCGCACCGGAAATTTTGCACGGTGAAACTTTGGGCCCGGGGGGCGTTTTTACGCGGACTTTCGGCAGCCGTCCTGCGCTCTCAAAATTTTTCTCGCAGTTTCACATGCCCATCTTCAAACGACGATTCCCAAGCAACTAAAAGAGTCTAACTATCGCAATAACTTTCAGAATCTGCGAAATGTATTCTAGTTTCATAATAACATCACCGGGAATTTTGCACGGTGAAACTTTAGGCCCGGGGGGCGTTTTTACGCAGACTTTCGGCAGCCGTCCTGCGCTCTCAAAATTTTTCTCGCAGTTTCACATGCCCATCTTCAAACGACGATTCCCAAGCAACTAAAA
The DNA here is from genome assembly GCA_963930645.1 of Salticus scenicus. NCBI lineage: Eukaryota > Metazoa > Arthropoda > Arachnida > Araneae > Salticidae > Salticus > Salticus scenicus. Next base: position 275,469 of record CAWVNO010000773.1, read on the forward strand.
GAGTCTAACTATCGCAATAAGTTTCAGAATCTGCGGAATATATTCTAGTTTCATAATAACCGCACCGGAAATTTTGCACGGTGAAACTTTGGGCCCGGGGGGCGTTTTTACGCGGACTTTCGGCAGCCGTCCTGCGCTCTCAAAATTTTTTTCGCAGTTTCACATGCCCATCTTCAAACGACGATTCCCAAGCAACTAAAAGAGTCTAACTATCGCAATAAGTTTCAGAATCTGCGGAATATATTCTAGTTTCATAATAACCGCACCGGAAATTTTGCACGGTGAAACTTTGGGCCCGGGGGGCGTTTTTACGCGGACTTTCGGCAGCCGTCCTGCGCTCTCAAAATTTTTCTCGCAGTTTCACATGCCCATCTTCAAACGACGATTCCCAAGCAACTAAAAGAGTCTAACTATCGCAATAACTTTCAGAATCTGCGAAATGTATTCTAGTTTCATAATAACATCACCGGGAATTTTGCACGGTGAAACTTTAGGCCCGGGGGGCGTTTTTACGCAGACTTTCGGCAGCCGTCCTGCGCTCTCAAAATTTTTCTCGCAGTTTCACATGCCCATCTTCAAACGACGATTCCCAAGCAACTAAAAGAGTCTAACTATCGCAATAAGTTTCAGAATCTGCGGAATATATTCTAGTTTCATAATAACCGCACCGGAAATTTTGCACGGTGAAACTTTGGGCCCGGGGGGCGTTTTTACGCGGACTTTCGGCAGCCGTCCTGCGCTCTCAAAATTTTTTTCGCAGTTTCACATGCCCATCTTCAAACGACGATTCCCAAGCAACTAAAAGAGTCTAACTATCGCAATAAGTTTCAGAATCTGCGGAATATATTCTAGTTTCATAATAACCGCACCGGAAATTTTGCACGGTGAAACTTTGGGCCCGGGGGGCGTTTTTACGCGGACTTTCGGCAGCCGTCCTGCGCTCTCAAAATTTTTCTCGCAGTTTCACATGCCCATCTTCAAACGACGATTCCCAAGCAACTAAAAGAGTCTAACTATCGCAATAACTTTCAGAATCTGCGAAATGTATTCTAGTTTCATAATAACATCACCGGGAATTTTGCACGGTGAAACTTTAGGCCCGGGGGGCGTTTTTACGCAGACTTTCGGCAGCCGTCCTGCGCTCTCAAAATTTTTCTCGCAGTTTCACATGCCCATCTTCAAATGACGATTCCCAAGCAACTAAAAGAGTCTAACTATCGCAATAAGTTTCAGAATCTGCGGAATATATTCTAGTTTCATAATAACCGCACCGGAAATTTTGCACGGTGAAACTTTGGGCCCGGGGGGCGTTTTTACGCGGACTTTCGGCAGCCGTCCTGCGCTCTCAAAATTTTTTTCGCAGTTTCACATGCCCATCTTCAAACGACGATTCCCAAGCAACTAAAAGAGTCTAACTATCGCAATAAGTTTCAGAATCTGCGGAATATATTCTAGTTTCATAATAACCGCACCGGAAATTTTGCACGGTGAAACTTTGGGCCCGGGGGGCGTTTTTACGCGGACTTTCGGCAGCCGTCCTGCGCTCTCAAAATTTTTCTCGCAGTTTCACATGCCCATCTTCAAACGACGATTCCCAAGCAACTAAAAGAGTCTAACTATCGCAATAACTTTCAGAATCTGCGAAATGTATTCTAGTTTCATAATAACATCACCGGGAATTTTGCACGGTGAAACTTTAGGCCCGGGGGGCGTTTTTACGCAGACTTTCGGCAGCCGTCCTGCGCTCTCAAAATTTTTCTCGCAGTTTCACATGCCCATCTTCAAACGACGATTCCCAAGCAACTAAAAGAGTCTAACTATCGCAATAAGTTTCAGAATCTGCGGAATATATTCTAGTTTCATAATAACCGCACCGGAAATTTTGCACGGTGAAACTTTGGGCCCGGGGGGCGTTTTTACGCGGACTTTCGGCAGCCGTCCTGCGCTCTCAAAATTTTTTTCGCAGTTTCACATGCCCATCTTCAAACGACGATTCCCAAGCAACTAAAAGAGTCTAACTATCGCAATAAGTTTCAGAATCTGCGGAATATATTCTAGTTTCATAATAACCGCACCGGAAATTTTGCACGGTGAAACTTTGGGCCCGGGGGGCGTTTTTACGCAGACTTTCGGCAGCCGTCCTGCGCTCTCAAAATTTTTCTCGCAGTTTCACATGCCCATCTTCAAACGACGATTCCCAAGCAACTAAAAGAGTCTAACTATCGCAATAAGTTTCAGAATCTGCGGAATATATTCTAGTTTCATAATAACCGCACCGGAAATTTTGCACGGTGAAACTTTGGGCCCGGGGGGCGTTTTTACGCGGACTTTCGGCAGCCGTCCTGCGCTCTCAAAATTTTTCTCGCAGTTTCACATGCCCATCTTCAAACGACGATTCCCAAGCAACTAAAAGAGTCTAACTATCGCAATAACTTTCAGAATCTGCGAAATGTATTCTAGTTTCATAATAACATCACCGGGAATTTTGCACGGTGAAACTTTAGGCCCGGGGGGCGTTTTTACGCAGACTTTCGGCAGCCGTCCTGCGCTCTCAAAATTTTTCTCGCAGTTTCACATGCCCATCTTCAAACGACGATTCCCAAGCAACTAAAAGAGTCTAACTATCGCAATAAGTTTCAGAATCTGCGGAATATATTCTAGTTTCATAATAACCGCACCGGAAATTTTGCACGGTGAAACTTTGGGCCCGGGGGGCGTGTTTACGCGGACTTTCGGCAGCCGTCCTGCGCTCTCAAAATTTTTCTCGCAGTTTCACATGCCCATCTTCAAACGACGATTCCCAAGCAACTAAAAGAGTCTAACTATCGCAATAACTTTCAGAATCTGCGAAATGTATTCTAGTTTCATAATAACATCACCGGGAATTTTGCACGGTGAAACTTTAGGCCCGGGGGGCGTTTTTACGCAGACTTTCGGCAGCCGTCCTGCGCTCTCAAAATTTTTCTCGCAGTTTCACATGCCCATCTTCAAACGACGATTCCCAAGCAACTAAAAGAGTCTAACTATCGCAATAAGTTTCAGAATCTGCGGAATATATTCTAGTTTCATAATAACCGCACCGGAAATTTTGCACGGTGAAACTTTGGGCCCGGGGGGCGTTTTTACGCGGACTTTCGGCAGCCGTCCTGCGCTCTCAAAATTTTTCTCGCAGTTTCACATGCCCATCTTCAAACGACGATTCCCAAGCAACTAAAAGAGTCTAACTATCGCAATAACTTTCAGAATCTGCGAAATGTATTCTAGTTTCATAATAACATCACCGGGAATTTTGCACGGTGAAACTTTAGGCCCGGGGGGCGTTTTTACGCAGACTTTCGGCAGCCGTCCTGCGCTCTCAAAATTTTTCTCGCAGTTTCACATGCCCATCTTCAAACGACGATTCCCAAGCAACTAAAAGAGTCTAACTATCGCAATAAGTTTCAGAATCTGCGGAATATATTCTAGTTTCATAATAACCGCACCGGAAATTTTGCACGGTGAAACTTTGGGCCCGGGGGGCGTTTTTACGCGGACTTTCGGCAGCCGTCCTGCGCTCTCAAAATTTTTTTCGCAGTTTCACATGCCCATCTTCAAACGACGATTCCCAAGCAACTAAAAGAGTCTAACTATCGCAATAAGTTTCAGAATCTGCGGAATATATTCTAGTTTCATAATAACCGCACCGGAAATTTTGCACGGTGAAACTTTGGGCCCGGGGGGCGTTTTTACGCGGACTTTCGGCAGCCGTCCTGCGCTCTCAAAATTTTTCTCGCAGTTTCACATGCCCATCTTCAAACGACGATTCCCAAGCAACTAAAAGAGTCTAACTATCGCAATAACTTTCAGAATCTGCGAAATGTATTCTAGTTTCATAATAACATCACCGGGAATTTTGCACGGTGAAACTTTAGGCCCGGGGGGCGTTTTTACGCAGACTTTCGGCAGCCGTCCTGCGCTCTCAAAATTTTTCTCGCAGTTTCACATGCCCTTCTTCAAACGACGATTCCCAAGCAACTAAAACAGTCTAACTATCGCAATAAGTTTCAGAATCTGCGGAATATATTCTAGTTTCATAATAACCGCACCGGAAATTTTGCACGGTGAAACTTTGGGCCCGGGGGGCGTTTTTACGCGGACTTTCGGCAGCCGTCCTGCGCTCACAAAATTTTTTTCGCAGTTTCACATGCCCATCTTCAAACGACGATTCCCAAGCAACTAAAAGAGTCTAACTATCGCAATAAGTTTCAGAATCTGCGGAATATATTCTAGTTTCATAATAACCGCACCGGAAATTTTGCACGGTGAAACTTTGGGCCCGGGGGGCGTTTTTACGCGGACTTTCGGCAGCCGTCCTGCGCTCTCAAAATTTTTCTCGCAGTTTCACATGCCCATCTTCAAACGACGATTCCCAAGCAACTAAAAGAGTCTAACTATCGCAATAACTTTCAGAATCTGCGAAATGTATTCTAGTTTCATAATAACATCACCGGGAATTTTGCACGGTGAAACTTTAGGCCCGGGGGGCGTTTTTACGCAGACTTTCGGCAGCCGTCCTGCGCTCTCAAAATTTTTCTCGCAGTTTCACATGCCCATCTTCAAACGACGATTCCCAAGCAACTAAAAGAGTCTAACTATCGCAATAAGTTTCAGAATCTGCGGAATATATTCTAGTTTCATAATAACCGCACCGGAAATTTTGCACGGTGAAACTTTGGGCCCGGGGGGCGTTTTTACGCGGACTTTCGGCAGCCGTCCTGCGCTCTCAAAATTTTTTTCGCAGTTTCACATGCCCATCTTCAAACGACGATTCCCAAGCAACTAAAAGAGTCTAACTATCGCAATAAGTTTCAGAATCTGCGGAATATATTCCAGTTTCATAATAACCGCACCGGAAATTTTGCACGGTGAAACTTTGGGCCCGGGGGGCGTTTTTACGCGGACTTTCGGCAGCCGTCCTGCGCTCTCAAAATTTTTCTCGCAGTTTCACATGCCCATCTTCAAACGACGATTCCCAAGCAACTAAAAGAGTCTAACTATCGCAATAACTTTCAGAATCTGCGAAATGTATTCTAGTTTCATAATAACATCACCGGGAATTTTGCACGGTGAAACTTTAGGCCCGGGGGGCGTTTTTACGCAGACTTTCGGCAGCCGTCCTGCGCTCTCAAAATTTTTCTCGCAGTTTCACATGCCCATCTTCAAACGACGATTCCCAAGCAACTAAAAGAGTCTAACTATCGCAATAAGTTTCAGAATCTGCGGAATATATTCTAGTTTCATAATAACCGCACCGGAAATTTTGCACGTTGAAACTTTGGGCCCGGGGGGCGTTTTTACGCGGACTTTCGGCAGCCGTCCTGCGCTCTCAAAATTTTTCTCGCAGTTTCACATGCCCATCTTCAAACGACGATTCCCAAGCAACTAAAAGAGTCTAACTATCGCAATAACTTTCAGAATCTGCGAAATGTATTCTAGTTTCATAATAACATCACCGGGAATTTTGCACGGTGAAACTTTAGGCCCGGGGGGCGTTTTTACGCAGACTTTCGGCAGCCGTCCTGCGCTCTCAAAATTTTTCTCGCAGTTTCACATGCCCATCTTCAAACGACGATTCCCAAGCAACTAAAAGAGTCTAACTATCGCAATAAGTTTCAGAATCTGCGGAATATATTCTAGTTTCATAATAACCGCACCGGAAATTTTGCACGGTGAAACTTTGGGCCCGGGGGGCGTTTTTACGCGGACTTTCGGCAGCCGTCCTGCGCTCTCAAAATTTTTTTCGCAGTTTCACATGCCCATCTTCAAACGACGATTCCCAAGCAACTAAAAGAGTCTAACTATCGCAATAAGTTTCAGAATCTGCGGAATATATTCTAGTTTCATAATAACCGCACCGGAAATTTTGCACGGTGAAACTTTGGGCCCGGGGGGCGTTTTTACGCGGACTTTCGGCAGCCGTCCTGCGCTCTCAAAATTTTTCTCGCAGTTTCACATGCCCATCTTCAAACGACGATTCCCAAGCAACTAAAAGAGTCTAACTATCGCAATAACTTTCAGAATCTGCGAAATGTATTCTAGTTTCATAATAACATCACCGGGAATTTTGCACGGTGAAACTTTAGGCCCGGGGGGCGTTTTTACGCAGACTTTCTGCAGCCGTCCTGCGCTCTCAAAATTTTTCTCGCAGTTTCACATGCCCATCTTCAAACGACGATTCCCAAGCAACTAAAAGAGTCTAACTATCGCAATACGTTTCAGAATCTGCGGAATATATTCTAGTTTCATAATAACCGCACCGGAAATTTTGCACGGTGAAACTTTGGGCCCGGGGGGCGTTTTTACGCGGACTTTCGGCAGCCGTCCTGCGCTCTCAAAATTTTTTTCGCAGTTTCACATGCCCATCTTCAAACGACGATTCCCAAGCAACTAAAAGAGTCTAACTATCGCAATAAGTTTCAGAATCTGCGGAATATATTCTAGTTTCATAATAACCGCACCGGAAATTTTGCACGGTGAAACTTTGGGCCCGGGGGGCGTTTTTACGCGGACTTTCGGCAGCCGTCCTGCGCTCTCAAAATTTTTCTCGCAGTTTCACATGCCCATCTTCAAACGACGATTCCCAAGCAACTAAAAGAGTCTAACTATCGCAATAACTTTCAGAATCTGCGAAATGTATTCTAGTTTCATAATAACATCACCGGGAATTTTGCACGGTGAAACTTTAGGCCCGGGGGGCGTTTTTACGCAGACTTTCGGCAGCCGTCCTGCGCTCTCAAAATTTTTCTCGCAGTTTCACATGCCCATCTTCAAACGACGATTCCCAAGCAACTAAAAGAGTCTAACTATCGCAATAAGTTTCAGAATCTGCGGAATATATTCTAGTTTCATAATAACCGCACCGGAAATTTTGCACGGTGAAACTTTGGGCCCGGGGGGCGTTTTTACGCGGACTTTCGGCAGCCGTCCTGCGCTCTCAAAATTTTTTTCGCAGTTTCACATGCCCATCTTCAAACGACGATTCCCAAGCAACTAAAAGAGTCTAACTATCGCAATAAGTTTCAGAATCTGCGGAATATATTCTAGTTTCATAATAACCGCACCGGAAATTTTGCACGGTGAAACTTTGGGCCCGGGGGGCGTTTTTACGCGGACTTTCGGCAGCCGTCCTGCGCTCTCAAAATTTTTCTCGCAGTTTCACATGCCCATCTTCAAACGACGATTCCCAAGCAACTAAAAGAGTCTAACTATCGCAATAACTTTCAGAATCTGCGAAATGTATTCTAGTTTCATAATAACATCACCGGGAATTTTGCACGGTGAAACTTTAGGCCCGGGGGGCGTTTTTACGCAGACTTTCGGCAGCCGTCCTGCGCTCTCAAAATTTTTCTCGCAGTTTCACATGCCCATCTTCAAACGACGATTCCCAAGCAACTAAAAGAGTCTAACTATCGCAATAAGTTTCAGAATCTGCGGAATATATTCTAGTTTCATAATAACCGCACCGGAAATTTTGCACGGTGAAACTTTGGGCCCGGGGGGCGTTTTTACGCGGACTTTCGGCAGCCGTCCTGCGCTCTCAAAATTTTTTTCGCAGTTTCACATGCCCATCTTCAAACGACGATTCCCAAGCAACTAAAAGAGTCTAACTATCGCAATAAGTTTCAGAATCTGCGGAATATATTCTAGTTTCATAATAACCGCACCGGAAATTTTGCACGGTGAAACTTTGGGCCCGGGGGGCGTTTTTACGCGGACTTTCGGCAGCCGTCCTGCGCTCTCAAAATTTTTCTCGCAGTTTCACATGCCCATCTTCAAACGACGATTCCCAAGCAACTAAAAGAGTCTAACTATCGCAATAACTTTCAGAATCTGCGAAATGTATTCTAGTTTCATAATAACCGCACCGGAAATTTTGCACGGTGAAACTTTGGGCCCGGGGGGCGTTTTTACGCGGACTTTCGGCAGCCGTCCTGCGCTCTCAAAATTTTTTTCGCAGTTTCACATGCCCATCTTCAAACGACGATTCCCAAGCAACTAAAAGAGTCTAACTATCGCAATAAGTTTCAGAATCTGCGGAATATATTCTAGTTTCATAATAACCGCACCGGAAATTTTGCACGGTGAAACTTTGGGCCCGGGGGGCGTTTTTACGCGGACTTTCGGCAGCCGTCCTGCGCTCTCAAAATTTTTTTCGCAGTTTCACATGCCCATCTTCAAACGACGATTCCCAAGCAACTAAAAGAGTCTAACTATCGCAATAAGTTTCAGAATCTGCGGAATATATTCTAGTTTCATAATAACCGCACCGGAAATTTTGCACGGTGAAACTTTGGGCCCGGGGGGCGTTTTTACGCGGACTTTCGGCAGCCGTCCTGCGCTCTCAAAATTTTTCTCGCAGTTTCACATGCCCATCTTCAAACGACGATTCCCAAGCAACTAAAAGAGTCTAACTATCGCAATAACTTTCAGAATCTGCGAAATGTATTCTAGTTTCATAATAACATCACCGGGAATTTTGCACGGTGAAACTTTAGGCCCGGGGGGCGTTTTTACGCAGACTTTCGGCAGCCGTCCTGCGCTCTCAAAATTTTTCTCGCAGTTTCACATGCCCATCTTCAAACGACGATTCCCAAGCAACTAAAAGAGTCTAACTATCGCAATAAGTTTCAGAATCTGCGGAATATATTCTAGTTTCATAATAACCGCACCGGAAATTTTGCACGGTGAAACTTTGGGCCCGGGGGGCGTTTTTACGCGGACTTTCGGCAGCCGTCCTGCGCTCTCAAAATTTTTTTCGCAGTTTCACATGCCCATCTTCAAACGACGATTCCCAAGCAACTAAAAGAGTCTAACTATCGCAATAAGTTTCAGAATCTGCGGAATATATTCTAGTTTCATAATAACCGCACCGGAAATTTTGCACGGTGAAACTTTGGGCCCGGGGGGCGTTTTTACGCGGACTTTCGGCAGCCGTCCTGCGCTCTCAAAATTTTTCTCGCAGTTTCACATGCCCATCTTCAAACGACGATTCCCAAGCAACTAAAAGAGTCTAACTATCGCAATAACTTTCAGAATCTGCGAAATGTATTCTAGTTTCATAATAACATCACCGGGAATTTTGCACGGTGAAACTTTAGGCCCGGGGGGCGTTTTTACGCAGACTTTCGGCAGCCGTCCTGCGCTCTCAAAATTTTTCTCGCAGTTTCACATGCCCATCTTCAAACGACGATTCCCAAGCAACTAAAAGAGTCTAACTATCGCAATAACTTTCAGAATCTGCGAAATGTATTCTAGTTTCATAATAACATCACCGGGAATTTTGCACGGTGAAACTTTAGGCCCGGGGGGCGTTTTTACGCAGACTTTCGGCAGCCGTCCTGCGCTCTCAAAATTTTTCTCGCAGTTTCACATGCCCATCTTCAAACGACGATTCCCAAGCAACTAAAAGAGTCTAACTATCGCAATAAGTTTCAGAATCTGCGGAATATATTCTAGTTTCATAATAACCGCACCGGAAATTTTGCACGGTGAAACTTTGGGCCCGGGGGGCGTTTTTACGCGGACTTTCGGCAGCCGTCCTGCGCTCTCAAAATTTTTTTCGCAGTTTCACATGCCCATCTTCAAACGACGATTCCCAAGCAACTAAAAGAGTCTAACTATCGCAATAAGTTTCAGAATCTGCGGAATATATTCTAGTTTCATAATAACCGCACCGGAAATTTTGCACGGTGAAACTTTGGGCCCGGGGGGCGTTTTTACGCGGACTTTCGGCAGCCGTCCTGCGCTCTCAAAATTTTTTTCGCAGTTTCACATGCCCATCTTCAAACGACGATTCCCAAGCAACTAAAAGAGTCTAACTATCGCAATAAGTTTCAGAATCTGCGGAATATATTCTAGTTTCATAATAACCGCACCGGAAATTTTGCACGGTGAAACTTTGGGCCCGGGGGGCGTTTTTACGCGGACTTTCGGCAGCCGTCCTGCGCTCTCAAAATTTTTCTCGCAGTTTCACATGCCCATCTTCAAACGACGATTCCCAAGCAACTAAAAGAGTCTAACTATCGCAATAACTTTCAGAATCTGCGAAATGTATTCTAGTTTCATAATAACATCACCGGGAATTTTGCACGGTGAAACTTTAGGCCCGGGGGGCGTTTTTACGCAGACTTTCGGCAGCCGTCCTGCGCTCTCAAAATTTTTCTCGCAGTTTCACATGCCCATCTTCAAACGACGATTCCCAAGCAACTAAAAGAGTCTAACTATCGCAATAAGTTTCAGAATCTGCGGAATATATTCTAGTTTCATAATAACCGCACCGGAAATTTTGCACGGTGAAACTTTGGGCCCGGGGGGCGTTTTTACGCGGACTTTCGGCAGCCGTCCTGCGCTCTCAAAATTTTTTTCGCAGTTTCACATGCCCATCTTCAAACGACGATTCCCAAGCAACTAAAAGAGTCTAACTATCGCAATAAGTTTCAGAATCTGCGGAATATATTCTAGTTTCATAATAACCGCACCGGAAATTTTGCACGGTGAAACTTTGGGCCCGGGGGGCGTTTTTACGCGGACTTTCGGCAGCCGTCCTGCGCTCTCAAAATTTTTCTCGCAGTTTCACATGCCCATCTTCAAACGACGATTCCCAAGCAACTAAAAGAGTCTAACTATCGCAATAACTTTCAGAATCTGCGAAATGTATTCTAGTTTCATAATAACATCACCGGGAATTTTGCACGGTGAAACTTTAGGCCCGGGGGGCGTTTTTACGCAGACTTTCGGCAGCCGTCCTGCGCTCTCAAAATTTTTCTCGCAGTTTCACATGCCCATCTTCAAACGACGATTCCCAAGCAACTAAAAGAGTCTAACTATCGCAATAAGTTTCAGAATCTGCGGAATATATTCTAGTTTCATAATAACCGCACCGGAAATTTTGCACGGTGAAACTTTGGGCCCGGGGGGCGTTTTTACGCGGACTTTCGGCAGCCGTCCTGCGCTCTCAAAATTTTTTTCGCAGTTTCACATGCCCATCTTCAAACGACGATTCCCAAGCAACTAAAAGAGTCTAACTATCGCAATAAGTTTCAGAATCTGCGGAATATATTCTAGTTTCATAATAACCGCACCGGAAATTTTGCACGGTGAAACTTTGGGCCCGGGGGGCGTTTTTACGCGGACTTTCGGCAGCCGTCCTGCGCTCTCAAAATTTTTCTCGCAGTTTCACATGCCCATCTTCAAACGACGATTCCCAAGCAACTAAAAGAGTCTAACTATCGCAATAACTTTCAGAATCTGCGAAATGTATTCTAGTTTCATAATAACATCACCGGGAATTTTGCACGGTGAAACTTTAGGCCCGGGGGGCGTTTTTACGCAGACTTTCGGCAGCCGTCCTGCGCTCTCAAAATTTTTCTCGCAGTTTCACATGCCCATCTTCAAACGACGATTCCCAAGCAACTAAAAGAGTCTAACTATCGCAATAAGTTTCAGAATCTGCGGAATATATTCTAGTTTCATAATAACCGCACCGGAAATTTTGCACGGTGAAACTTTGGGCCCGGGGGGCGTTTTTACGCGGACTTTCGGCAGCCGTCCTGCGCTCTCAAAATTTTTTTCGCAGTTTCACATGCCCATCTTCAAACGACGATTCCCAAGCAACTAAAAGAGTCTAACTATCGCAATAAGTTTCAGAATCTGCGGAATATATTCTAGTTTCATAATAACCGCACCGGAAATTTTGCACGGTGAAACTTTGGGCCCGGGGGGCGTTTTTACGCGGACTTTCGGCAGCCGTCCTGCGCTCTCAAAATTTTTCTCGCAGTTTCACATGCCCATCTTCAAACGACGATTCCCAAGCAACTAAAAGAGTCTAACTATCGCAATAACTTTCAGAATCTGCGAAATGTATTCTAGTTTCATAATAACATCACCGGGAATTTTGCACGGTGAAACTTTAGGCCCGGGGGGCGTTTTTACGCAGACTTTCGGCAGCCGTCCTGCGCTCTCAAAATTTTTCTCGCAGTTTCACATGCCCATCTTCAAACGACGATTCCCAAGCAACTAAAAGAGTCTAACTATCGCAATAAGTTTCAGAATCTGCGGAATATATTCTAGTTTCATAATAACCGCACCGGAAATTTTGCACGGTGAAACTTTGGGCCCGGGGGGCGTTTTTACGCGGACTTTCGGCAGCCGTCCTGCGCTCTCAAAATTTTTTTCGCAGTTTCACATGCCCATCTTCAAACGACGATTCCCAAGCAACTAAAAGAGTCTAACTATCGCAATAAGTTTCAGAATCTGCGGAATATATTCTAGTTTCATAATAACCGCACCGGAAATTTTGCACGGTGAAACTTTGGGCCCGGGGGGCGTTTTTACGCGGACTTTCGGCAGCCGTCCTGCGCTCTCAAAATTTTTCTCGCAGTTTCACATGCCCATCTTCAAACGACGATTCCCAAGCAACTAAAAGAGTCTAACTATCGCAATAACTTTCAGAATCTGCGAAATGTATTCTAGTTTCATAATAACATCACCGGGAATTTTGCACGGTGAAACTTTAGGCCCGGGGGGCGTTTTTACGCAGACTTTCGGCAGCCGTCCTGCGCTCTCAAAATTTTTCTCGCAGTTTCACATGCCCATCTTCAAACGACGATTCCCAAGCAACTAAAAGAGTCTAACTATCGCAATAAGTTTCAGAATCTGCGGAATATATTCTAGTTTCATAATAACCGCACCGGAAATTTTGCACGGTGAAACTTTGGGCCCGGGGGGCGTTTTTACGCGGACTTTCGGCAGCCGTCCTGCGCTCTCAAAATTTTTTTCGCAGTTTCACATGCCCATCTTCAAACGACGATTCCCAAGCAACTAAAAGAGTCTAACTATCGCAATAAGTTTCAGAATCTGCGGAATATATTCTAGTTTCATAATAACCGCACCGGAAATTTTGCACGGTGAAACTTTGGGCCCGGGGGGCGTTTTTACGCGGACTTTCGGCAGCCGTCCTGCGCTCTCAAAATTTTTCTCGCAGTTTCACATGCCCATCTTCAAACGACGATTCCCAAGCAACTAAAAGAGTCTAACTATCGCAATAACTTTCAGAATCTGCGAAATGTATTCTAGTTTCATAATAACATCACCGGGAATTTTGCACGGTGAAACTTTAGGCCCGGGGGGCGTTTTTACGCAGACTTTCTGCAGCCGTCCTGCGCTCTCAAAATTTTTCTCGCAGTTTCACATGCCCATCTTCAAACGACGATTCCCAAGCAACTAAAAGAGTCTAACTATCGCAATAAGTTTCAGAATCTGCGGAATATATTCTAGTTTCATAATAACCGCACCGGAAATTTTGCACGGTGAAACTTTGGGCCCGGGGGGCGTTTTTACGCGGACTTTCGGCAGCCGTCCTGCGCTCTCAAAATTTTTTTCGCAGTTTCACATGCCCATCTTCAAACGACGTTTCCCAAGCAACTAAAAGAGTCTAACTATCGCAATAAGTTTCAGAATCTGCGGAATATATTCTAGTTTCATAATAACCGCACCGGAAATTTTGCACGGTGAAAATTTGGGCCCGGGGGGCGTTTTTACGCGGACTTTCGGCAGCCGTCCTGCGCTCTCAAAATTTTTCTCGCAGTTTCACATGCCCATCTTCAAACGACGATTCCCAAGCAACTAAAAGAGTCTAACTATCGCAATAACTTTCAGAATCTGCGAAATGTATTCTAGTTTCATAATAACATCACCGGGAATTTTGCACGGTGAAACTTTAGGCCCGGGGGGCGTTTTTACGCAGACTTTCGGCAGCCGTCCTGCGCTCTCAAAATTTTTCTCGCAGTTTCACATGCCCATCTTCAAACGACGATTCCCAAGCAACTAAAAGAGTCTAACTATCGCAATAAGTTTCAGAATCTGCGGAATATATTCTAGTTTCATAATAACCGCACCGGAAATTTTGCACGGTGAAACTTTGGGCCCGGGGGGCGTTTTTACGCGGACTTTCGGCAGCCGTCCTGCGCTCTCAAAATTTTTTTCGCAGTTTCACATGCCCATCTTCAAACGACGATTCCCAAGCAACTAAAAGAGTCTAACTATCGCAATAAGTTTCAGAATCTGCGGAATATATTCTAGTTTCATAATAACCGCACCGGAAATTTTGCACGGTGAAACTTTGGGCCCGGGGGGCGTTTTTACGCGGACTTTCGGCAGCCGTCCTGCGCTCTCAAAATTTTTCTCGCAGTTTCACATGCCCATCTTCAAACGACGATTCCCAAGCAACTAAAAGAGTCTAACTATCGCAATAACTTTCAGAATCTGCGAAATGTATTCTAGTTTCATAATAACATCACCGGGAATTTTGCACGGTGAAACTTTAGGCCCGGGGGGCGTTTTTACGCAGACTTTCGGCAGCCGTCCTGCGCTCTCAAAATTTTTCTCGCAGTTTCACATGCCCATCTTCAAACGACGATTCCCAAGCAACTAAAAGAGTCTAACTATCGCAATAAGTTTCAGAATCTGCGGAATATATTCTAGTTTCATAATAACCGCACCGGAAATTTTGCACGGTGAAACTTTGGGCCCGGGGGGCGTTTTTACGCGGACTTTCGGCAGCCGTCCTGCGCTCTCAAAATTTTTTTCGCAGTTTCACATGCCCATCTTCAAACGACGATTCCCAAGCAACTAAAAGAGTCTAACTATCGCAATAAGTTTCAGAATCTGCGGAATATATTCTAGTTTCATAATAACCGCACCGGAAATTTTGCACGGTGAAACTTTGGGCCCGGGGGGCGTTTTTACGCGGACTTTCGGCAGCCGTCCTGCGCTCTCAAAATTTTTCTCGCAGTTTCACATGCCCATCTTCAAACGACGATTCCCAAGCAACTAAAAGAGTCTAACTATCGCAATAACTTTCAGAATCTGCGAAATGTATTCTAGTTTCATAATAACCGCACCGGAAATTTTGCACGGTGAAACTTTGGGCCCGGGGGGCGTTTTTACGCGGACTTTCGGCAGCCGTCCTGCGCTCTCAAAATTTTTTTCGCAGTTTCACATGCCCATCTTCAAACGACGATTCCCAAGCAACTAAAAGAGTCTAACTATCGCAATAAGTTTCAGAATCTGCGGAATATATTCTAGTTTCATAATAACCGCACCGGAAATTTTGCACGGTGAAACTTTGGGCCCGGGGGGCGTTTTTACGCGGACTTTCGGCAGCCGTCCTGCGCTCTCAAAATTTTTTTCGCAGTTTCACATGCCCATCTTCAAACGACGATTCCCAAGCAACTAAAAGAGTCTAACTATCGCAATAAGTTTCAGAATCTGCGGAATATATTCTAGTTTCATAATAACCGCACCGGAAATTTTGCACGGTGAAACTTTGGGCCCGGGGGGCGTTTTTACGCGGACTTTCGGCAGCCGTCCTGCGCTCTCAAAATTTTTCTCGCAGTTTCACATGCCCATCTTCAAACGACGATTCCCAAGCAACTAAAAGAGTCTAACTATCGCAATAACTTTCAGAATCTGCGAAATGTATTCTAGTTTCATAATAACATCACCGGGAATTTTGCACGGTGAAACTTTAGGCCCGGGGGGCGTTTTTACGCAGACTTTCGGCAGCCGTCCTGCGCTCTCAAAATTTTTCTCGCAGTTTCACATGCCCATCTTCAAACGACGATTCCCAAGCAACTAAAAGAGTCTAACTATCGCAATAAGTTTCAGAATCTGCGGAATATATTCTAGTTTCATAATAACCGCACCGGAAATTTTGCACGGTGAAACTTTGGGCCCGGGGGGCGTTTTTACGCGGACTTTCGGCAGCCGTCCTGCGCTCTCAAAATTTTTTTCGCAGTTTCACATGCCCATCTTCAAACGACGATTCCCAAGCAACTAAAAGAGTCTAACTATCGCAATAAGTTTCAGAATCTGCGGAATATATTCTAGTTTCATAATAACCGCACCGGAAATTTTGCACGGTGAAACTTTGGGCCCGGGGGGCGTTTTTACGCGGACTTTCGGCAGCCGTCCTGCGCTCTCAAAATTTTTCTCGCAGTTTCACATGCCCATCTTCAAACGACGATTCCCAAGCAACTAAAAGAGTCTAACTATCGCAATAACTTTCAGAATCTGCGAAATGTATTCTAGTTTCATAATAACATCACCGGGAATTTTGCACGGTGAAACTTTAGGCCCGGGGGGCGTTTTTACGCAGACTTTCGGCAGCCGTCCTGCGCTCTCAAAATTTTTCTCGCAGTTTCACATGCCCATCTTCAAACGACGATTCCCAAGCAACTAAAAGAGTCTAACTATCGCAATAAGTTTCAGAATCTGCGGAATATATTCTAGTTTCATAATAACCGCACCGGAAATTTTGCACGGTGAAACTTTGGGCCCGGGGGGCGTTTTTACGCGGACTTTCGGCAGCCGTCCTGCGCTCTCAAAATTTTTTTCGCAGTTTCACATGCCCATCTTCAAACGACGATTCCCAAGCAACTAAAAGAGTCTAACTATCGCAATAAGTTTCAGAATCTGCGGAATATATTCTAGTTTCATAATAACCGCACCGGAAATTTTGCACGGTGAAACTTTGGGCCCGGGGGGCGTTTTTACGCGGACTTTCGGCAGCCGTCCTGCGCTCTCAAAATTTTTCTCGCAGTTTCACATGCCCATCTTCAAACGACGATTCCCAAGCAACTAAAAGAGTCTAACTATCGCAATAACTTTCAGAATCTGCGAAATGTATTCTAGTTTCATAATAACATCACCGGGAATTTTGCACGGTGAAACTTTAGGCCCGGGGGGCGTTTTTACGCAGACTTTCGGCAGCCGTCCTGCGCTCTCAAAATTTTTCTCGCAGTTTCACATGCCCATCTTCAAACGACGATTCCCAAGCAACTAAAAGAGTCTAACTATCGCAATAAGTTTCAGAATCTGCGGAATATATTCTAGTTTCATAATAACCGCACCGGAAATTTTGCACGGTGAAACTTTGGGCCCGGGGGGCGTTTTTACGCGGACTTTCGGCAGCCGTCCTGCGCTCTCAAAATTTTTTTCGCAGTTTCACATGCCCATCTTCAAACGACGATTCCCAAGCAACTAAAAGAGTCTAACTATCGCAATAAGTTTCAGAATCTGCGGAATATATTCTAGTTTCATAATAACCGCACCGGAAATTTTGCACGGTGAAACTTTGGGCCCGGGGGGCGTTTTTACGCGGACTTTCGGCAGCCGTCCTGCGCTCTCAAAATTTTTCTCGCAGTTTCACATGCCCATCTTCAAACGACGATTCCCAAGCAACTAAAAGAGTCTAACTATCGCAATAACTTTCAGAATCTGCGAAATGTATTCTAGTTTCATAATAACATCACCGGGAATTTTGCACGGTGAAACTTTAGGCCCGGGGGGCGTTTTTACGCAGACTTTCGGCAGCCGTCCTGCGCTCTCAAAATTTTTCTCGCAGTTTCACATGCCCATCTTCAAACGACGATTCCCAAGCAACTAAAAGAGTCTAACTATCGCAATAAGTTTCAGAATCTGCGGAATATATTCTAGTTTCATAATAACCGCACCGGAAATTTTGCACGGTGAAACTTTGGGCCCGGGGGGCGTTTTTACGCGGACTTTCGGCAGCCGTCCTGCGCTCTCAAAAATTTTTTCGCAGTTTCACATGCCCATCTTCAAACGACGATTCCCAAGCAACTAAAAGAGTCTAACTATCGCAATAAGTTTCAGAATCTGCGGAATATATTCTAGTTTCATAATAACCGCACCGGAAATTTTGCACGGTGAAACTTTGGGCCCGGGGGGCGTTTTTACGCGGACTTTCGGCAGCCGTCCTGCGCTCTCAAAATTTTTCTCGCAGTTTCACATGCCCATCTTCAAACGACGATTCCCAAGCAACTAAAAGAGTCTAACTATCGCAATAACTTTCAGAATCTGCGAAATGTATTCTAGTTTCATAATAACATCACCGGGAATTTTGCACGGTGAAACTTTAGGCCCGGGGGGCGTTTTTACGCAGACTTTCGGCAGCCGTCCTGCGCTCTCAAAATTTTTCTCGCAGTTTCACATGCCCATCTTCAAACGACGATTCCCAAGCAACTAAAAGAGTCTAACTATCGCAATAAGTTTCAGAATCTGCGGAATATATTCTAGTTTCATAATAACCGCACCGGAAATTTTGCACGGTGAAACTTTGGGCCCGGGGGGCGTTTTTACGCGGACTTTCGGCAGCCGTCCTGCGCTCTCAAAATTTTTCTCGCAGTTTCACATGCCCATCTTCAAACGACGATTCCCAAGCAACTAAAAGAGTCTAACTATCGCAATAACTTTCAGAATCTGCGAAATGTATTCTAGTTTCATAATAACATCACCGGGAATTTTGCACGGTGAAACTTTAGGCCCGGGGGGCGTTTTTACGCAGACTTTCGGCAGCCGTCCTGCGCTCTCAAAATTTTTCTCGCAGTTTCACATGCCCATCTTCAAACGACGATTCCCAAGCAACTAAAAGAGTCTAACTATCGCAATAAGTTTCAGAATCTGCGGAATATATTCTAGTTTCATAATAACCGCACCGGAAATTTTGCACGGTGAAACTTTGGGCCCGGGGGGCGTTTTTACGCGGACTTTCGGCAGCCGTCCTGCGCTCTCAAAATTTTTTTCGCAGTTTCACATGCCCATCTTCAAACGACGATTCCCAAGCAACTAAAAGAGTCTAACTATCGCAATAAGTTTCAGAATCTGCGGAATATATTCTAGTTTCATAATAACCGCACCGGAAATTTTGCACGGTGAAACTTTGGGCCCGGGGGGCGTTTTTACGCGGACTTTCGGCAGCCGTCCTGCGCTCTCAAAATTTTTCTCGCAGTTTCACATGCCCATCTTCAAACGACGATTCCCAAGCAACTAAAAGAGTCTAACTATCGCAATAACTTTCAGAATCTGCGAAATGTATTCTAGTTTCATAATAACATCACCGGGAATTTTGCACGGTGAAACTTTAGGCCCGGGGGGCGTTTTTACGCAGACTTTCGGCAGCCGTCCTGCGCTCTCAAAATTTTTCTCGCAGTTTCACATGCCCATCTTCAAACGACGATTCCCAAGCAACTAAAAGAGTCTAACTATCGCAATAAGTTTCAGAATCTGCGGAATATATTCTAGTTTCATAATAACCGCACCGGAAATTTTGCACGGTGAAACTTTGGGCCCGGGGGGCGTTTTTACGCGGACTTTCGGCAGCCGTCCTGCGCTCTCAAAATTTTTTTCGCAGTTTCACATGCCCATCTTCAAACGACGATTCCCAAGCAACTAAAAGAGTCTAACTATCGCAATAAGTTTCAGAATCTGCGGAATATATTCTAGTTTCATAATAACCGCACCGGAAATTTTGCACGGTGAAACTTTGGGCCCGGGGGGCGTTTTTACGCGGACTTTCGGCAGCCGTCCTGCGCTCTCAAAATTTTTCTCGCAGTTTCACATGCCCATCTTCAAACGACGATTCCCAAGCAACTAAAAGAGTCTAACTATCGCAATAACTTTCAGAATCTGCGAAATGTATTCTAGTTTCATAATAACATCACCGGGAATTTTGCACGGTGAAACTTTAGGCCCGGGGGGCGTTTTTACGCAGACTTTCGGCAGCCGTCCTGCGCTCTCAAAATTTTTCTCGCAGTTTCACATGCTCATCTTCAAACGACGATTCCCAAGCAACTAAAAGAGTCTAACTATCGCAATAAGTTTCAGAATCTGCGGAATATATTCTAGTTTCATAATAACCGCACCGGAAATTTTGCACGGTGAAACTTTGGGCCCGGGGGGCGTTTTTACGCGGACTTTCGGCAGCCGTCCTGCGCTCTCAAAATTTTTTTCGCAGTTTCACATGCCCATCTTCAAACGACGATTCCCAAGCAACTAAAAGAGTCTAACTATAGCAATAAGTTTCAGAATCTGCGGAATATATTCTAGTTTCATAATAACCGCACCGGAAATTTTGCACGGTGAAACTTTGGGCCCGGGGGGCGTTTTTACGCGGACTTTCGGCAGCCGTCCTGCGCTCTCAAAATTTTTCTCGCAGTTTCACATGCCCATCTTCAAACGACGATTCCCAAGCAACTAAAAGAGTCTAACTATCGCAATAACTTTCAGAATCTGCGAAATGTATTCTAGTTTCATAATAACATCACCGGGAATTTTGCACGGTGAAACTTTAGGCCCGGGGGGCGTTTTTACGCAGACTTTCGGCAGCCGTCCTGCGCTCTCAAAATTTTTCTCGCAGTTTCACATGCCCATCTTCAAACGACGATTCCCAAGCAACTAAAAGAGTCTAACTATCGCAATAAGTTTCAGAATCTGCGGAATATATTCTAGTTTCATAATAACCGCACCGGAAATTTTGCACGGTGAAACTTTGGGCCCGGGGGGCGTTTTTACGCGGACTTTCGGCAGCCGTCCTGCGCTCTCAAAATTTTTTTCGCAGTTTCACATGCCCATCTTCAAACGACGATTCCCAAGCAACTAAAAGAGTCTAACTATCGCAATAAGTTTCAGAATCTGCGGAATATATTCTAGTTTCATAATAACCGCACCGGAAATTTTGCACGGTGAAACTTTGGGCCCGGGGGGCGTTTTTACGCGGACTTTCGGCAGCCGTCCTGCGCTCTCAAAATTTTTCTCGCAGTTTCACATGCCCATCTTCAAACGACGATTCCCAAGCAACTAAAAGAGTCTAACTATCGCAATAACTTTCAGAATCTGCGAAATGTATTCTAGTTTCATAATAACATCACCGGGAATTTTGCACGGTGAAACTTTAGGCCCGGGGGGCGTTTTTACGCAGACTTTCGGCAGCCGTCCTGCGCTCTCAAAATTTTTCTCGCAGTTTCACATGCCCATCTTCAAACGACGATTCCCAAGCAACTAAAAGAGTCTAACTATCGCAATAAGTTTCAGAATCTGCGGAATATATTCTAGTTTCATAATAACCGCACCGGAAATTTTGCACGGTGAAACTTTGGGCCCGGGGGGCGTTTTTACGCGGACTTTCGGCAGCCGTCCTGCGCTCTCAAAATTTTTTTCGCAGTTTCACATGCCCATCTTCAAACGACGATTCCCAAGCAACTAAAAGAGTCTAACTATCGCAATAAGTTTCAGAATCTGCGGAATATATTCTAGTTTCATAATAACCGCACCGGAAATTTTGCACGGTGAAACTTTGGGCCCGGGGGGCGTTTTTACGCGGACTTTCGGCAGCCGTCCTGCGCTCTCAAAATTTTTCTCGCAGTTTCACATGCCCATCTTCAAACGACGATTCCCAAGCAACTAAAAGAGTCTAACTATCGCAATAACTTTCAGAATCTGCGAAATATATTCTAGTTTCATAATAACATCACCGGGAATTTTGCACGGTGAAACTTTAGGCCCGGGGGGCGTTTTTACGCAGACTTTCGGCAGCCGTCCTGCGCTCTCAAAATTTTTCTCGCAGTTTCACATGCCCATCTTCAAACGACGATTCCCAAGCAACTAAAAGAGTCTAACTATCGCAATAAGTTTCAGAATCTGCGGAATATATTCTAGTTTCATAATAACCGCACCGGAAATTTTGCACGGTGAAACTTTGGGCCCGGGGGGCGTTTTTACGCGGACTTTCGGCAGCCGTCCTGCGCTCTCAAAATTTTTTTCGCAGTTTCACATGCCCATCTTCAAACGACGATTCCCAAGCAACTAAAAGAGTCTAACTATCGCAATAAGTTTCAGAATCTGCGGAATATATTCTAGTTTCATAATAACCGCACCGGAAATTTTGCACGGTGAAACTTTGGGCCCGGGGGGCGTTTTTACGCGGACTTTAGGCAGCCGTCCTGCGCTCTCAAAATTTTTCTCGCAGTTTCACATGCCCATCTTCAAACGACGATTCCCAAGCAACTAAAAGAGTCTAACTATCGCAATAACTTTCAGAATCTGCGAAATGTATTCTAGTTTCATAATAACATCACCGGGAATTTTGCACGGTGAAACTTTAGGCCCGGGGGGCGTTTTTACGCAGACTTTCGGCAGCCGTCCTGCGCTCTCAAAATTTTTCTCGCAGTTTCACATGCCCATCTTCAAACGACGATTCCCAAGCAACTAAAAGAGTCTAACTATCGCAATAAGTTTCAGAATCTGCGGAATATATTCTAGTTTCATAATAACCGCACCGGAAATTTTGCACGGTGAAACTTTGGGCCCGGGGGGCGTTTTTACGCGGACTTTCGGCAGCCGTCCTGCGCTCTCAAAATTTTTTTCGCAGTTTCACATGCCCATCTTCAAACGACGATTCCCAAGCAACTAAAAGAGTCTAACTATCGCAATAAGTTTCAGAATCTGCGGAATATATTCTAGTTTCATAATAACCGCACCGGAAATTTTGCACGGTGAAACTTTGGGCCCGGGGGGCGTTTTTACGCGGACTTTCGGCAGCCGTCCTGCGCTCTCAAAATTTTTCTCGCAGTTTCACATGCCCATCTTCAAACGACGATTCCCAAGCAACTAAAAGAGTCTAACTATCGCAATAACTTTCAGAATCTGCGAAATGTATTCTAGTTTCATAATAACATCACCGGGAATTTTGCACGGTGAAACTTTAGGCCCGGGGGGCGTTTTTACGCAGACTTTCGGCAGCCGTCCTGCGCTCTCAAAATTTTTCTCGCAGTTTCACATGCCCATCTTCAAACGACGATTCCCAAGCAACTAAAAGAGTCTAACTATCGCAATAAGTTTCAGAATCTGCGGAATATATTCTAGTTTCATAATAACCGCACCGGAAATTTTGCACGGTGAAACTTTGGGCCCGGGGGGCGTTTTTACGCGGACTTTCGGCAGCCGTCCTGCGCTCTCAAAATTTTTTTCGCAGTTTCACATGCCCATCTTCAAACGACGATTCCCAAGCAACTAAAAGAGTCTAACTATCGCAATAAGTTTCAGAATCTGCGGAATATATTCTAGTTTCATAATAACCGCACCGGAAATTTTGCACGGTGAAACTTTGGGCCCGGGGGGCGTTTTTACGCGGACTTTCGGCAGCCGTCCTGCGCTCTCAAAATTTTTCTCGCAGTTTCACATGCCCATCTTCAAACGACGATTCCCAAGCAACTAAAAGAGTCTAACTATCGCAATAACTTTCAGAATCTGCGAAATGTATTCTAGTTTCATAATAACATCACCGGGAATTTTGCACGGTGAAACTTTAGGCCCGGGGGGTGTTTTTACGCAGACTTTCGGCAGCCGTCCTGCGCTCTCAAAATTTTTCTCGCAGTTTCACATGCCCATCTTCAAACGACGATTCCCAAGCAACTAAAAGAGTCTAACTATCGCAATAAGTTTCAGAATCTGCGGAATATATTCTAGTTTCATAATAACCGCACCGGAAATTTTGCACGGTGAAACTTTGGGCCCGGGGGGCGTTTTTACGCGGACTTTCGGCAGCCGTCCTGCGCTCTCAAAATTTTTTTCGCAGTTTCACATGCCCATCTTCAAACGACGATTCCCAAGCAACTAAAAGAGTCTAACTATCGCAATAAGTTTCAGAATCTGCGGAATATATTCTAGTTTCATAATAACCGCACCGGAAATTTTGCACGGTGAAACTTTGGGCCCGGGGGGCGTTTTTACGCGGACTTTCGGCAGCCGTCCTGCGCTCTCAAAATTTTTCTCGCAGTTTCACATGCCCATCTTCAAACGACGATTCCCAAGCAACTAAAAGAGTCTAACTATCGCAATAACTTTCAGAATCTGCGAAATGTATTCTAGTTTCATAATAACATCACCGGGAATTTTGCACGGTGAAACTTTAGGCCCGGGGGGCGTTTTTACGCAGACTTTCGGCAGCCGTCCTGCGCTCTCAAAATTTTTCTCGCAGTTTCACATGCCCATCTTCAAACGACGATTCCCAAGCAACTAAAAGAGTCTAACTATCGCAATAAGTTTCAGAATCTGCGGAATATATTCTAGTTTCATAATAACCGCACCGGAAATTTTGCACGGTGAAACTTTGGGCCCGGGGGGCGTTTTTACGCGGACTTTCGGCAGCCGTCCTGCGCTCTCAAAATTTTTTTCGCAGTTTCACATGCCCATCTTCAAACGACGATTCCCAAGCAACTAAAAGAGTCTAACTATCGCAATAAGTTTCAGAATCTGCGGAATATATTCTAGTTTCATAATAACCGCACCGGAAATTTTGCACGGTGAAACTTTGGGCCCGGGGGGCGTTTTTACGCGGACTTTCGGCAGCCGTCCT
The DNA here is from genome assembly GCA_963930645.1 of Salticus scenicus. Classification (NCBI taxonomy): domain Eukaryota; kingdom Metazoa; phylum Arthropoda; class Arachnida; order Araneae; family Salticidae; genus Salticus; species Salticus scenicus. The sequence continues at coordinate 299,722 of CAWVNO010000773.1, forward strand.
GCGCTCTCAAAATTTTTCTAGCAGTTTCACATGCCCATCTTCAAACGACGATTCCCAAGCAACTAAAAGAGTCTAACTATCGCAATAACTTTCAGAATCTGCGAAATGTATTCTAGTTTCATAATAACATCACCGGGAATTTTGCACGGTGAAACTTTAGGCCCGGGGGGCGTTTTTACGCAGACTTTCGGCAGCCGTCCTGCGCTCTCAAAATTTTTCTCGCAGTTTCACATGCCCATCTTCAAACGACGATTCCCAAGCAACTAAAAGAGTCTAACTATCGCAATAAGTTTCAGAATCTGCGGAATATATTCTAGTTTCATAATAACCGCACCGGAAATTTTGCACGGTGAAACTTTGGGCCCGGGGGGCGTTTTTACGCGGACTTTCGGCAGCCGTCCTGCGCTCTCAAAATTTTTTTCGCAGTTTCACATGCCCATCTTCAAACGACGATTCCCAAGCAACTAAAAGAGTCTAACTATCGCAATAAGTTTCAGAATCTGCGGAATATATTCTAGTTTCATAATAACCGCACCGGAAATTTTGCACGGTGAAACTTTGGGCCCGGGGGGCGTTTTTACGCGGACTTTCGGCAGCCGTCCTGCGCTCTCAAAATTTTTCTCGCAGTTTCACATGCCCATCTTCAAACGACGATTCCCAAGCAACTAAAAGAGTCTAACTATCGCAATAACTTTCAGAATCTGCGAAATGTATTCTAGTTTCATAATAACATCACCGGGAATTTTGCACGGTGAAACTTTAGGCCCGGGGGGCGTTTTTACGCAGACTTTCGGCAGCCGTCCTGCGCTCTCAAAATTTTTCTCGCAGTTTCACATGCCCATCTTCAAACGACGATTCCCAAGCAACTAAAAGAGTCTAACTATCGCAATAAGTTTCAGAATCTGCGGAATATATTCTAGTTTCATAATAACCGCACCGGAAATTTTGCACGGTGAAACTTTGGGCCCGGGGGGCGTTTTTACGCGGACTTTCGGCAGCCGTCCTGCGCTCTCAAAATTTTTTTCGCAGTTTCACATGCCCATCTTCAAACGACGATTCCCAAGCAACTAAAAGAGTCTAACTATCGCAATAAGTTTCAGAATCTGCGGAATATATTCTAGTTTCATAATAACCGCACCGGAAATTTTGCACGGTGAAACTTTGGGCCCGGGGGGCGTTTTTACGCGGACTTTCGGCAGCCGTCCTGCGCTCTCAAAATTTTTCTCGCAGTTTCACATGCCCATCTTCAAACGACGATTCCCAAGCAACTAAAAGAGTCTAACTATCGCAATAACTTTCAGAATCTGCGAAATGTATTCTAGTTTCATAATAACATCACCGGGAATTTTGCACGGTGAAACTTTAGGCCCGGGGGGCGTTTTTACGCAGACTTTCGGCAGCCGTCCTGCGCTCTCAAAATTTTTCTCGCAGTTTCACATGCCCATCTTCAAACGACGATTCCCAAGCAACTAAAAGAGTCTAACTATCGCAATAAGTTTCAGAATCTGCGGAATATATTCTAGTTTCATAATAACCGCACCGGAAATTTTGCACGGTGAAACTTTGGGCCCGGGGGGCGTTTTTACGCGGACTTTCGGCAGCCGTCCTGCGCTCTCAAAATTTTTTTCGCAGTTTCACATGCCCATCTTCAAACGACGATTCCCAAGCAACTAAAAGAGTCTAACTATCGCAATAAGTTTCAGAATCTGCGGAATATATTCTAGTTTCATAATAACCGCACCGGAAATTTTGCACGGTGAAACTTTGGGCCCGGGGGGCGTTTTTACGCGGACTTTCGGCAGCCGTCCTGCGCTCTCAAAATTTTTCTCGCAGTTTCACATGCCCATCTTCAAACGACGATTCCCAAGCAACTAAAAGAGTCTAACTATCGCAATAACTTTCAGAATCTGCGAAATGTATTCTAGTTTCATAATAACATCACCGGGAATTTTGCACGGTGAAACTTTAGGCCCGGGGGGCATTTTTCTCGCAGTTTCACATGCCCATCTTCAAACGACGATTCCCAAGCAACTAAAAGAGTCTAACTATCGCAATAAGTTTCAGAATCTGCGGAATATATTCTAGTTTCATAATAACCGCACCGGAAATTTTGCACGGTGAAACTTTGGGCCCGGGGGGCGTTTTTACGCGGACTTTCGGCAGCCGTCCTGCGCTCTCAAAATTTTTTTCGCAGTTTCACATGCCCATCTTCAAACGACGATTCCCAAGCAACTAAAAGAGTCTAACTATCGCAATAAGTTTCAGAATCTGCGGAATATATTCTAGTTTCATAATAACCGCACCGGAAATTTTGCACGGTGAAACTTTGGGCCCGGGGGGCGTTTTTACGCGGACTTTCGGCAGCCGTCCTGCGCTCTCAAAATTTTTCTCGCAGTTTCACATGCCCATCTTCAAACGACGATTCCCAAGCAACTAAAAGAGTCTAACTATCGCAATAACTTTCAGAATCTGCGAAATGTATTCTAGTTTCATAATAACATCACCGGGAATTTTGCACGGTGAAACTTTAGGCCCGGGGGGCGTTTTTACGCAGACTTTCGGCAGCCGTCCTGCGCTCTCAAAATTTTTCTCGCAGTTTCACATGCCCATCTTCAAACGACGATTCCCAAGCAACTAAAAGAGTCTAACTATCGCAATAAGTTTCAGAATCTGCGGAATATATTCTAGTTTCATAATAACCGCACCGGAAATTTTGCACGGTGAAACTTTGGGCCCGGGGGGCGTTTTTACGCGGACTTTCGGCAGCCGTCCTGCGCTCTCAAAATTTTTTTCGCAGTTTCACATGCCCATCTTCAAACGACGATTCCCAAGCAACTAAAAGATCTAACTATCGCAATAAGTTTCAGAATCTGCGGAATATATTCTAGTTTCATAATAACCGCACCGGAAATTTTGCACGGTGAAACTTTGGGCCCGGGGGGCGTTTTTACGCGGACTTTCGGCAGCCGTCCTGCGCTCTCAAAATTTTTCTCGCAGTTTCACATGCCCATCTTCAAACGACGATTCCCAAGCAACTAAAAGAGTCTAACTATCGCAATAACTTTCAGAATCTGCGAAATGTATTCTAGTTTCATAATAACATCACCGGGAATTTTGCACGGTGAAACTTTAGGCCCGGGGGGCGTTTTTACGCAGACTTTCGGCAGCCGTCCTGCGCTCTCAAAATTTTTCTCGCAGTTTCACATGCCCATCTTCAAACGACGATTCCCAAGCAACTAAAAGAGTCTAACTATCGCAATAAGTTTCAGAATCTGCGGAATATATTCTAGTTTCATAATAACCGCACCGGAAATTTTGCACGGTGAAACTTTGGGCCCGGGGGGCGTTTTTACGCGGACTTTCGGCAGCCGTCCTGCGCTCTCAAAATTTTTTTCGCAGTTTCACATGCCCATCTTCAAACGACGATTCCCAAGCAACTAAAAGAGTCTAACTATCGCAATAAGTTTCAGAATCTGCGGAATATATTCTAGTTTCATAATAACCGCACCGGAAATTTTGCACGGTGAAACTTTGGGCCCGGGGGGCGTTTTTACGCGGACTTTCGGCAGCCGTCCTGCGCTCTCAAAATTTTTCTCGCAGTTTCACATGCCCATCTTCAAACGACGATTCCCAAGCAACTAAAAGAGTCTAACTATCGCAATAACTTTCAGAATCTGCGAAATGTATTCTAGTTTCATAATAACATCACCGGGAATTTTGCACGGTGAAACTTTAGGCCCGGGGGGCGTTTTTACGCAGACTTTCGGCAGCCGTCCTGCGCTCTCAAAATTTTTCTCGCAGTTTCACATGCCCATCTTCAAACGACGATTCCCAAGCAACTAAAAGAGTCTAACTATCGCAATAAGTTTCAGAATCTGCGGAATATATTCTAGTTTCATAATAACCGCACCGGAAATTTTGCACGGTGAAACTTTGGGCCCGGGGGCGTTTTTACGCGGACTTTCGGCAGCCGTCCTGCGCTCTCAAAATTTTTTTCGCAGTTTCACATGCCCATCTTCAAACGACGATTCCCAAGCAACTAAAAGAGTCTAACTATCGCAATAAGTTTCAGAATCTGCGGAATATATTCTAGTTTCATAATAACCGCACCGGAAATTTTGCACGGTGAAACTTTGGGCCCGGGGGGCGTTTTTACGCGGACTTTCGGCAGCCGTCCTGCGCTCTCAAAATTTTTCTCGCAGTTTCACATGCCCATCTTCAAACGACGATTCCCAAGCAACTAAAAGAGTCTAACTATCGCAATAACTTTCAGAATCTGCGAAATGTATTCTAGTTTCATAATAACATCACCGGAATTTTGCACGGTGAAACTTTAGGCCCGGGGGGCGTTTTTACGCAGACTTTCGGCAGCCGTCCTGCGCTCTCAAAATTTTTCTCGCAGTTTCACATGCCCATCTTCAAACGACGATTCCCAAGCAACTAAAAGAGTCTAACTATCGCAATAAGTTTCAGAATCTGCGGAATATATTCTAGTTTCATAATAACCGCACCGGAAATTTTGCACGGTGAAACTTTGGGCCCGGGGGGCGTTTTTACGCGGACTTTCGGCAGCCGTCCTGCGCTCTCAAAATTTTTTTCGCAGTTTCACATGCCCATCTTCAAACGACGATTCCCAAGCAACTAAAAGAGTCTAACTATCGCAATAAGTTTCAGAATCTGCGGAATATATTCTAGTTTCATAATAACCGCACCGGAAATTTTGCACGGTGAAACTTTGGGCCCGGGGGCGTTTTTACGCGGACTTTCGGCAGCCGTCCTGCGCTCTCAAAATTTTTCTCGCAGTTTCACATGCCCATCTTCAAACGACGATTCCCAAGCAACTAAAAGAGTCTAACTATCGCAATAACTTTCAGAATCTGCGAAATGTATTCTAGTTTCATAATAACATCACCGGGAATTTTGCACGGTGAAACTTTAGGCCCGGGGGGCGTTTTTACGCAGACTTTCGGCAGCCGTCCTGCGCTCTCAAAATTTTCTCGCAGTTTCACATGCCATCTTCAAACGACGATTCCCAAGCAACTAAAAGAGTCTAACTATCGCAATAAGTTTCAGAATCTGCGGAATATATTCTAGTTTCATAATAACCGCACCGGAAATTTTGCACGGTGAAACTTTGGGCCCGGGGGGCGTTTTTACGCGGACTTTCGGCAGCCGTCCTGCGCTCTCAAAATTTTTTTCGCAGTTTCACATGCCCATCTTCAAACGACGATTCCCAAGCAACTAAAAGAGTCTAACTATCGCAATAAGTTTCAGAATCTGCGGAATATATTCTAGTTTCATAATAACCGCACCGGAAATTTTGCACGGTGAAACTTTGGGCCCGGGGGGCGTTTTTACGCGGACTTTCGGCAGCCGTCCTGCGCTCTCAAAATTTTTCTCGCAGTTTCACATGCCCATCTTCAAACGACGATTCCCAAGCAACTAAAAGAGTCTAACTATCGCAATAACTTTCAGAATCTGCGAAATGTATTCTAGTTTCATAATAACATCACCGGGAATTTTGCACGGTGAAACTTTAGGCCCGGGGGGCGTTTTTACGCAGACTTTCGGCAGCCGTCCTGCGCTCTCAAAATTTTTCTCGCAGTTTCACATGCCCATCTTCAAACGACGATTCCCAAGCAACTAAAAGAGTCTAACTATCGCAATAAGTTTCAGAATCTGCGGAATATATTCTAGTTTCATAATAACCGCACCGGAAATTTTGCACGGTGAAACTTTGGGCCCGGGGGGCGTTTTTACGCGGACTTTCGGCAGCCGTCCTGCGCTCTCAAAATTTTTTTCGCAGTTTCACATGCCCATCTTCAAACGACGATTCCCAAGCAACTAAAAGAGTCTAACTATCGCAATAAGTTTCAGAATCTGCGGAATATATTCTAGTTTCATAATAACCGCACCGGAAATTTTGCACGGTGAAACTTTGGGCCCGGGGGGCGTTTTTACGCGGACTTTCGGCAGCCGTCCTGCGCTCTCAAAATTTTTCTCGCAGTTTCACATGCCCATCTTCAAACGACGATTCCCAAGCAACTAAAAGAGTCTAACTATCGCAATAACTTTCAGAATCTGCGAAATGTATTCTAGTTTCATAATAACATCACCGGGAATTTTGCACGGTGAAACTTTAGGCCCGGGGGGCGTTTTTACGCAGACTTTCGGCAGCCGTCCTGCGCTCTCAAAATTTTTCTCGCAGTTTCACATGCCCATCTTCAAACGACGATTCCCAAGCAACTAAAAGAGTCTAACTATCGCAATAAGTTTCAGAATCTGCGGAATATATTCTAGTTTCATAATAACCGCACCGGAAATTTTGCACGGTGAAACTTTGGGCCCGGGGGCGTTTTTACGCGGACTTTCGGCAGCCGTCCTGCGCTCTCAAAATTTTTTTCGCAGTTTCACATGCCCATCTTCAAACGACGATTCCCAAGCAACTAAAAGAGTCTAACTATCGCAATAAGTTTCAGAATCTGCGGAATATATTCTAGTTTCATAATAACCGCACCGGAAATTTTGCACGGTGAAACTTTGGGCCCGGGGGCGTTTTTACGCGGACTTTCGGCAGCCGTCCTGCGCTCTCAAAATTTTTCTCGCAGTTTCACATGCCCATCTTCAAACGACGATTCCCAAGCAACTAAAAGAGTCTAACTATCGCAATAACTTTCAGAATCTGCGAAATGTATTCTAGTTTCATAATAACATCACCGGGAATTTTGCACGGTGAAACTTTAGGCCCGGGGGGCGTTTTTACGCAGACTTTCGGCAGCCGTCCTGCGCTCTCAAAATTTTTCTCGCAGTTTCACATGCCCATCTTCAAACGACGATTCCCAAGCAACTAAAAGAGTCTAACTATCGCAATAAGTTTCAGAATCTGCGGAATATATTCTAGTTTCATAATAACCGCACCGGAAATTTTGCACGGTGAAACTTTGGGCCCGGGGGGCGTTTTTACGCGGACTTTCGGCAGCCGTCCTGCGCTCTCAAAATTTTTTTCGCAGTTTCACATGCCCATCTTCAAACGACGATTCCCAAGCAACTAAAGAGTCTAACTATCGCAATAAGTTTCAGAATCTGCGGAATATATTCTAGTTTCATAATAACCGCACCGGAAATTTTGCACGGTGAAACTTTGGCCCGGGGGGCGTTTTTACGCGGACTTTCGGCAGCCGTCCTGCGCTCTCAAAATTTTTCTCGCAGTTTCACATGCCCATCTTCAAACGACGATTCCCAAGCAACTAAAAGAGTCTAACTATCGCAATAACTTTCAGAATCTGCGAAATGTATTCTAGTTTCATAATAACATCACCGGAATTTTGCACGGTGAAACTTTAGGCCCGGGGGGCGTTTTTACGCAGACTTTCGGCAGCCGTCCTGCGCTCTCAAAATTTTTCTCGCAGTTTCACATGCCCATCTTCAAACGACGATTCCCAAGCAACTAAAAGAGTCTAACTATCGCAATAAGTTTCAGAATCTGCGGAATATATTCTAGTTTCATAATAACCGCACCGGAAATTTTGCACGGTGAAACTTTGGGCCCGGGGGGCGTTTTTACGCGGACTTTCGGCAGCCGTCCTGCGCTCTCAAAATTTTTTTCGCAGTTTCACATGCCCATCTTCAAACGACGATTCCCAAGCAACTAAAAGAGTCTAACTATCGCAATAAGTTTCAGAATCTGCGGAATATATTCTAGTTTCATAATAACCGCACCGGAAATTTTGCACGGTGAAACTTTGGGCCCGGGGGGCGTTTTTACGCGGACTTTCGGCAGCCGTCCTGCGCTCTCAAAATTTTTCTCGCAGTTTCACATGCCCATCTTCAAACGACGATTCCCAAGCAACTAAAAGAGTCTAACTATCGCAATAACTTTCAGAATCTGCGAAATGTATTCTAGTTTCATAATAACATCACCGGGAATTTTGCACGGTGAAACTTTAGGCCCGGGGGGCGTTTTTACGCAGACTTTCGGCAGCCGTCCTGCGCTCTCAAAATTTTTCTCGCAGTTTCACATGCCCATCTTCAAACGACGATTCCCAAGCAACTAAAAGAGTCTAACTATCGCAATAAGTTTCAGAATCTGCGGAATATATTCTAGTTTCATAATAACCGCACCGGAAATTTTGCACGGTGAAACTTTGGGCCCGGGGGGCGTTTTTACGCGGACTTTCGGCAGCCGTCCTGCGCTCTCAAAATTTTTTTCGCAGTTTCACATGCCCATCTTCAAACGACGATTCCCAAGCAACTAAAAGAGTCTAACTATCGCAATAAGTTTCAGAATCTGCGGAATATATTCTAGTTTCATAATAACCGCACCGGAAATTTTGCACGGTGAAACTTTGGGCCCGGGGGGCGTTTTTACGCGGACTTTCGGCAGCCGTCCTGCGCTCTCAAAATTTTTCTCGCAGTTTCACATGCCCATCTTCAAACGACGATTCCCAAGCAACTAAAAGAGTCTAACTATCGCAATAACTTTCAGAATCTGCGAAATGTATTCTAGTTTCATAATAACATCACCGGGAATTTTGCACGGTGAAACTTTAGGCCCGGGGGGCGTTTTTACGCAGACTTTCGGCAGCCGTCCTGCGCTCTCAAAATTTTTCTCGCAGTTTCACATGCCCATCTTCAAACGACGATTCCCAAGCAACTAAAAGAGTCTAACTATCGCAATAAGTTTCAGAATCTGCGGAATATATTCTAGTTTCATAATAACCGCACCGGAAATTTTGCACGGTGAAACTTTGGGCCCGGGGGGCGTTTTTACGCGGACTTTCGGCAGCCGTCCTGCGCTCTCAAAATTTTTTTCGCAGTTTCACATGCCCATCTTCAAACGACGATTCCCAAGCAACTAAAAGAGTCTAACTATCGCAATAAGTTTCAGAATCTGCGGAATATATTCTAGTTTCATAATAACCGCACCGGAAATTTTGCACGGTGAAACTTTGGGCCCGGGGGGCGTTTTTACGCGGACTTTCGGCAGCCGTCCTGCGCTCTCAAAATTTTTCTCGCAGTTTCACATGCCCATCTTCAAACGACGATTCCCAAGCAACTAAAGAGTCTAACTATCGCAATAACTTTCAGAATCTGCGAAATGTATTCTAGTTTCATAATAACATCACCGGGAATTTTGCACGGTGAAACTTTAGGCCCGGGGGGCGTTTTTACGCAGACTTTCGGCAGCCGTCCTGCGCTCTCAAAATTTTTCTCGCAGTTTCACATGCCCATCTTCAAACGACGATTCCCAAGCAACTAAAAGAGTCTAACTATCGCAATAAGTTTCAGAATCTGCGGAATATATTCTAGTTTCATAATAACCGCACCGGAAATTTTGCACGGTGAAACTTTGGGCCCGGGGGGCGTTTTTACGCGGACTTTCGGCAGCCGTCCTGCGCTCTCAAAATTTTTTTCGCAGTTTCACATGCCCATCTTCAAACGACGATTCCCAAGCAACTAAAAGAGTCTAACTATCGCAATAAGTTTCAGAATCTGCGGAATATATTCTAGTTTCATAATAACCGCACCGGAAATTTTGCACGGTGAAACTTTGGGCCCGGGGGGCGTTTTTACGCGGACTTTCGGCAGCCGTCCTGCGCTCTCAAAATTTTTCTCGCAGTTTCACATGCCCATCTTCAAACGACGATTCCCAAGCAACTAAAAGAGTCTAACTATCGCAATAACTTTCAGAATCTGCGAAATGTATTCTAGTTTCATAATAACATCACCGGAATTTTGCACGGTGAAACTTTAGGCCCGGGGGGCGTTTTTACGCAGACTTTCGGCAGCCGTCCTGCGCTCTCAAAATTTTTCTCGCAGTTTCACATGCCCATCTTCAAACGACGATTCCCAAGCAACTAAAAGAGTCTAACTATCGCAATAAGTTTCAGAATCTGCGGAATATATTCTAGTTTCATAATAACCGCACCGGAAATTTTGCACGGTGAAACTTTGGGCCCGGGGGCGTTTTTACGCGGACTTTCGGCAGCCGTCCTGCGCTCTCAAAATTTTTTTCGCAGTTTCACATGCCCATCTTCAAACGACGATTCCCAAGCAACTAAAAGAGTCTAACTATCGCAATAAGTTTCAGAATCTGCGGAATATATTCTAGTTTCATAATAACCGCACCGGAAATTTTGCACGGTGAAACTTTGGGCCCGGGGGGCGTTTTTACGCGGACTTTCGGCAGCCGTCCTGCGCTCTCAAAATTTTTTCGCAGTTTCACATGCCCATCTTCAAACGACGATTCCCAAGCAACTAAAAGAGTCTAACTATCGCAATAAGTTTCAGAATCTGCGGAATATATTCTAGTTTCATAATAACCGCACCGGAAATTTTGCACGGTGAAACTTTGGCCCGGGGGGCGTTTTTACGCGGACTTTCGGCAGCCGTCCTGCGCTCTCAAAATTTTTCTCGCAGTTTCACATGCCATCTTCAAACGACGATTCCCAAGCAACTAAAAGAGTCTAACTATCGCAATAACTTTCAGAATCTGCGAAATGTATTCTAGTTTCATAATAACATCACCGGGAATTTTGCACGGTGAAACTTTAGGCCCGGGGGCGTTTTTACGCAGACTTTCGGCAGCCGTCCTGCGCTCTCAAAATTTTTCTCGCAGTTTCACATGCCCATCTTCAAACGACGATTCCCAAGCAACTAAAAGAGTCTAACTATCGCAATAAGTTTCAGAATCTGCGGAATATATTCTAGTTTCATAATAACCGCACCGGAAATTTTGCACGGTGAAACTTTGGGCCCGGGGGGCGTTTTTACGCGGACTTTCGGCAGCCGTCCTGCGCTCTCAAAATTTTTTTCGCAGTTTCACATGCCCATCTTCAAACGACGATTCCCAAGCAACTAAAAGAGTCTAACTATCGCAATAAGTTTCAGAATCTGCGGAATATATTCTAGTTTCATAATAACCGCACCGGAAATTTTGCACGGTGAAACTTTGGGCCCGGGGGGCGTTTTTACGCGGACTTTCGGCAGCCGTCCTGCGCTCTCAAAATTTTTCTCGCAGTTTCACATGCCCATCTTCAAACGACGATTCCCAAGCAACTAAAAGAGTCTAACTATCGCAATAACTTTCAGAATCTGCGAAATGTATTCTAGTTTCATAATAACATCACCGGGAATTTTGCACGGTGAAACTTTAGGCCCGGGGGGCGTTTTTACGCGGACTTTCGGCAGCCGTCCTGCGCTCTCAAAATTTTTCTCGCAGTTTCACATGCCCATCTTCAAACGACGATTCCCAAGCAACTAAAAGAGTCTAACTATCGCAATAACTTTCAGAATCTGCGAAATGTATTCTAGTTTCATAATAACCGCACCGGAAATTTTGCACGGTGAAACTTTGGGCCCGGGGGGCGTTTTTACGTGGACTTTCGGCAGCCGTCCTGCGCTCTCAAAATTTTTCTCGCAGTTTCACATGCCCATCTTCAAACGACGATTCCCAAGCAACTAAAAGAGTCTAACTATCGCAGTAAGTTTCAGAATCTGCGGAATATATTCTAGTTTCATAATAACCGCACCGGAAATTTTGCACGGTGAAACTTTGGGCCCGGGGGGCGTTTTTACGCGGACTTTCGGCAGCCGTCCTGCGCTCTCAAAATTTTTCTCGCAGTTTCACATGCCCATCTTCAAACGACGATTTCCAAGCAACTAAAAGAGTCTAACTATCGCAGTAAGTTTCAGAATCTGCGAAATGTATTCTAGTTTCATAATAACATCACCGGGAATTTTGCACGGTGAAACTTTAGGCCCGGGGGGCGTTTTTACGCGGACTTTCGGCAGCCGTCCTGCGCTCTCAAAATTTTTCTCGCAGTTTCACATGCCCATCTTCAAACGACGATTCCCAAGCAACTAAAAGAGTCTAACTATCGCAATAACTTTCAGAATCTGCGAAATGTATTCTAGTTTCATAATAACCGCACCGGAAATTTTGCACGGTGAAACTTTGGGCCCGGGGGGCGTTTTTACGCGGACTTTCGGCAGCCGTCCTGCGCTCTCAAAATTTTTCTCGCAGTTTCACATGCCCATCTTCAAACGACGATTCCCAAGCAACTAAAAAAGTCTAACTATCGCAGTAAGTTTCAGAATCTGCGGAATATATTCTAGTTTCATAATAACCGCACCGGAAATTTTGCACGGTGAAACTTTGGGCCCGGGGGGCGTTTTTACGCGGACTTTCGGCAGCCGTCCTGCGCTCTCAAAATTTTTCTCGCAGTTTCACATGCCCATCTTCAAACGACGATTCCCAAGCAACTAAAAGAGTCTAACTATCGCAGTAAGTTTCAGAATCTGCGAAATGTATTCTAGTTTCATAATAACATCACCGGGAATTTTGCACGGTGAAACTTTAGGCCCGGGGGGCGTTTTTACGCGGACTTTCGGCAGCCGTCCTGCGCTCTCAAAATTTTTCTCGCAGTTTCACATGCCCATCTTCAAACGACGATTCCCAAGCAACTAAAAGAGTCTAACTATCGCAATAACTTTCAGAATCTGCGAAATGTATTCTAGTTTCATAATAACCGCACCGGAAATTTTGCACGGTGAAACTTTGGGCCCGGGGGGCGTTTTTACGCGGACTTTCGGCAGCCGTCCTGCGCTCTCAAAATTTTTTTCGCAGTTTCACATGCCCATCTTCAAACGACGATTCCCAAGCAACTAAAAGAGTCTAACTATCGCAGTAAGTTTCAGAATCTGCGGAATATATTCTAGTTTCATAATAACCGCACCGGAAATTTTGCACGGTGAAACTTTGGGCCCGGGGGGGCGTTTTTACGCGGACTTTCGGCAGCCTCCTGCGCTCTCAAAATTTTTCTCGCAGTTTCACATGCCCATCTTCAAACGACGATTCCCAAGCAACTAAAAGAGTCTAACTATCGCAGTAAGTTTCAGAATCTGCGAAATGTATTCTAGTTTCATATTAACATCACCGGGAATTTTGCACGGTGAAACTTTAGGCCCGGGGGGCGTTTTTACGCGGACTTTCGGCAGCCGTCCTGCGCTCTCAAAATTTTTCTCGCAGTTTCACATGCCCATCTTCAAACGACGATTCCCAAGCAACTAAAAGAGTCTAACTATCGCAATAACTTTCAGAATCTGCGAAATGTATTCTAGTTTCATAATAACCGCACCGGAAATTTTGCACGGTGAAACTTTGGGCCCGGGGGGCGTTTTTACGCGGACTTTCGGCAGCCGTCCTGCGCTCTCAAAATTTTTTTCGCAGTTTCACATGCCCATCTTCAAACGACGATTCCCAAGCAACTAAAAGAGTCTAACTATCGCAGTAAGTTTCAGAATCTGCGGAATATATTCTAGTTTCATAATAACCGCACCGGAAATTTTGCACGGTGAAACTTTGGGCCCGGGGGGCGTTTTTACGCGGACTTTCGGCAGCCGTCCTGCGCTCTCAAAATTTTTCTCGCAGTTTCACATGCCCATCTTCAAACGACGATTCCCAAGCAACTAAAAGAGTCTAACTATCGCAGTAAGTTTCAGAATCTGCGAAATGTATTCTAGTTTCATAATAACATCACCGGGAATTTTGCACGGTGAAACTTTAGGCCCGGGGGGCGTTTTTACGCGGACTTTCGGCAGCCGTCCTGCGCTCTCAAAATTTTTCTCGCAGTTTCACATGCCCATCTTCAAACGACGATTCCCAAGCAACTAAAAGAGTCTAACTATCGCAATAACTTTCAGAATCTGCGAAATGTATTCTAGTTTCATAATAACATCACCGGGAATTTTGCACGGTGAAACTTTAGGCCCGGGGGGCGTTTTTACGCGGACTTTCGGCAGCCGTCCTGCGCTCTCAAAATTTTTCTCGCAGTTTCACATGCCCATCTTCAAACGACGATTCCCAAGCAACTAAAAGAGTCTAACTATCGCAATAACTTTCAGAATCTGCGAAATGTATTCTAGTTTCATAATAACCGCACCGGAAATTTTGCACGGTGAAACTTTGGGCCCGGGGGGCGTTTTTACGCGGACTTTCGGCAGCCGTCCTGCGCTCTCAAAATTTTTCTCGCAGTTTCACATGCCCATCTTCAAACGACGATTCCCAAGCAACTAAAAGAGTCTAACTATCGCAGTAAGTTTCAGAATCTGCGGAATATATTCTAGTTTCATAATAACCGCACCGGAAATTTTGCACGGTGAAACTTTAGGCCCGGGGGGCGTTTTTACGCGGACTTTCGGCAGCCGTCCTGCGCTCTCAAAATTTTTCTCGCAGTTTCACATGCCCATCTTCAAACGACGATTCCCAAGCAACTAAAAGAGTCTAACTATCGCAATAACTTTCAGAATCTGCGAAATGTATTCTAGTTTCATAATAACCGCACCGGAAATTTTGCACGGTGAAACTTTGGGCCCGGGGGGCGTTTTTACGCGGACTTTCGGCAGCCGTCCTGCGCTCTCAAAATTTTTCTCGCAGTTTCACATGCCCATCTTCAAACGACGATTCCCAAGCAACTAAAAGAGTCTAACTATCGCAGTAAGTTTCAGAATCTGCGGAATATATTCTAGTTTCATAATAACCGCACCGGAAATTTTGCACGGTGAAACTTTGGGCCCGGGGGGCGTTTTTACGCGGACTTTCGGCAGCCGTCCTGCGCTCTCAAAATTTTTTTCGCAGTTTCACATGCCCATCTTCAAACGACGATTCCCAAGCAACTAAAAGAGTCTAACTATCGCAGTAAGTTTCAGAATCTGCGGAATATATTCTAGTTTCATAATAACCGCACCGGAAATTTTGCACGGTGAAACTTTGGGCCCGGGGGGCGTTTTTACGCGGACTTTCGGCAGCCGTCCTGCGCTCTCAAAATTTTTCTCGCAGTTTCACATGCCCATCTTCAAACGACGATTCCCAAGCAACTAAAAGAGTCTAACTATCGCAGTAAGTTTCAGAATCTGCGAAATGTATTCTAGTTTCATAATAACATCACCGGGAATTTTGCACGGTGAAACTTTAGGCCCGGGGGGCGTTTTTACGCGGACTTTCGGCAGCCGTCCTGCGCTCTCAAAATTTTTCCCGCAGTTTCACATGCCCATCTTCAAACGACGATTCCCAAGCAACTAAAAGAGTCTAACTATCGCAATAACTTTCAGAATCTGCGAAATGTATTCTAGTTTCATAATAACCGCACCGGAAATTTTGCACGGTGAAACTTTGGGCCCGGGGGGCGTTTTTACGCGGACTTTCGGCAGCCGTCCTGCGCTCTCAAAATTTTTCTCGCAGTTTCAACTGCCCATCTTCAAACGACGATTCCCAAGCAACTAAAAGAGTCTAACTATCGCAGTAAGTTTCAGAATCTGCGGAATATATTCTAGTTTCATAATAACCGCACCGGAAATTTTGCACGGTGAAACTTTGGGCCCGGGGGGCGTTTTTACGCGGACTTTCGGCAGCCGTCCTGCGCTCTCAAAATTTTTCTCGCAGTTTCACATGCCCATCTTCAAACGACGATTCCCAAGCAACTAAAAGAGTCTAACTATCGCAGTAAGTTTCAGAATCTGCGAAATGTATTCTAGTTTCATAATAACATCACCGGGAATTTTGCACGGTGAAACTTTAGGCCCGGGGGGCGTTTTTACGCGGACTTTCGGCAGCCGTCCTGCGCTCTCAAAATTTTTCTCGCAGTTTCACATGCCCATCTTCAAACGACGATTCGCAAGCAACTAAAAGAGTCTAACTATCGCAATAACTTTCAGAATCTGCGAAATGTATTCTAGTTTCATAATAACCGCACCGGAAATTTTGCACGGTGAAACTTTGGGCCCGGGGGGCGTTTTTACGCGGACTTTCGGCAGCCGTCCTGCGCTCTCAAAATTTTTCTCGCAGTTTCACATGCCCATCTTCAAACGACGATTCCCAAGCAACTAAAAGAGTCTAACTATCGCAGTAAGTTTCAGAATCTGCGGAATATATTCTAGTTTCATAATAACCGCACCGGAAATTTTGCACGGTGAAACTTTGGGCCCGGGGGGCGTTTTTACGCGGACTTTCGGCAGCCGTCCTGCGCTCTCAAAATTTTTCTCGCAGTTTCACATGCCCATCTTCAAACGACGATTCCCAAGCAACTAAAAGAGTCTAACTATCGCAATAACTTTCAGAATCTGCGAAATGTATTCTAGTTTCATAATAACCGCACCGGAAATTTTGCACGGTGAAACTTTGGGCCCGGGGGGCGTTTTTACGCGGACTTTCGGCAGCCGTCCTGCGCTCTCAAAATTTTTTTCGCAGTTTCACATGCCCATCTTCAAACGACGATTCCCAAGCAACTAAAAGAGTCTAACTATCGCAGTAAGTTTCAGAATCTGCGGAATATATTCTAGTTTCATAATAACCGCACCGGAAATTTTGCACGGTGAAACTTTGGGCCCGGGGGGCGTTTTTACGCGGACTTTCGGCAGCCGTCCTGCGCTCTCAAAATTTTTCTCGCAGTTTCACATGCCCATCTTCAAACGACGATTCCCAAGCAACTAAAAGAGTCTAACTATCGCAGTAAGTTTCAGAATCTGCGAAATGTATTCTAGTTTCATAATAACATCACCGGGAATTTTGCACGGTGAAACTTTAGGCCCGGGGGGCGTTTTTACGCGGACTTTCGGCAGCCGTCCTGCGCTCTCAAAATTTTTCTCGCAGTTTCACATGCCCATCTTCAAACGACGATTCCCAAGCAACTAAAAGAGTCTAACTATCGCAATAACTTTCAGAATCTGCGAAATGTATTCTAGTTTCATAATAACATCACCGGGAATTTTGCACGGTGAAACTTTAGGCCCGGGGGGCGTTTTTACGCGGACTTTCGGCAGCCGTCCTGCGCTCTCAAAATTTTTCTCGCAGTTTCACATGCCCATCTTCAAACGACGATTCCCAAGCAACTAAAAGAGTCTAACTATCGCAATAACTTTCAGAATCTGCGAAATGTATTCTAGTTTCATAATAACCGCACCGGAAATTTTGCACGGTGAAACTTTGGGCCCGGGGGGCGTTTTTACGCGGACTTTCGGCAGCCGTCCTGCGCTCTCAAA
The DNA here is from genome assembly GCA_963930645.1 of Salticus scenicus. NCBI lineage: Eukaryota > Metazoa > Arthropoda > Arachnida > Araneae > Salticidae > Salticus > Salticus scenicus. Next base: position 316,759 of record CAWVNO010000773.1, read on the forward strand.
ATTTTTCTCGCAGTTTCACATGCCCATCTTCAAACGACGATTCCCAAGCAACTAAAAGAGTCTAACTATCGCAGTAAGTTTCAGAATCTGCGGAATATATTCTAGTTTCATAATAACCGCACCGGAAATTTTGCACGGTGAAACTTTAGGCCCGGGGGGCGTTTTTACGCGGACTTTCGGCAGCCGTCCTGCGCTCTCAAAATTTTTCTCGCAGTTTCACATGCCCATCTTCAAACGACGATTCCCAAGCAACTAAAAGAGTCTAACTATCGCAATAACTTTCAGAATCTGCGAAATGTATTCTAGTTTCATAATAACCGCACCGGAAATTTTGCACGGTGAAACTTTGGGCCCGGGGGGCGTTTTTACGCGGACTTTCGGCAGCCGTCCTGCGCTCTCAAAATTTTTCTCGCAGTTTCACATGCCCATCTTCAAACGACGATTCCCAAGCAACTAAAAGAGTCTAACTATCGCAGTAAGTTTCAGAATCTGCGGAATATATTCTAGTTTCATAATAACCGCACCGGAAATTTTGCACGGTGAAACTTTGGGCCCGGGGGGCGTTTTTACGCGGACTTTCGGCAGCCGTCCTGCGCTCTCAAAATTTTTTTCGCAGTTTCACATGCCCATCTTCAAACGACGATTCCCAAGCAACTAAAAGAGTCTAACTATCGCAGTAAGTTTCAGAATCTGCGGAATATATTCTAGTTTCATAATAACCGCACCGGAAATTTTGCACGGTGAAACTTTGGGCCCGGGGGGCGTTTTTACGCGGACTTTCGGCAGCCGTCCTGCGCTCTCAAAATTTTTCTCGCAGTTTCACATGCCCATCTTCAAACGACGATTCCCAAGCAACTAAAAGAGTCTAACTATCGCAGTAAGTTTCAGAATCTGCGAAATGTATTCTAGTTTCATAATAACATCACCGGGAATTTTGCACGGTGAAACTTTAGGCCCGGGGGGCGTTTTTACGCGGACTTTCGGCAGCCGTCCTGCGCTCTCAAAATTTTTCCCGCAGTTTCACATGCCCATCTTCAAACGACGATTCCCAAGCAACTAAAAGAGTCTAACTATCGCAATAACTTTCAGAATCTGCGAAATGTATTCTAGTTTCATAATAACCGCACCGGAAATTTTGCACGGTGAAACTTTGGGCCCGGGGGGCGTTTTTACGCGGACTTTCGGCAGCCGTCCTGCGCTCTCAAAATTTTTCTTCGCAGTTTCACATGCCCATCTT